>CM062805.1:506656344-507034738 GCA_031772625.1 Pinus tabuliformis
GAGGAAACAATGGTGGGGGTCCAGGTGGACTTGGCAGGTGGCCACCAATATCCACCTGGATCAAGTGATATATATAGGATGTGTCAAAATATACATCATCCTCGATCAAAGGTTGAAAAAAACCTTATATCGCAAAAATGATAAGTACAAAAAGCAAAAATGTCATATGTGTCCACAATAGGCGATCATCCTATCACTGGTGATGACCCGATAAGAAACCACTGTATGGCCACCTTAGAAAGGAACCTCCTAAAAGGTCCTGGGACCCCAATCAATAGCGCTATAGTCGACGAGGAATGTCATCTATGCTGGTCTCTGGAATGTCCCTGTCAAGCGCTCTAATGACTACTCTCCAACTTGGCCAAGGTCTCTATTGATTCATCCGTGGGGCTGGCGCCGCTGCAGCTGGTTGTTTCTCCTCGTAAGCCCGGAGACGCTGGTCACTGTGGACCCACATCTGCATTGAAACTTTTACTATCAATTTTGGGATGACATAAAAAAAGAAAGAGGAAAGTTGAAAATGATTTTACCTGAGTCATCCCATTGCTCTCTTAGTGGAAGAGACATGTTGGTGTTGGGTTGTGTTATATTCTTTCCACGTATTTAATAGGGGGTTTGAAGGGCACCCGTAACCCCACTTTATGGGTCCGGGTAGCGCCCTGGAAAATTTTGGTTTTGGACCATATGTGAGGTTGGGCGGACCCACCTATGGTTTTGTGCATGATTTTCGCACATGTTTTTTGGACGCGATGGTTTTCGGTCCATGGTATTGGACGCGATGGATTTCGATCCATGGTATTGGATGCTTCGGCATGTATAAATATGTATTGTAACATTGAAAGGAAAATAATGAAAAATCAAGCTGGTAGTCCCGGTTTTGGGATCCAGGGAAAAATCTCTGTGCATATGTGTTTTATGGGTTATGCTCTCGCATTGTTTATTTTCTTTGTTAAGAATTCCTATGCAGGTAATTTTTGTACAGGGTTAAAACCTACATTTGGGTCACCGCGAAAATCTACCCCAGCATAAGGGAAGTCCTGAATAGCAAAAACCTGGTTTTCCAACCAATGGAAATACTCAGGTTTGAATCGAACGACCTCTGTCCCCTCGTCAGGATGACGGGCCATAACTGCAACCCATCGCATTAGTTTGGGCTCTCGAGGAAGCCCAGCTCCAACAGTAAGGTGCTACGGGACCAACATTGGGACCCTCTCCAGACCAAAGCTCACAACCAAAGCCCCATAACCAAAGGTCTTCAGTTGTCCATTCTTGGCTCTGGTCAGTTGGCCTTTTACATTAGCCAACACAGCATCGCACCAGTTGAAGATGGTGCCTCGAAAGCAGTCAACTGCCATCCGCATCTGGGATCCGGTGGCAATATGTAGTGCGACACTCCCGCAAAGTCTGGTAACAGTAAATGCGATCACCATGAGTTTAAGATGGGATATGGTTTTAATGTCTATCCCTTTGTCTCTAGCCTAGTTGTTGCAGAACTCTAGCCAGAGGCTATCGACAGACTGGCCACCTGGCCTAGTCCCGAATAAAGTCAAGTCTTCGCCTCTCCTAGGCAAACCAGTCAAAAAGTTATGTCTGCCGGCTCAATTTCGAGCTGGTGGCCACCAATGAAGAAGCACTGGTCCTGTGTGCTCCACCTGTCTACCAGCCACTGCAAGAAGTCCACCTGGGCCCTCATGTCAGGTATGGCCCAGAATTTGTACAAGCCGCATGCCTTCAATGCATCGATCGAAGGTTGGTGATTTAACGCGGCAAGATCTACGTCCTCATGCTCCCGTTCTCGCCAATCAAGCATGATGTACACTCTACATCCAAAAAAAAGGCAAATTAGAATGCAAGAAATTAAATTGTTTGGGTCAATTTTGAGAATCTTTGGGTTAAAAACCCTTGCTGCAGGGATCGCACCCTCTCTATTAGAGACAGTGCGTGGGTCCATACCTTGTCTTCATGGAAGGTGCGGACCCCTGACTTTTTCGCCATTGAGAAAAAGTCGGGGTCCGCGAGCTGCCAGTGTTATGCCCGCAGGCCCCCGCGCTCGGGTTTCTAGCCTAAAAACCCTCTAAAAAATGAATTAAAACCCTAAAACACAAATTGAAACGGTTGAAATTGAAGAGTAGGATGATGTGGTTTACCTGGAGGAGACGGAGTTCGATTCCGACGGATGGATTTTCTGCAATCTTCACGAGAAGTTTCTGAACAAAAGCACTATTTTCTCACCCATATCTTCGACGGTAAAAATGAATTGACAAAAGCCCTTTTTATAAGTTTTTTGAATACATAAATTGTAAATTTGTTTATGTTTCACTTTAGAAAGGTAACTTTTGCAGCATTTTTATCCATCTCAAACAGGTATGAGTAATGTTTGCAATTTTTGTTCAGGATAACAGATTGGTCAGGCAAAATCGATCATTTTCGATGGGAAAAAAACATTAGAGTCACCTTTAAGCTCTTTTCTGACTCCTAAAACATGAAAATATCGCCGAGTTTTTCTTTTTAAACTCATTAAAACAGAACTAAAAAGACGGTCCACTTACAACTCTTTTCTGACGTAAAAACATGAAAAGATTACCGGATTTTTGTTGTTTCAAATTCGATAATGGTTATAAAACGACGTGTCGTTGATCGCTTTTTTACTTTTTCGGATCAGGGGCACTAATTACGAAAAGTACTCCTTGGTCGTAAAGATCAAGCGGTTCTCTCAAGTATTATTTTATAATTTTTCTGGGTTGGGAGACACAATTTACGAAAAACGTCAACCCTGGAGTCTTCTTAAGTTTTTTTCAGACTCTCTAAAATTGAAAAATGTTGAGTTTCTCCTATACTAGACTCATTAAAATTTAACATTAAAGGACTTGTTCAATTACAAATAGGAACGAACCACTCCTTCTTAGGGTTCAAATTTAAACTAAGTTGGACTCATCCGAAGGATGAGCTTATAATCAAGCAAATGTTATCCTCCTCAAGCTTGTCAAAAATAAAGAGGTACTTGCGAGAAATGGTGGGGGAAAAGAGAGAAAAATGAGCCTGTTTGTCATACTTTGTAATCACTCTTGAACACGACACTTTTATTCACCTTGGTTGGGAAATCCTTTGCCTAACAGTTGATCAAACCACATTGAAAGTCTTCAGCCGATTTCTGGGTATTAACTTTGGGTCAATTGTCACCAAACCATCTGTTGTGTCGTTATGTGTTCAAGAGGTCAGTGCCAATAAGCCATTCATCTGCAAAATATCTGTCATCCATCTTGACCATCCCTGAGTCAGTCCTTGCAACTAAATTTCTTCAATTTGATCTATGATTTTGTGTTGTGGGCTTGCCTGCGACGGATCGCTTTCTATCGACTTCAGCTCATTATCTAGAAATCGTCAGTACCTTGGGATCTGCATGCCTTAATGGCACGTTTCTCGCCTTTGACGACAGGTTGCATCATTGACCTTCGACCAAAGGATTCCATGACATGTTCGACATCAACACATCTATTCACATCTCATGGATTGTACTGGGTACTTTGAGAGCCATTGACATCACTGGTGGTTTCTCTCACACTTGTTAACAGTTTACATCATTGACTGGTAATCAAGTGGTTTCTACCATGTTTGACTTCAACACTTTCATTCGCATGGAAAGAATCGTACTGTTTCGGGAAGTAGAAATGAAGACCTTGGATCTAGTTTCCGCAATCCAGGCTGCGAGGAATTTTGTATTCATTATATTGTGGACTATTCATAAACAGATGGCTGCATCCATACTGTGTCTACATGAGTATATACTTGTGATGTATTACAAGATCGTTCCTATATCAGAGCAGTAGTTAGTTTTCTAAGTCAGTTTTGATCTGAGTATGGGAATGCCTACCTCAGCGATGATATGATCTCATATATATATCTTGCATTCAATGTTTTTACAGGTTCCAACCGGGCTCTCCACAAGATGATCCTCGAAATGATAAAGTACTTCACTCTTCCTAAATGATAAATGAAATCCTCATCTACTACAGACTTCACACTTTAGGGGGCAATCTGTTACACAAAAATATCGTCACCATGATTATTTGTAGTCAGTATGGGTCTATCATCACTTGTACTGTCCTCCTAAGCAAGTCTCAGACCTCAGCTCTTCAAGTCAAGCTTTGAAAATGGGAGAAAGACATTGAAAATCAACAAAACTCTGGTTCCGCACTTTCTCTCACTGTTGCCTGCGGTCCTGCACCTCCTGTTCACAAAAACTGCGGACCTGCCCGCTCTGTCCCTAAAGGAGTGGGTGCGGACCCTTGTGAAAGTAAAAAAGGCACAAGTTTATTCTAAAAAAATCACTTTGGGTTAATTCTAGATGATTCTAGAAGTAATTTTGATGTGGATTGGTCGCTCTTAGGTGGTTCATGCATCCCAAAAGAGAAGGAGCTAATCCATTGATGAGAGGAGCTATCCCTTTGAAGGAGGGCTTTATCCCTTTGAAGGAGGACCTAGTAACTTCCCTCCATTGCACTATAAATTAAGGCATTGGGCTGGTTGCTAGGGAGGTTAGAAGCTGAACATTTTTGAGGGTAAATGCTGGTGGAATTGAGACTTCCTAGTTAAGCTTGAGTGGAGGGATCACATACCTTTTTGGCTTCATTGGGAAGAGAGTGAAACTTGTCAAAATAGAGGAGACTTTTTGTTGGACCCTGGGAGGAGCTTGTACAACATCAAGGCACAGGTTGTAAAGTTCTTCTTTGATTTGAATTAATACAATCAGATTCATTTTTCTCAACAAATTGTCTTATGTCATTTGTTTCATGAATTCCTTGATCATCATGTTAAGTATGCTTTATGATATTGGCTTTTCAGGTGCTATTTAATTTGTTTGCTTGTTTGTGTTTGCAGATTCACAACAAGGGAGCTCATTTGGATCAAAGGAGCGAGGCTTCCACAAACTTGCATTGGACCCAAGGTAGGCCTAAAAACTTGTTTGCCTTTGTTTATAAATGCATATTTAGAGAAAGATAGTTTTTGATTGGCTTGCTTGTCACTAGATATCATTAGATTCTAGGAAGGTCTATCTTGTCCGCAAGATCGACTCATTCCATGTGACACAACCTATATGCTTTCACCATTGGTTACACTCTCATGGATCACTACCATGAGGGGCTACAATACCTCACCTTCCACGGATCACTAACATGGAGTCATCATGCCCTAAACACTATTAGCTACATGTTTTGAACCTCCATGGACTACTACCATGGAGGAACTTCTAGGCCCCTTAAGACTTAACAAGATTTGATATTATCATCATATCTTCACCATGAATATGATACCATATTAAGAAATATAACAAAAGACAATAACTTGGCAGAAAAGGATTTAAGCCATACTCAATACTATACTTATCCCATGATAAAATTTATGGCATGTGGATGTAATCACCTTTAATTGAAGAGTTCTAACACACTAACACCTCATCAAGGATAAGGTTTTTTTTTATAGACAAAAACGGTTAAATATTATTAAGCGGCGCCAAAACAGCAGCCGTGAGCTGTTACATTACTGCTCTAGCTAAGAGCGCAGATCAGGATTCTTCTATTGCAACAGGAATACTTGTTGCAGGTACTGAGATCGCCTAACATGGAGATTCTGTTAACAATGATTCCTTGGCCGGAAGAAACTCTAGGAAAGGCATCGAATAGAGAAACCTTGAGTATGCCAGGAGAGTCACGATTGAACGCTGAAGTTTGTGAAGAATGGGCAATTTGATTTCCTTCCGTGTTAGTAGACAGGCCCGAAATTTGGCAGATCAGGAGGCCGAGAGGAGTTCCCTCCCTTTGGAAGCCTGTAGATCCAATCTGAATAGCTGACTGAGCGTGATTGCTTCTACCACTGGCGCTGAAGATGATCGCCCAACGCCCTTTCATCGGATTGCAAAGGGAAACAACAGGGAAAACAGGGGAAGGGCACAGCTCGAAGATTTGGGGATAGAGGTCAGGCTGCATCGTTACAGAAGGAACCAAGATCATTAGCAACTGGTCTTTCAAAAGAAAATGAGTCGGATCAGACAGGGAGAAAGATGGGCGAGGCTTGGAAACAGAGTAGAACCCAGAGGGAGGAGAGGCCAAAAATCACAGGTCTTAAGGGATATTGCAGATTGAGTCAGCATGATTAACTGAAAGAGATCTTTTACTCCGAAGAGAGCCTAGATTGGCTTCCTTGTCCGCCTGGGAATTTAACTTCCTGGGGATATGAAAGAAAGAGATTTTGAGAAATTTTGGCAATATAAACCTGATTTTCCTGAGGATGGTGGATAATTGGAGCTTAGTAGGATTCTTATGAGTGTTCAACGCCTGGATAATGAGCCTGGAGTCCCCGAAGACAGATATGGAGAGGAAGTTACCTTTAATCGCTTGATTCAGACCCTGCCACAGAGCTAGAGCCTCCGCTCTGTTATTAGTTTCCCTGCCCAGACCCCAGGCAAAATGAAGCACAGTTGAACCATCAGGACCCAGGAGAACCCCACCGCCTCCAGCGATACCAGGATTGCCTTTAGAGGCCCCGTCAAAAAATAGACAATGTTCATTCAGAGCCGACCTCCACTTAATGAACTCCTGCTCTCCCAGCCGAATTTCCCAGTTGGAGTGGGCAATAGCAGGAGGAGGGGAACGATCCTTATGATTTGGGAACAACCCTTTCAACCAGAGATCCTCCTCTCTGTCCAGCTCTTTTCCATTCTTTATGATAGTATTGGCTGCTAGAGATTCCCCCAAAAAAGCTTTGACTTTATTGATGACTCTTGTCGGATTGCCGCTTTCATTCCTGAATGATCTGTTGTTCCTTTCCAGCCACAGCTTCCAGCAAACAAATTTGGGAATCCACATCCAACAAGTTTTGAGAAGATGTTTTTTGGAGAGATCGAACGGAGATAAAGTGACCCAGTTTTGAATAAGATTTGGGATGTTCCCTGGGAGCTCTATTTTGTCAGAATCTAGCAGCAGGACACCCTTCCAGACTTCTTGAGCAAAGGGGCATTTTAAGAACATATGATCAACGGTTTCATCATCCGACATACAAAGGGTGCACATGGAAGGACCTTCCATACCACGCCTACGGAGATTATCTCTAGTGAGGATGTTGTTGTGTGCTAAAGTCCAGCAGAAGAAATCAACTTTGGGGAGAGAGGGGAATGCCCAAATAAATTTCCATTGAGCAGGATCCGGAGGAACATTCGGAAAGGCCATCAAACTTTTATAACCTTCAGAAGCTGAATATGCACCAGAACGTGATCCCCACCCTCGTTTTTCCTTAGCAGAAGCTCTTAAAGGGGATTTCCCTTGGAGCCTATCCAGCAGAATCGAGGCTTCACCTTCCAGCCACTGAGGAATCTCCCCCAGGTGCTAGTTGTTCCATAGACAGGTAGCATCCTTCGACCAGGTGGAGATGTCCCAGAGGGTATTTAAATTGTGGGCCTGTAGCCAGGCTTTGATATTGGCGAGATCTTCCATCTGATTCAAAGGTTGATCACCAAGAATTGGATCATCCCAGATTCTTATTTTTTGCCCATTACCTGGGATCCAGAACAGATTATGGCTGAAGTGCTCCAAGGCTTTGAGACAGAGTTTAAAAACAGGAGAACCTTTGGAAGTTCTAGGTGGCTGGTCCAAGCATCTAATGCGCTGCCCATGAAAATATTTTTTCCACAGGACCTTCTTGCTCCAACTTAAATTTCCAAAGACAATGTTCCAGAGCAGCTTGGCTCCCAAGGCCAGATTCTAGGCAGCTAGATTGCGCATTTGGAGACCTCCTTCCATAAATGGATTTTTGATAGTATCCCATTTAACTAGGTGAAGCCTTCCTTCATTATTTTTCCCCCTTCCCACAGAAAATGCCTCAGAAGAGCTTCCATTTTGCTTATGAAGGTTTTAGGGGCAAGGAGGATGGAATGCTGATATAACGACATACTTGAGAGAACAACTTTCATCAGAATGACCTTTCCAGCGTTGTTCAGCCAAGAGGCTCCCCAGGCATGGATTCTGAGTTTAAGCTTGTCCAGCAGGGGTATCCAGTGGGCTACTTTAGGAATGGCCTTGAAGATTGGGATCCCCAGATATTTAAAAGAGTCCTAGGCCCAAGATCCTTCCATATCAAGAAACCTTGCAATTTCTGATAATTCCTTGACCGAGCAGTTCCAGCCATAGATTGTGCTTTTTAGGTAGTTGATCTTGCTGCCCGAGACCTCTCTATAAATATCCAGCTCCTTCTTGAAGTATCTTGCAGAGTTTATGCTTGCCCCACCAAGCAATAAAGTGTCATCAACAAATTGAGCATGGTTTATGTCTTTGACATTGCTAGCCATACGAAGGCCAGGGAGGGTTTGAGTCTGTTGACCATATTCGAGCTGGAAACTGAGCACTGTGGCTTGAATAGCATAAAGAAGCGGGGACAAGGGGCAACCTTGTCTAAGGCCCCTAGAGGCTTGGAAAAAATCTGAAGGTCGACCATTGACCAACGGCGCTATCCAAGGAGAGGCAATGCAGGCTTTAACCCAATTAATGATGGCTGAAGAGAAGCCCATTTTCGTCATCACAATAAACAGGAAATCATGTCTCACCCTATCAAAGGCATTTTCCAGATCCAGTTTAATCACCATACCTTTCTCCTTTCGGTGATAGCTTGAATGGACTGCTTCTTGCACCAGCACAATATTGTCCAGTATTTTTCTCCCTTTGATGAATCCTCCTTGGTTTTCAGGGATAATGGACGACAGAATCTTCTTAAGGCGATTGGCTATAATTTTGGTGATCAACTTGTAACTAGAGTTACACAAAGAGATTGGCCTGAATCTGCTGAAATCGGATGCGCCTTTCTCTTTTGGAATCAAGGCAAGAAATGCTGAGTTGATGCCGCCTCCGATCTTGGCACAAGATTGAGATTTCCTGACCATTCTCAACAAGTCATTTTTTATTGTGGCCCAACAGGATAGATAGAATCTGACAGGGAACCCATCCGGGCCAGGAGCTTTATCGGGTTCCATACTATCCAGGGCAAATTTAAGTTCATTCATGCTGATTGGAGCAGTCAGCATAGAATTGTCAGATTCTTGGACACATTGGGGAATTAAGTCCATCGGATAGGCATGAGGATCAATGGGAGGATCATCGGGGGCAGAGTAGAGATCTTTGAAGAAAGAGTGGGCAGCCCTCTTTATGCCTTCAAAATCCTTGATCACTGCGTTTTGATGGTGAATTTCTTTTACAGTTTTGAAGTGCTTGTGTGCTTCAGCTTGTTTGTGGAAGAAGCTAGAATTTTTGTCCCCAGCCTGTAACCAAAGAGTTCTGGATTTCTGTCTCCAGTACTCTTCTTCTTCCCTACTTGCTTTGTGGAGTTCTTTTTGCAGATCAACTTCTATTTGAAGGAGGTCATGGGAGACAACAGTATTTTCCAAAGTTAATTGGTGGGCAGCAAGACTGTCCAGGGCCTCCTTTCTTTTGGAGGTGGGAGATTTCAACTTTTTAGCCCACTCCTTGAGCCTTCTTTTTAGCCCCCTCATTTTTTCTTCCCACACATAGAAAGGGGAACCATGAACATTCCTGTTCTAGGCCTCTGAAACCACATCTTGGAAGCCATCATGCTGAAGCCATAATGGGCTGAATCTAAAGGGAATAGGGCCAAGGTTTTCATCCATGGAAAGATCAATTAGAATGGGCTTGTGATCAGAGGTACTGTTTGGCAGAATTTTGGAAGAGGCCATTAGACCGTTGGTCAGGAAAGAGGATTGGACGAGAAATCTGTCTAATCAAGCAGCAATATGGCTGGGGCCAACCCTTTTGTTGGACCAGGTGAACTTCCCAGATGTGGGCTTGATATCCTCCAGCTCCCAACCCAACATAAGGTCTTCAACCCACTCTCTAGCTGGATCCCTGACTGGGGAGCCACCCTTTTTCTCATTTACAGCTAGAGTGACATTCATATCTCCTGCAATAATAATGTTTTCTAGATTGTGCAACGAAAGATATGACAAAATCGAATCCCAACATGATTTTTTCTCAGATGGAAGGACTGGAGCATATATATTGAACATACTTACTTGTTGGCCAGAGTCTTTATGGAGGAGCTTCGTGAAAAGCCAGTGGGGAGAGCAATCTTTCTGAATCAGGTCATAGAGAGAGCTATCCCAGAAGGAACCGATTCCTCCGGAGGCACCTCTCGCACTGACAGCACTCCCATGTCCTTTACGCCAGAAGGATTTGCTAGCATGGAGGAGGAGAAGTTCCTCCAACTTTGTCTCCTGGATGAGTAGGATTTCAGGCGAATACATTCTCACTATATCTTTCAGGGCATCTTCTTTCAGTCTACTGCCTAATCCTCTGCAATTCCAGGAGACGTATTTCATTATTTATTGGCTTGGGAGGTAGTGGCTCCTTTTGGAGCCGTGCCATGCTTGCGCCCGGATCTTGTATTCATCATTCCCTTGAGTGTTTTCTGGGAGCCTTGGAGAACATCCAGATAAGTTTTCTCCTCTCTCTGTTTCTTCTTGGATTTTCGACCCCTGGCCGATTTGATAGGGGTGACTTGCGAGCTGTCTGATTCATAGACTCTTTCTTCTGATTCTTCATCAATTTCGGAGGCCAGGCTGATATGCTCTTCTTTATCTGCATTTCTTTCATTGCCTCTATCTGTTGGGAGGGTGTTTGTTTCAGTATCATTTTCTATTGCGTTCTTCGACAAGTCTTCCGGTTCTTCTTGAGCCCTGATGGTTTCTGCGTTCCCACCTGAGGAGGAGCCAACCTTTGGAGCTTCATTGGCCTTTGGCTTGGTCTGAGGCTTCCCCACTGGCCCAACATTTTTCTTCTCAGTCGACCTTGGAATAGCCTTGCCTCTTTTGATTTCTTTCCACCCTTCTTCGTCCTCCTTAGTCCCTGCTGGGGCTTTAGGACAATTCCGTTGGAAGTTTCCGTGTTCATGACAGGTTCTGCATTTGAAAGGCAGTTGCTCATAGTCCAATTTTTGATAGTGTTGCCATTCTCCCACTGTAAGTTTAACCGCCTCAGGTAACCCAACTTCTAAGTCGACTTCCACACAGATTCTAGCACAGGTGTATTGGCCCTTATTATCTGCTTTGTCGATGAATCTGCCCAGACCATTCCCAATCATTTGCAAAGATTGAAAGCTCCAGCAGTGGATCGGGAGGTTGGGGAGACGAACCCAGACTGGGACCTCCTTCGGGACATCAACTGAAGGATCAAAGTCAGGGGTCCACTTATTGAGATACAGACCCTGATTTCCCATGAAATACGGACCATTTCTGAATACCAGATCTCGGTCTTCTTTGGAGGTGAATTCGAAAATGAAAAAGCCTCTGCCAACCACATAGCAGATCACATTATCTTTCAGTTGTGGTCTCCAGTTGCGTTGAATCCAATCATCAGTGGTTTTGGTAGAAGGCCATCGACCCATAAATTTCCCAACCAGCCCTCTGTCAGCAAGGGCAAGGGCTATTTTAATCGGTTGTTCTTCTTGCAGAGCGATCTCAGGGATTTCCTCAAGTTTTTTAATGAACTTTGGGACCTCAGGGGCCGGTCGCTTCTTCCCTTTCTGTGATAACAGGCGGTGGAAAGCTTCTTCAGACGAGAGCGGAGGAGTGGGAGAGGGATCCTCACCCCCGGGATCACCCATGGCGGCAGCTGAGTTGCAGCAGAACTCAACCCATACCCCACAAGATAGCACCCCTGCAAATCCAAAAATCAGAGGGCCAAAACGCTGCGCTGAAGACCAGGGCTCCGCGAAGGTTCAGAGCGTCGCGCTCAGCCAAGAGAGGGGGCCGACTCTGCGCGTCGCGCCGCCCCAAATCGACGCAAGATCCAAACGAAGCGCCGCGCAGCTCAACACGGAACAAAAGAAAGCCTGTCAGCAGAATGAGGGCAACAGAGCCCTCTGAGGCGCCCAGAGGGCCGAGACCGCCGCCGCAAGCTCAGAGCAGTTGCAGAGCGTCCAACCTAAAACTCTTTCCTTGTTTTTGTTCATCAAGGATAAGGTTAACAACTCATAAAGGAGTGATATTGGTATTTGTGATTGTATAGGGATTCACAAATTTAACATATAACAAATATTCATTCAAAATATGTCCTTACATGCATATAGTTGTGGGGTTGGCATTTAATAAGTCAAATATATTTCATTATTAACATGATAAAATACTTGTTGCATTGGGGCTAATCAATATAAATATATATATATATATATATATATATATATATATATATATATATATATATATTTGGCTCATATAGGTGGATGAGGGCCATACGCATAATAATAAACATATTAATATGGGATCCCATCCTCATAAAGGAATGAATTGTTATGGATTTTTAAGTAGTTGAGAAAACATTATATATACAATCACCACAAGCAATGGAATTGACATGGCACAAATGCATGTCTAAGGGATATTAAGAATACACATAATAATAGTCTAAGTCATATTGATGTGGAATAACATCCTTCGAAAAAGAATACACCATTGTAGTTTATTAAGCTTCATACATTAGACATTATTAAGATTGTGTTTGAAAAAACATTACAATTACTACTACCATAAGTAATGTAACTAACGTGAGACATGCACATTTTTAATTGATGGTACTATATGAGATAGGGAATATGCCACAACATCATCTTGGGTACTTATACTATGGTGTTATCTCTTTGAATGGTGATGTTCATGGTGGTATAATACTTCATAAACTACAAAGTTTTGAATGTGGGATTATCATATACACTCTTTTTGTATTTTATGCTTAATTTTTTTCCGCAAGAATAAATAATAATCATTAATGCGGAATAAGATCTTCAACAAATGATATGACATGGTGGTCTAATAAGCTTGCATTTAAAAAGGCATCATAAAGTGAATTGAAAATAATTTGGATCCACAAAGTACACATGCACCTCTAAGCGATGTTAAGTTTAGAATGAGGGGTGATAATATCACATTCAACTATAAATTGGTGCAATTTTTAGTGGTAAAATCACGATGATTGAGGTTGTTGCATGTTTTGGATGGGCTGTGTTTGTTGTAGGTTACTAATCATTTCACTTGATGGTTACCACACATCATTGGAATGGTTATTTTTAAACATTATTTTATACATTTGGCACTTTTTTACTTGTATATATATCATTTTTTGATATTTTCAATTTCTTTTACAAATTATTTTCCAAGATAGAAAGGTATGATTATATAAAACCACCCTCGAGGGGCTAAGAAAAGGGTCAAACCAAAAAGCATCTATAGGGGACAACCAATGCACCCATAGGAATTGTGGTATTAGTGGGTGGTGTAAAGCCACCACCCACAACATCAAAAAACATACATACATACATATCGGTATGTATGTATGTTATATAACAAAAGGTGGATTCACTAATAGTAGGGAGTAGTAATATTGCACATGATATTACAACCAACTAGAAACTTGATGATGGAAGTATGCCAACTAAGAAGAGTATTTTACATTAACAATTATATTATAGAGAATGAATATAATAAAATTGTTTAGGTATAAGTTGTAGCATTATTAAATGTGGAGTGAATTCATTCACAAATAGTAGGTTGTACCATTCTTAATAATGTGCCTATTTTAAGGTGACTTTATTTAGGAAATTTTGGAGGTGCATTGGTCATGATTGAGATCTTTGTGAATGGTTTGGGCTTTTCCATCATTGCCACAACCCCTCTCTTTATCCTTTTTTTTTCTTCCTTGATGCAAGTTATCTCCTTTTTGGCTAGACACATTGACCTCTCTTGTGATCATTGGTTGGCCTATGAAATTCATTTCATGCAGCTTCCCCTATTGAAATGACAAACTTTTCCTTATCCTTATGAAATATGGTTCCTTCTCCCTCGAGGAAAGACATGCCTCCTTCTTGGATTGGAAGTTGTGTAGTTGTTTGACCTAATAAATGTAGCTATAATGTCGCCCTTTGATGGCCCTGTGGGCGGGCCTTAGTAAGGAATGAATGTATCCTTCAAGAGATTTTGTTGTATATCATCTCCATATTTTTGCATGGATAAGTTTACCTCAATTTTGATCTTTAGCTTGATCGGTTCCTGGTTAAGGAAGAAGACTAAGTTCTTTCCAATAGGATGATTTATAAATTTGAAATGTTTGGCCAAATCCTTTTGAGCTCCTTGTATATTTAAGGTTTGGGGTTCCTACTTGGAGGAAATTTTGGTAATATACCCTTGTACCTAGGGGATTCTCATATGGAATTTCATTTAATTAGATAAAGTATATCCTAAAAGACAAGACTTGCTTTAGTGGTGGGGTTAATATCTTATTGCATATGCTTCTTGTCTCTAGAATATTGGCATTACAAATTCCTTACGCTGATAAAAAAAAAAAAACTCTTAATAAATTTCCTTCTTTGGTAGCTAAGCATGTGGATGATCAGTCTTTCATGAATGCTTAAATATGCATTGAGTCTAAACAAGCTCACTTAAGAGATCATTCAGGAATGTAATGTTGATAGTTAAACTAAAATGATATACTACAAACACATTTCTTTTTGTTGCAAGGTTGGTATGATTATGGTCACTTAATTGTCCAATATCCAAACTTTATTACTTTGGCCACCTCTTAGATAAATAAGCATAAAAATTGTAAATAAATTAGTTGGAAGGGCTTTATCTTATAACACCATTAGGTGGTACTACCTGTAAAAAAAATTTCTAATGTAAATTTCAAGTTTGGATTACAAGTTGTCCCATCTTTCCTTAAATTGGGAATGCTGTTGTGTTAAAGAAGATGAGCATTGTATAGGGACTAAAAATGGGATGGCATTGTTTGTGCATAAGAAAAAACCTCATGTGTAGAATCTATTTCCCTCATATGAGGGTTGGAAAATGATTGAGAAGAAAAAGATGAAAAATAAAATCTTGATGCAATTTACCTCAAATTATTTATTATTCTCCCATAAGGGTTAATAAATATAAGGAATTAGTCAAGATGGATGTTGAGCATACTTATACTTGTGTGGTGGGGGGTTGTAGGAGAATCAATATCAAACAATTTTTACTTATTTAAACATTCGTGAACCATATGAAACAATCAAATATGAGATCTATCAGTTGCAAAACACAGAACACAAGATTTATGTGGGAGACTTCTCGAGAGAAAAACACAAAACTTATTTTTATAATTATTTGGAGTCACCATCATATTATTCCAAATATTTGTAGACACCAATCCCCACAAATACAAAACCTGGTGGGCACTAACCTACTTTTCCATATCTTCATAGACACGAATCTACTAAAGACACCAATCTCTACTATTATAATTTAGCAAGTGACAATAATCTCTTTGTTTATGCAGCACCAACCTACATGTAGCTTCTTAAAAAATGATCTTCTCACTAAAGAGCCATATTTTCTCATTGATGTGCCAAGTGAAAGTTATGCTAACTTTTAAAAAAATATTGATTTTTGGCCTCTTCCCAAGAGAAAATTTGTATAATGTGCCATTTGTCCAATTCTTCATATTTGATTTTGATTTATTTTTATCCAAGTCACTTTGGTATGTATCCTCAGATCTTTAAAATTTTCAAAGTTTTAAGTGTTCCAAGAAACGAATTATAGTGGAAATTCCATTATCACTCTTTTGAAATTGATTTTAGGACCATTTATCATAATTGTTATATGGCTCTTGACATGATGTTATCCTTATTTGTAAAAAGAAGAAAAGGAAATTATTGTAAAGATCAAAGTTTTTTTTTTTTTTTTTTATAAGCATGGGTTTCATGCTCAATTTAGTTTGTTTATAGATCAAAGCACCCATTGAGTGCTTCTAGGGTTGAGTCATAAGTCATAGTCCTTGTCATCATGTAATAGAACCTTCTTGGGATTTTTGTGTTAAGAAAGAAATTTGTACTTGTGTAAAAAATGTAAAGTTTACCCTCCTCCATCAAATCAGCCTCAACATCCATCAAGTCGGCCTCATTGAAGGGAATCAACCTCACACAAAAGACTATATATAAGCAATACACTTGACCTAGTTTGGCACCAATGAAGCAACCAATTCAGTTTGCAATCCTAAGAAGTGTGAATGTAAGAAAAGGAAGTGTAAAAGGCTTGAATAAGGAAGAATAACCCTAACGAAGGATATCATGTTGTTTTCTCCTAGTTTTAGTCCCCATGTGTGAAATTTTTGAGTTGCAGGAAAGCCAAAAGTTGCAAGTCTATAGTAGAGGATGAAATTTTGTTGCGGGAGGCCAAGATCTGAAGTTTGACTAATTTGAAGGAGATTGACTTGGATTGACTTTCTTGGATTAATCTCAATTGAAATTACTTGTCTTGGAAAGGCCAACTTGGTGAATGGAGGAAGGTTTGATGTTGGTCTAGAGGTCTTGGTTGTCTCATTTGATTTGGTTCTTGAAGAAGAGAAGAAAATTTTGTTGGGTTTTCCCCTAAGAGAGGGGTGTTTCCTTGGTTGAAAGCCTACATATTGTGTCCTTCATTGTTTTGATCTTCATGTTTTTGGTTTTGATAGTTTATTCATGAAAAAGATAAAATAAGGCATAAAAGAAGACAATAATAACTCAATTACATCACAAGTAATTACCATGATAAGAAAATGTTTATGAATTTTTGATTTTCTAACATGGTATTAGAGCTAAGGTAAAGAAAGGAAAAAGGCAACTTAAAGATCATTTTCTCTTTAGTAAGGGTTCAAGAAGAAGAATGGTAGTCTTGGAGGTTCTATAGAATACCTCATTAAAAGTGACTTTATCAAATATATCTATGGCATCTGTTATCACCCCAAGAAACTCTCCTAGGTTGTATCTCAGAGATGCTCGGGAACATTACAAACTCAACAAAAATGTTGGAAATGGGTGGATGAATGGAAGGAATGATGCATATTCAAGCCAGATAACCACTTCTACTATGCTTAACCCTAGACATGGGTGAACACCCCCAGACTGCAAGGCTTTAGACCACCAATTACTCACAGTTTGAGGATTAAGTGAACATGGAGAATACTGATCACACAAGCAGATGCACAAGACCATGTGATGGTCGGCTGCATCCAGTAAAGAGGTCTGCAAATCTATTTCTTAATGCATAGACAGGATGACAGCTCTCTGTCACTAAGCAAACAAAAACTTACATAGCACATTCAATGATACATACTAGATTCTAACATAGAGGTGGGATGACAGCCCCTATAATGCTAAACATCAAGAGCACATGAAAAATACATAACAGGCACAACCTGGAACATAATAGAAGTGGAAAGTGAGCAATTAACAACAAAAGAAGCTTGTATTAGCTGAAAATGAAGACCAGATGCTGTAGGTATCACAGTAGTTACAGTATCCAGAAGTTGAACCTTACATCAAAACAACAACCATCAACCTCCATTACATCTGTCTTCTGAGTATATATAGAGGTTGATTACAAAAATACTCTGCTATTCTATGCGTGGAGGGGTCATAATGGACCACCAACCACATTGACTACCTAAAATGGGCCACTGCTACGATCTGCTGCTTCAATGAATGAATTTGATATTATTTGGTACTCTGTTTTCCTTCTTGAGCAGGTGGAGTGCAATATGGAAGACATTCCATAACTGATAAATGCTCAAATCTGCTCGAAGTTGTCCCTTTTTCTCCTTGGCCATGCTTTCTTTTAAATGCGGTTGTTGATGGTTAACTGCGCAAAGTACTGCTAGACAATCGCCTTCGTCCTTCGATAGTGCAGAGCATTCAAGGGTGGCACGGACAATATGGCGGAGGCATGACTATAACGGGGACAAAAATCAGCCGTTGGATTGCGTGGATCGACGACGAGGATTGTTTGATAAGGAGTATCGGGAGGGTATCGGATCGGGTTGGACGAGGGCCGTCGGATCTTATACGGGCAGATCCAACGGTGATCGGGGGTTGAAAGTATGCGGGGGTTAACGAGCGGGGATGGGATGGACGGCGGTAAGTGGTTTCCCCGCACCACTTATGGAGCTGCAATGGTATTCGTACAAACCCGCACGATCACAATAGGAGGGTGACACGTGGCGGATGTGACAGGGCCAAAACCACTTTCCTCGCCAGCTAATGAGTGGGAAACTCATGGGCGCGAGAGGTGCGAACTACGTTGGATCATGCAGCAGGTACGATTAGACGGTGGAAAGAGATAATGGGTTAACGAGCGGGAAAAGCAACGGAGACTGTTAGATCGGGATGCAACAGATCAACGGCTGCGATTGCGGCAGAGGGTTATATGGGTGCGGTTTCGTGGTTTAAACGCCCAGGGCTTAAAGAAATACAAGTTCATGGTGAAATATAGGTTCATGCCAATTTTTGGAAGGAAAACAGGGCTAGCGGGGGGAGTATGGGAGTGTGAACGAAGTGAAGGGGCAGGGGAAGAATGAAAAATGTGAGCCCTCTTAGAACAACAGAAACATGGCCAAGCTTGCTTATGACTTCCAAATATTGAAAAAGTGTAGCAAAGCTAACACTAGCTCCTTCTGGGGATGAGATCCTCCCTGTGAGGTATCAAGAACCTGCAGATCAATGCCATCCTGATGAAAAGCAAATTAACAAAATTCCTAGTGTTCCATTGGGCATGGAGTCTGACTGATCCTACTCTAAAACTGATAAAACAAATTATTTTTCAATTTTAAGGCCAAAAGACCTTAAATCACATAAATTTTGAGAAAACGCCCATTAACTGGGCCATCAAAAACTGCCTCTCCTCCCATACTTTTCAGTATGAAGGTATTGTTCCCTTGAATATGAGAAATGATGAAAGGCCCTGTCCAGAAAGCATCAAACTTTCCATGATTTCCTTTTTCTTCCTTTAGTGCATCCCACTTCCGAACCAAGTCTCCAACCTGAAAATTATCTGTTTTTGTCTTCTTGTCAAAAGCATCCTTGATCTTTTTCTGATGTGCTGCAACCTTTTCAACCAGTTGTTCTCTAATCTAATGTACCTCTGCTAAATCAGTGATCCTTTTTGCCATGTTTTCTGCCTCATTCTGCTCTTCTTGAAGGAATTTTGCCACAGGGAGAATTAACTGAATTGGGAATACAACCTTAGTACCATATACCAGCTTGAAAGGAGAATTCCCTATGGATTTTTTAATGGTAACTCTGTCAGCCCAAAGTGCATACTTGAGCTTAGAATCCCAATTCTTTTTATTATCTTCTAACAACTTCTTAATTATCCTTATCAGGCTTTTATTAGAGGATTCTACTAGACCATTGCCTTGATGGTAATATGGGGTGGAATGAACTAGTTTAATACCCATTGAATCACACATTTCCACCAATTCTTTTTCCCTGAAGGCTGCTGCAATATCTGTGACTAATTTATGTGGACAACCAAATCTGGTAAAGATAGTTTCAATTAAAAACTTCATGACCACATTATGATTAGCCTTCCTGGTCGGGATTGCTTCAATCCACTTGGTGAAATAATCAGTGGCTACTAATATCCATCTGTGCTAGCCACTGGAATGTGGATTGATTTCTCTAATGAAATCCAAGCCCCACTGCTGAAAAGGTCCTTTTGCATGTATTGGTTTTAAGGGCAGGGACTTCAACTACTGTTTCCCTTCAAATCTTTGGCACCTGTCACAAGATTTAACAAATGAAAACACATCAGAAAATAAGGAGGGCCAATAGTACCCAACTCTAAGGATTTTATGAGTTGTAGTATTCCAATAATGGTGTCCTCCTCACATGCTGGAATGAAACTGCTGCATGACTTCTATTGACTGTTCTTTGTCCAGACACCTCAAAAGCACTCCAGATGGATTCCTCTAGTAGAGCATATTTTCATTAATACAATATTTAGCTGCCCTAAGCTTAATAGTTATGGCTTGACTTATGCTTGAGCCTGGAGGGATTTCTAGCTTCAACAAGAATTTAAGTATTGCAGAATACCAATCACAAGAAGCTAGATTTTCGGCCAGTGTCTGATTTTTTTCTGGTTCAACTGCTTCCTCTTCTTCATCTGTCTGACCAATTTCTGCAATTGTGCACAGTAAATCAATATCCAATGATCTGCAATTTTCTTCAGCCAATAACTTGGCAAGACCCTGACCTCTGATAAGCTTGGTGGACTTCATTTCTATGTTAAATTCAATTAACTTTGCAATCCAATTAGCCCTTCTTCCATCAGCATTAGGTTGTGTTAAGACATCTTTTTATTGTAGCAGTGGGTACATATGCGATTATCTTGGAATGCAGAATGTAAACTCTGAAAGCTTTCAAGGATTTGATAAGAGCATATGCTTGTTTTTCAATAATGTCATACCTCAGTTCAACGTCCCTTAAGTTTTTGCTGAAAAATTCCACTGGATGCTCTGAGCCTTCTTCATCTGCTTGCAATAAAACTGCTGCAATGGTGTCTTCAGAGGCAAAAGAAAATATATGGAACTCTTTGCTGTAATTTGGACTTATTAAAGTGGGAGCCTCCATAATGGCTTTTTTAATAGACTCAAATGATTTTCTTGCTGCATCAGTCCACCTAACCTCTAACCCTTTTTTCAACATGGAGGTAACATGCTTCACCAATTCTGCAAAATTTGGTATAAACCTCCTCACAAAATTTATTTTGCCCAGAAAGGGCTGGATGTCTTCCTTTGATCTGGGGACAGACAAAGTCTGATTTGCTTTTACTCTTTCTGGGCCAATTCGGACACCTGCAGCAGAAACAACATGTCCTAACAGCTTGCCTTCTTCTAAAACAAATTGTGATTTTTTAGGATTGACTGAAATTCCAAACCTTCTGCACTTCAGGAATTCTTTATTTAAATGTTGCAAATGATCTTGATGGCTACTGTAGTATACTGTTATAGCATCAAGGTAGATCAGGACAAATTTATCCTTCTCTCCTACAAATGCTATATCCATAGCTCTTTGAAAGGTAGCTCCAGCATTCATCAACCCAAAAGGCATCTTGGCAAACATAAAAGTGTCCCAAGGAGTGGTGAATGCAGTATTCTCTTGGTCATCTGGATGCACAGTAATCTGATTAAAGCCTGAAAATCCATCCAAGAAAGACATTACTTTGGCTCCTGAGACCTTCTGCAACAAATGCTCCATCTTTGGTAGAGGATAATTGTCTTTCTTTGAGTACTTGTTCAAGTTTCTGAAATCAACACACAATTTGATTTCGCCACTTTTCTTCCTCACCACAACCAAATTGGCTACCCATTTTGAATATCTGAGAGGTATGATTTTGGCAGCCAACAACTTTTTAATTTCTTTTTCAATCAAAGGAAGGAGCAAGGGATTTATTGATCTCAGCTTCTGTTTGAAAGGTATGGTGTCTTTCTCTAGAGGGATTTTATGCTGAATGATATTTTTATCATAGGTTTTCAGGTCACTATATTCCCAGGCAAACACATCAGCAAATTGCTTCATTAAATTGCAGTATTCAGAACATTGGTCAGTAGAGAGACGGGAAGACAGATTTACATATCTAGGCTGACCTGGACTTCCTATATCATGCTTACAAACTGCAGATTGGTCTTCTTTTTGAGAAGCCTTGTAAGGCACATCATTCTGGTCAAACAATCTTTCTAGAGGAATTAAACCCTTAGGAATATGATTGTTAGGAAGTTGGACAATGCTATCTTTGCCAATTTTGTTTCTAAGCTGGGATTTGGGGCTTTGTTCCAATGCTTCATTTTCTTGGTCAATTTGCATTTTAGAAAATTCATCAATGACTTGGAGAAACCTCTTTATTTCATCATCATCATCAAAAACTTTCCAATGCTGGACATTATCAAGCAAGGATGGCCTATACTTCATTTGGATTTCATAAACTAGTTTGGGAGGCATGGGAGGGATAAACATGCTAGCAGACACAACAAGGGAATCAACAAGTTTATTTTCGGCTCTAGGGATATATGAAATACAGAAATTATCAAAGGAATCTTTGAGTCTCCACACCTCATCTCTGTATGCTTTCAGCCTTGGGTGTTTTGCCTGAAATGTTATGTTTACTTGCTGAATGATCAGATTAGCATCCCCAAACACCTTTATGTTCCTGATTCCTCTGTCTTTAGCTGCATTAAGGCCCAATAGAAGAGCCTCATACTCTGCTATATTGTTTGTGACTTGAAAAGCCAGCTTGAAAGACAGATGTGTGCTTTCTTGCTCTGGAGATACCAGCACCACCCTTGCTCCTGTAGTCTCCTTGGAGCATGCTCCATCAAAGAACATCTCCCAAACCTGACTTCCCTGCTCTTTCTCGGCCTGAATTGTTTTCCTGATCTACACTAAGGCCTTCTGAGATTCTTCTATTTGGAGAATACATGCTCCAAAATCAGTGTCCACAGCATATATGGGATGATTGGTGGGATTCTTCTCATCACTGATGATGTATGCCAACTGTGCTTCTCTGTACAATCTCCTACTTTCTCCTCCAAAAACTGGGACAATGGCATAAGATAGATCATTCTGTAATGTCCCACCTAGCCTCTTAATCCATCCTCTGGACAGCAGCATGCCAAACTTAGGAGGGACATCTACTACCACAATATCCATCATCATACTCTTCATGGGCAGCTGAGTTAGGGTAATGTCCAAGTCTTTAATTAATCCTAGGCATTTCACTTTCCTTGAATCAAAAGAGAATAAATCATGATATGGTTTGGTGATGTTAAGGCCTAACTCTTCCATGACAGCTTTAGGCATCAGATTGTGGCTGGCCCCTGTGTCTAGCAGGCAGTTGTGGAGGATTTTGTCATGAATGGTCAAGGAGACATAAAAAGACGGAGAATTATTATCAGCAGGTTCGATCATGGGGCTAAGCACAACATCAGGCTTGTCGTCTTGAAAATTGACAGAGTCAGTGGAGGTTTGTGTGGTTTCCAGCTCAAGAGCTTCAAGGATAGGATTTCTAAATATTTCAATCTTTACCAACTCTACTAGAGGCACAAATATTTTTAATTTATGGACTTCTAACTCAAAGCTGAAAGAGGAAGATGACTTATTAGAACCTCTTACCTCTTGAACTGGATCTTTGAGGATGACTGGATTAGCTACTGATCTTCTCTGTCTGATATTTTGTGACTCTGTCTGGAAAACAGCTCTTTGGGCAGGATTCTCCTTGACATTTTTTGCATTTGACCTCAGATTATATCTTTTCTGTTCCCCAGTTTGCAGAACGACTTCTTTGTTCCATTCTTGACTTATTTGGTCCTGCAGCAATGATTCTTCATACGCAGCCAATGTCAAAAAGGCAGCACTGCCTTTATCTTCCATACAATGAATTTCATCCTCATCTTCAAATTGTTCCTCCTCCATGACTACATTCTAGAAAGGAGCTTTAACCTTTTGTTCTTCATTTGGTTCTTTTCCCCTCTGAATTATTTGTAACTGTTCATTTGCTCTTCTGAATGGATTTGGATTTCTTGGAACAAATGTGTTCTGAGTTCTTTCTTTTCCTGAGTTCTGTTCAATCTTCAGCTTAGATATTTCAACAGCCAATGACTCTATCATCTTAGTCATTTTATCTAATTTAGGCTCTGAAGATGAAGCAGAGGAAGAAGAAGCCTCACCTCTCTGCCTTCTTCTATTTGCATGACCTTTTAGTTTCTCTGCAGCCATAATGTTTGATACCACCTCCAGTGCTACATCTTGCATATCAGCGAGAGTGGCACATCTTCTTTCTCTCAACAATAGGCAGAAATCAGAGTCAAAAGCATTGGCATAAGTGAGTTTGGCAGAGGTGGGGGTAGGATTTACCTCAGCTGGTATCTTACTATACATACGATTGAATCTTTTATTAAAATCAGGCAATGATTCACCATTTCCCCTCTTCAAATTTCCAAACTCAGTATGGCAATATAGAAAATCTTTTTTATCTCCCCAGTGCTTCAAAAATGCATCATCTAGGGCTTCAATATCAGAAATAAATCTAGGGTCTAGTTCTCTAAACCACTTTCTGGCCTCTCCATCAAGGCTTTGGACAAAAACTCTCATCCATACATCATTTTCACTTATGTCTAAGTTATCAACATAACTGTAGAAAGCCTCAAGGTGTTCTTCAGCTGTTACTCCCTCTGTACCAGTGAACTTGGGCATATATTTCTGATATTCTCCTGCAGGCATAGTGTTCAAAGGAACGGGCAAGACCAGAGGTCCATACCTGGCAGCTACAATTCTTTCTATCTTCGTAGGTGCTTGCTGGCCTGCCATGACTAGGATATGTGGAAGGACATTGGCAGATTGAGCAGTATGAAACAATGAAATGGATGACAGAGACAAAGGGATGTTATGGACTGTATGGGAAACTTTCTTTGGACTGAGATTCAAAGGGGAACTAGATGGACAAGGAGCTTTATGAATCTTTGCAGGTGTTTGTTCACTAGCAACACTAGGCTCTAAGTCTTCAAATTGTGTATTCTCAAATAAAAACTTCTCATGCAGAGACAAATGAGATTTCTTGGGCTTACCTGATCTTGATGCTCCTCTCTGTGATGTTTTCTTTGACTTGACAATCTTCTCAGGGTCAGGCATTGGTTCAGCTGGTGATTTCTGAGGATTTCTTCGAGTATGCCTCACAAACTGAGCCAGAACTTCAATGTGGAGTCGCCAAAAGGTGGTCTTCCTCCAGTGGAGTCGCCAAATAGATGATTACAACCGGAAATGTGCCCAGACCTTGTCTATCGTAAAAATCTGGAACTGTGTCATTCTCCCAGGGAAGCTAAGCTTCAATCTCCTCTCCCTAGCAATGACGCCAATTAATGTTATCACCCCAAGAAACTCTCCTAGGTTGTATCTCAGAGATGCTCAGGAACATTACAAACTCAACAAAAATGTTGGAAATGGGTGGATGAATGGAAGGAATGATGCATATTCAAGCCAGATAACCACTTCTACTATGCTTAACCCAGACATGGGTGAACACCCCCAGACTACAAGGCTTTAGACCACCAATTACTCACAGTTTGAGGATTAAGTGAACATGGAGAATACTGACCACACCAGCAAATGCACAAGACCATGTGATGGCCGGCTGCAACCAATAAAGAGGTCTGCAAATCTATTTCTTAATACACAAACATGATGACAGCTCTCTAGCACTAAGCAAACAGAAACCTGCATAGCACATTCAATGATACATACTAGATTCTAACATAGAGGTGGGATGATAGCCCCTCTAATGCTAAACATCAAGAGCACATGAAAAATACATAACAGGCACAGCCTGGAATAGAATAGAAGTGGAAAGTGAGCAATTAACAGCAAAAGAAGCTTGTATTAGCTGAAAATGAAGACCAGACGCTGCAGGTATCACAGTAGTTACAGTCTCCAGAAGTTGAACCTTACATCAAAACAACAACCATCAACCTCCATTACATCTGTCTTCTGAGTATATATAGAGGTTGATTACAAAAATACTCTGCTATTCTATGTGTGGAGGGGTCATAATGGACCACCAACCACATTAACTACCTAAAATGGGCCACTGCTACAATCTGCTGCTTCAATGAATGAATTTGATATTCTCTGGTACTCTGTTGTCCTTCTTGAGCAGGTGGAGTGCAATATGGAAGACATTCCATAGCTGATAAATGCTCAAATATGATCGAAGTTGTCCCTTTTTCTCCTTGGTTGTGCTTTCTTTTAAATGCGGTTGTTGATGGTTAACTGCGCAGAGTACTGCTGGACAATCGCCTTCGTCCTTCGTTAGCGTAGAGCATTCAAGGGTGGCACATACAATATGGCGAAGGCATGACTATAACGAGGACAAAACTCAGCCGTTGGATAGCGTGGACCGATGGCGGGGATCGTTTGATAAGGAGTATCGGGAGGGTATGGGATCGGGATGGACGGGGGCCATCGGATCTTATACGGGCAGATCCAACGGTGATCGGGGGTTGAAAGTACGCGGGGGTTAACGAGTAGGGACAGGCTAGATGGCGGTAAGTGGTTTCCCTGCACCGCTTATGGAGCTACGGTGGTATTCGTACAAACCCATGCGATCACAATAAGAGGGCGACACGTGGCAGATGTGACTGGGCCAAAACCACTTTCCCCGCTAGCTAACGAGTGGGCAACTCATGGGCGCGGGAGGTGCGAACTATGTTGGATCACGCGGCAGGTACGATCGGACGGTGGAAAGAGATAACAGGTTAACGAGTGGGAAAAGAAATGGAGACCATTAGATCGGGTTGTGGCAGATCAACACCTACGATTGCAGCAGAGGGTTATATGGGCGCAGTTTCGTGCTTTAAACGCCCGGGGCTTAAAGAAATACATGTTCATGGTGAAATATAGGTTCATGCTGAAGGAAAACAGGGCTAGCGGGGGGAGTATGGGAGTGTGAATGAAGTGAAGGGGCAGGTGAAGAATGACAAATGAGAGCCCTCTTAGAACAGAAGCAACATGGCCAGGCTTGCTTATGACTTCGAAATAATGAAAAAGTGTAGCAGAGCTAACAACATCGTCAATGAAATCCGAGAATAAGCTTCAAGGAGCTTCTAACTTTAGAGCATGGAAGACAAGGATGGACCTCATCCTTGCAAGAAATAAAGTATTGGACTTAGTACAAGGAAAAGTCAAAGAACCAACTAATGATGTTGGAAAGGAGAAGTACAAGGAAAATGGCATCATAACAATGAGCCTAATTGTGGATGGAGTTAAAGACAATTTGATTCCCCATATATTCACGCTAGATACTTCAAATAAAATGTATGAAGCTCTCTCCAAGTTATTTACAATCAAGAATATTGGACAAGTGGCAAGTCTAAAGAATGAATTTCAAACTGTCAAAATGACTAAAGATGATACAATGTCCTCTTACTTTGCAAGGATTTCCCATATAGGATATGAACTACAAATAATTGATGAAATAATCCTAGATAAGGAACTTGTGATTGTTTCTTTATTATGAATACCAAATTCTTGGAATGCCTTTGCAGCAGGAATAAGTAGTTGGAAGTATTCTCCATCCTTTGAGGAAATGTGGTTTTCCTGTGCTCAAGAAGAAGCTTGTCTTGCCTTGATAGGAGGTAAGCAAGAAGATGAAGAGAATACCACCTCAAATGCTTGTTCTGCCCATTTCAAGAAGAAAGGAGGAAATACAAAATTTAAAGGGTCAAAGAAAAATCATGGGAAGGTTGAACTTTCTAAAATAGAATGCTATCATTGTCAAAAAATGGGACACTATAAGAATAAATGTCATGATAATCCTACGAATAATAAGAGAGAAAGATACCAAGCTATAATTGACACTAATGATAATCCTCGAAAGAAGACCAAAATTGAGGATTCTAAAGTCAAAGACTTATTCTATTAAGCCTTAAGGGATGTTATCCCTTGCATATCCTTTATTTTTTGTATAGGTAATTGTTTTTAGGCGTTTATAGATATAACGTGCTTTGATAGAAAATTATATGAGTTGTTTTGATAAATTGAAGAAATCCCTCACAATGTCTGGATCGATGCAAAATCAAGAGGGAGCTTCTAATTTCCTCAAAAGATAGGTATTCTTTATTAATTCCCTCTATATATATTTATATTTTTTTCCTAATTATAATCCTTTTCCTTGTGTTTTATTTCAAAGAAGGTTTACAAGAATATTCTAAAGAAAGGATTATGGCCAGATCCAGAGGGAGTCTCCAAAGGGAAAACTTGAGTCTTGAAAGCACCCTTGTTAAAGAGGGAGCCTTTGAAGAGGAATCCTTTTAAGGTTTATAAAAGGAACAACTCAAGGTATGTTTAAAAGTTATAAGAAGGTATTCATCATAAGAGAAGGTACGATCACTTTAAATTTATTTATGTTGATGACTCTCTCATATCTAGGGTTTTATTATAAAATCATGAAGCTTCGTATATTGTTAGGAAGTTTGATCTCTATATTAAGTCAACCCTTGTAGTATCATATTTTGCTACTTATTCACTTTGGTAAATCCCTATCTTTTTAGGGTTTGATGATAATATCTAGGGTTTATGACAAAACCCTAGAAGTTGATATAAGATCCTAGGGCATGAAAGTGAAACCCTACATGTAAATTATTCTGCACAATTGAAAACCTAACAAGGTTTAGCTTTTGGATATATAAGGTTTAATTTATTACTTAAAATTTTGATAACCCTAGATGCTCTCCTTGTGATTGATAAAGTTAATTTCATGCTCTTGTACATATATATTTGTGCTTGGTTGTACTTGTTGATAAAATTTGCAAGTACATAGTTGTCAAAGTTGTAAAGGTATAAGACTATCTTGTAGTTGATGATGACTTTATGATGTTAAGCATGATGGAAATAAGGTGTTGTAATAACCCTGATGACTTTGAAGATTACATTGACGATTGAAATATGGCCTTGTTTTCATATGAAGATAAAAGGAATGATGTTTTGAAAGGACGAAATTATCCGATGAAACGATGATGCAAAAGAAAGAGCATGTGAAGGATAAGAATTATTGATGATATCCCTAATTGAGAGGGATCTTGGATGTGTTTCCTTTATGAAGGAAAGGTATGTATCCTCCCTAGTTGAGAGGGAGGACATGATTCTATGCCTCATGTGTCATGCACTAGGCCAAGACTAACAACCACATGTTTAGTGAATGCCATGAGGAGATAATGAGATCATAGAATAACTAAAGCATTTATGGTGGTTATTTTTTATAAGTAGTGAATAAGACTTGGTTGTTTTGAGTAGTGTTGAGGCTGAGTTTAGTGTTGCTTGAGAAGTTGGAAAAGCAAGGTTCCGTCAAGATTTGTTTGGATATTGTGATAACCTAAGAAACATCATAATGGTTGTAGAACCCAAATTTTATGCTAGCATATTGATAATAAGAACCAATATATTGGAAATTTGATATTGGCTGGGGTCATGAAGCTACAATACGTTCTGATAGTTGAACAAGTAGCTGATGTGTTGATCTCTTCCTTAGAAGTTTGAATATTTGATAAGCATGCTTGGATTGATAGAGGGAGAGATGAGTACCTTAAGTTTCAAGCCCATATGATTGTACTAGGGAATGACATCTTCATGATTTATAAACCCCTTTCTAGGGTGGTTGAAGATGTCTAGATTCCCTTTTGTGTTGGTGTCTTAGCTTGGTTTTTGCACAAAGCTCAATTGGAATTTAATATGTTGGCCTAAATGACATCGAAGGATCAATGATAAGTAGATGTCTTGGATGACACTGAGACCCCTGATGAGTTAGTGTCTTGGTAATGGACATTTGGATCCCTAATGATAATGAATTGGATCTTTGAATTGGTGTCTTGGTAGGAAGCCTAGATGATACCTGGATCCTTGTTAGGTGGGTACCTTGGCAAGTAGCCTATATGGTACCTTGGTGGATTAATACATTGACATTTTTGGCCTAGATGGTATCTAGAATTGTATATGACGTTGTACTCTTCTTGGAAAATTTCAAATTGTGGTCAAACTTATATCGGTTGAACAATTATGAATACCTCCTTAGTTAAGAGGGAGTGTTGAAAATGTAACTAGTATCGGTCTCGGTCTTCATAATTGTTGTATGACTCTTTACATGATGTAATCCTTATTTTTAAAAAGAAGAAAATAAAATTATTGTAAAGATCAAAGAAAAATAATTTTATAAGCATGGGTTTCATGCTAATTTATTTTGTTTATAGGTCAAAATCACCCATTGAGTGCTTCTATGGTTGAGTCATAATTCATAGTCCTTGTCATCATGTAATAGACCTTTCTTGGGATTTTTGTGTCAAGAAAAAAAATGTACTTGTGTAAAAAATGTAAAGTTTACCCTCCTCCATCAAGTTGGCCTCAACATCCATCAAGTCGGCCTCATTGAAGGGATTCAACCTCACACAAAAGACTATATATAAGTAATGCACTCGACCTAGTTTAGAACCAATGAAGTAACCAATTCAGTTTTCAATCCTAAGAAGTGAAAAAGGAAATAAAAGTAAGTATAAAGGATTGAAAAAAGAAGAATAACCATAGCGAAGGAAGGAGGAACCCTAGCAAAGGAGAAAAGGTTGTTTTCTCTTGGTTTTAGTCCACACGTGTAAAAAATTTTAGTTGCAAGAAAGCTTAAAGTTGCAGGCCTACTGTAGAGACCGAAATTTTGTTGCAAGAGGCAGAGATATAAAGTTTTACTGAGTTTAGAGGAGGTTGACTTGGATTGATTTTGTTGGATTAATCTCAATTAAAAGAACTTGTCTTGGAAACACTGACTTGGTGAATGGAGGAAGGTTCGATGTTGGTATAGAGGTATTGGTTTTTCATTTGATTTGGTTCTTGAAGAAGAGAAGACAATTTTATTGGGATTTCCCTTAAGAGAGGGGTTTTTCCCTGGCTAAAAGCCTACATCCTGTGTACTTCATTGTTTTGATATTCATGTTTTTGGTTTTGATAGCTCCTTGAGTATAAGAAGATAAAAGAAGACATAAAAGAAGATAATAAGAACTCAATTACATCACAAGTAATTATCAAGATAAGAAAATATTTCCGCCTTTTGATTTTCTAACATTACAAACCATAGCTTTCACAAGGTGTATCTCCAAAATTATAGTGAGCTAGAATATTATTTTTTTACCAAAAATTCGTTGAGCCATTTTCTCAATATTCTCAAAATTTCACTGTTTGATTCTTCAAAAAAGAATAATTATAGCAAAAGTTCCAAGTTCACTCATTTAAAATTTATTTTAGGACCATTCACAAACCCTGAATTCCACAATTATATCTCTAAATTTATGGTGAACTTGGATATGAAATTTTTAACAAACATACATTGACATGTCTTCTCAATATTATCCAAAATTCATGGACCGAAACATCCCAAAAAATAAATGATAACGAAACTACTGAGATGGCTCATTTAAAATAGATTTTAGTACCAATCACAAACCTTAAATTTCACAACATATATCACCAAAATTATAGTGAATGAAAATATGAATTTTAACCAAATAATCCCCTCAATCTGTCTTGAATTTTCTCAATATTTACCCATTTTATGCATTGGTAATATATAACCATGGGCTTGAATCACCATTTCACTTTGTATTTTGACTTCACATTTTCTAATGAGTACTCTCGTTTGAATATATGTGGATACTTATATATATGTATAGATTTTAGTTGGTTAAAATTTTGGGCATTGGGTACCACTCGAGGAAGAAATTTAGCCTCTTTCTTATCCCGAAGGTAAGACAGAGGTTGTTGGTACTAGGCCAACACTTAGTATAGACTCACTTAAGAGCGCAACAAGTTATTCTATTACATAGTGTAAACATGTCAACGTTTAAGACTTGAACTTGAGTGGTGAGGATAATGACTATTCTTGCCAAACCACCCACGCTAAACTCAATTGATAGATATACATAAATAGGCACACACACACACACACATTTGTGTGTGTGTGTGTGTGTGTGTGTATAAATATATACATCCATACATACATGCATATGTACATACATATATATCATTAGAGAATTTTTGAGGTAAAAAATGGGCCTCAAACAAAAATGTACAACCAAAATCAACTTTATAAGAACCAATAGGATTCAATATGATGATTTCAACCATGGGGGCATGATTCACCTTTTTTAGATTGAAAAAGTAAAAAAATAAAAAAAATACTTTTTCAACTCGTATTTTCAACTTATCTCCCTACAATTTTACTCAAATTTCATGCAGGAGCACTCGTTGGATGCATAATTTAATTCCTCATCAAAGGGTACCCATGTTGCATATTTTGATGGACCATGCTACAAAAAAAATGAGAAATACATGAAAAATTTGATTGCAATCATGCTTTTCTTGTATTTCTCATTTTCCGTGTAGAAAAGTCCATCAAAAGTATGCAACATGGGTACTCCTTGGATGTGGAATTAAATTTACATCTAACGAGTTCCCCCACTTGAAATTTGAGTAAAACCGTAGGGAGATAAGGTGAAAATACGAATTGAAAAAGTAATTTTTTCATTTTTCTCTCTAAAATGTGATGGTGTAATCTAATATTATTTTATTATTTCCACTATTATTTTTATAATATTCCTTAGGAGACCCATTTTAGACCTCAAAGTATATATGTGTGTGTGTGTGTTTACATTTTTTTATTGATAGCAACCTTGAAACATACTCCTGTACTCCTGTTGTTTTCAAACCCCCCCGCGCCCCCGCCCGCCCCACACCCCCCCCCCCCCCCCCCCCCATATTTTTGATGGACCAAGCTACAAAAAAAATGAGAAATACATGAAAAATTTGATTGCAATCATGCTTTTCTTGTATTTCTCATTTTCCGTGTAGAAAGGTCCATCAAAAGTATGCAACATGGGTACTCCTTGGATGTGGAATTAAATTTACATCTAACGAGTTCCCCCACTTGAAATTTGAGTAAAACCGTAGGGAGATAAGGTGAAAATACGAATTGAAAAAGTAATTTTTTCATTTTTTCTCTCTAAACTGTGATGGTGTAATCTAATATTATTTTATTATTTCCACTATTATTTTTAAAATATTCCTTAGGAGACCCATATTAGACCTCAAAGTATATTTGTGTGTGTGTTTGTTTACATTTTGTTATTGATAGCAACCTTGAAACATACTCCTGTACTCCTGTTGTTTTCAAACCCACCCCCCCCCCCCCCCCCCCCCCCCCCCCCCCCCCCCCCCGCCCCCCTCTCGCCCCACACCCCCCATCTCCCCCCCACCCAAACCCACCCCTTAACATCAATGACAAAGGGATGCACCCCTGAACTTGTGCTTCTCCCAGTTTCTATCCAAATCAAATTCCTAGTCAATCAATTGCCTAGATAAGAAGACAACATGGTCCAATTGATCAGTTGAATAGATAAGAGCACATCATTATTTTTTAATCCAACATTATATCTTATGATAACAATATGTATCAATCATATTAGTTCACAATAAAATATCTAAAAAACACAAGGTAATTGTTTGCACAAATCCCATTTTACCAGATGGTAAAATTTTCAATAACTCAATTGAATCAATAACTTCAATAACACTCCCCACCCTCGAAAGACGAGGGGTTTTTAACAGAAATTTCAATACGTCCATTCAAAACTTAGGGAATAATTAAGGGAAAATTGATAAACTAACCACTCAAAACTCGGTCAACTGGTATCTTCGAGAGATCCTCTATCAACCAATGTCAATTCCTTAGCTGGAAGGAAAAGTAGCGCTATATTATTCTATAAATGAGGAGACACATTTGTATGAAGTCCTCAAGTAGTTGTTCAAATCATTCCACAATCTTCCATTGTTCCATCCACAATCTATTTTGATAGTTGACATTGGTCCATGATTCCTCCTCTAATGACACTTTTGCAAACATCTAAAAGTATGATCATCAGTATTCCAAGATATATGATTCCTATTTAAATGTGTCTAATTCTTATGATGAGGACAATTATAAGGTATATATATGAATATGAATCGAACAACCTAGTATACCAACAACCCCATTAATAACATTATCAATTATTGTAACAACCACTCATTAATCTATTCATCACAATTAACAGGGAGTTTCTCTTTAGTATAAATCCCACCTAAAGGAAATATTACTTATTTCGTTTTAATTGCGCTACGTATAAACAATGAGGCAACAATGAAATTATATCCAAGTCCTTCTATAGATGTTTGTATGTCAGGAGTAATTGAAGAAACAATTCCCTATCCATTTTCGAATTATGCCACTAATATATCCCATTCTACTTAGAAGTTGGTATCCAATATGTGCTTTTAAAAACTAGGAGAAAGATCATTGGTGACTAGTAATGCCTCAGATGAATCAAAAGGAGAAACACTAGTTGTCTCACAAATAATGGTATTGAAAACATGTGACTCTGACATCTCATCGACAACCTTCTTCTAAGCCTGTAGTAATTCATAAATGGTGTCATCGTTCTTTGTGAGCTGTAACAATAAGGAAACATGATCTTCCTTGAAAGCCTGATATGAATCAAACATGAAATTATTATTTGTTTGAAGTGGAGTAATTTCTTCACAAAGCTCATCAATGGTGGCTGGCAAATGGAAAACCTCATTATTTAACTGCAAAGTGGTCTTCAAGTCATCAATTTCAACATTCTTTTCAATCTTTAATCTTTTATTCAACTAAGTAATTGTTTTCTCTATTTCCATTCTTAAGGAAACAATTTCATATTCCAATTTATTGCAATTTTCTTCCTTTTCCTCCCGCTGGATTCTCACCACTTCTTCTATAATTTTTGTCTCTTCTAGTTGAATCATTAGGTTGATAATAATCTTCTCTATCTCAGTTAAGGCTCTATGACATAATTTATTTTGCATCATAATCCTCCTCTTAATATTTCTACAAATTATCCTATTGTTTCAAATTCTTTTTCTTGAGCTTCTTTGTTTCACTTAAGGCACAAATGGTTTATTTTTCAAGTTCCACCTCCCCATTTATTTCAACATTTTCCTCTTCTTGTGAATCTATCATTTCTTTGCATTTTTCATTTTCCAATACATCAATCCTTTTTTAAATTTACACAAATATATTTTCTTCCCTATCATTATCGAAGTTGTTGTCATTACTATGTTAAGACAAATCACTAAGCCCTTTTGAGCATATACTCTCCTTTTTCTTATAAGAGTTCTTCTTCTTTTCACAATTTTCCTATTTTTGGTTCTTTTTGTATTGATGATATTTTCTTCCATTCTTTACGGTATGGTATTCTTCATCATTACTACTTTTATTCTTCGCATATGGAAAATTAGTAGCAAAACATCCTATTTTCCCATAGTTAAAGCATTTAAGGGCAAGTTACCTTTGCATTTACTAGATCCCTTTTTTGAGTTTCCACACAGTTGCGTTTCTTGACATATGTTTCACTGTTGTAGATATCACTTTATTCATGCTCTTTGTTCTTCATCTTCATTGAAGCTTTGAAGTCTACTTCTTTCTTTGTTTGATTCTCTTTCTCAGTCCTCATTTCATATGTTGTGAGAATCCCATGGAATTTATCCATTATCAACTTATCAAGATCCTTCATTTCTTTAATAGTGGAAACTTTGGAATCAAATCTCAAACATAGTGAGTTTAACACCTTTTGTACAACCATTGGTTCTTCAAAATTTTCACCAAGTCTTTTGATGGTGTTGACAATCTCATCTACATGAAGGAGATAGACTACAACATTTTCTTCATCTTTCATTTTCAAACTCTTGAATTTCGTTCTATGGGTTTGGAGCTTTACTTTCTTAACATTGTCATCACCTTCATAGGTATTTGAAGTTTTCCCATGTTTCTCTTTCCAATTCACAATGCATCACCTTGAAAAAATTTGATTCTAATGGACCACACAAGATAACGTTCATGGCTTTTGCATTATGTTCACTAACCTTCTTTCCAACCTGATCCATTGGTGGAGTTGATGGAGCTTTATAACTAGTTAGAAAATGCTATCAAATGTTAAAGCCAAGATCAATTAGATAATTCTGCATCCTTATACTCTAGAAATCATAGTTTTCTTTTTCAAGCAATGGGGATTTTCTTGTGGAGAAACATTCTTGACTAGCAATGTGTGCTTCTAATGTCTATCTTCTAATGGTTAGATTATTTCTGAAGGAAACCACTTTGATACCAATTATTGAGTATACTTCTATTGGGGGGGGGGGTGTGAATCAATATAAGATAATTTTTACTTATTTAAACATCCATTAACCGTAAGAAAACAATCACATATGAGATCTATCAGTTGCAGAAAACGGAGTATAAGTTTTATGTGGAAACCCTTTCAGGAGAAAACCATGAGAAAACCTTTTATAATTATTTATAGACACAAACCTATTGGAGATACCAATCCCCACTCATACAAAACCTAATAGACACCAGCCTACTCTTCCATATCTTCGTAGGAACCAATGCCCACAACACCAACTTAGAAAGAGACATTAGTTTCTTTGCTTGTGGGGCACCAACCTTCATATAGATTCTTCAAAAATCATCTTCTCACAAGAACTCCTTAATTTTTTCTTAGTTCTTTAGGTTTTCTCATTGATGTTCAAAGTGAAGTTATGATAAATCTCTTGAGGAATTTATGACCATTCACAAACCTAGCTTTCAAAAGGTATATCACCGAAATTATAGTGAACTAGAATATGGAATTTTTATTAGACATACCTTGCACTGTTTTCTCAAAATGCTCAAAATTTTGTGGTTAGATTCTTCACTGAAAGTGAATTATAGAAAAGGTTATAAGTTCACTCATTTAAAATTGATTTTAGGGCCATTTACAAACCCGAACTTCCATAGGGTATATATTTGAAATTATAATGAACTAGAATATTAATTTTTTATCAGATATAACTTACGATGTCTTCTCATTCTACTCCAAATTTCATGGTCTGAAATGTCCCAGAAAATAAATTATAGTGAAAATTTAGAGATTAATCTGTTGAAATAGATTTTGTGACCAATGACAAACTCCAACTTTTAATACTTATATCTCTGAAAGTATAGAAAACCAAAATATAAAATTTTAACAAGATGTGATCTTGATTTTTTCTCAATATGCTCAAAATATCACCCTTTAAATCATCCAACAACAAAAAAAATGTTATAGCAAATAAGTTAAGATGACTCGTTCACTCTACAATATACATTTTCACACCACCCACACTTTCTTTCCAATACTTTCTCCTTTTATACATTATAATAACCCTTTATGAAAAGACATGTTAATTCAAATAAACATGTAAATTCATTAGTTAGTTAATAATCTTCTCTATCTCTTCAAGGTTCTATGACAAATTTGATTTTGCATCATGATCCTCCTCTTCATATTTCTACAACTTCTCCTATTGTTTCAAAAAAAAAATCTTGAGCTTCTTTGTTTCTCTTAAGGCACAAATGATTTCTTTTTCAAGTTCCACTTCCTCATCTATTTCAACATTTTCCTCTTCTTTTGAATCCATCATTTCTTTGCACTTGTCTTCATTTTCCAATACATGAATAATGTCAAGATGATTCATTCACTCCACAAATTACATTTTCACACCACAAATACTTTCTTTCCAATACTTTCTTATTTTATACATTATCATAACCCTTCATGAAAAGACATGTTAACTCAAATATACATGTCAATTCATTAGTTAGATATTAATCACCCTTTTATTTCATTTTTTAAAATACCATGGGATTCCTAAACCATGGGTTTGAAACCACCATTTCACTTTTTATTTTGAATTCATCTATTTTCACGAGCACCAAAATTTTAATATACTTGGCTATATATATATATATATATATATATATATATATATATATATATATATATATATATATATAGATCTTACAGAGTAGGAAAATCTATCATAACCCAGGTGTCAAACAAGAAGTGGGGACAACCATCACTGGTTACTATCCTTGAATGCAGACTGACTCATCATTGTTATTCGAGGAAAACCATGCCACCTGGAATGCTTTCATTCCAGAGAGATTCCTCTAGGTCTCCAGTCATTAACCTATTTCCTTACGTCTAAGAAAGATATAAAGTAATCCCTTTGACATCTATGGAAACAATTTTTTCAACAATGGATTTTCCTCAAAAACCAAGTAGAAGTAGAACATGTGTGATTTTGATCGAAGCTTTGAAGTAAAACAAGCTAATGTGTACAAATTATTTACCAAATAAATACCATGGGGAAAATATCCCACATATTCCTTAAAATTTTGGATGAATGGTAAACCAATCACTAGCCATAGGGGCAATTAGTAACCCCAAAGGACTTGGTGATAATGGATTTGAGAAGAGTGCCTTACCAATCAAGCTAATAGTTGAGGGTAATGAAACCATTTCTCCATGAAAATAAAACAATTTCATTCATTCACAAATTTATATTTTAGTGAAGATTATTGTGGTGGAACATTGGAAAATGTCTAAATTGTAAAACATTTATTCTTCTTTCATATCCATGGAAGAGTGATGTACTCTTTTATATAAAAAAAAAATGTATTGTCAAAGGTAATGGTTCCTATTTCATCAAGGCACATAAGGGAAATAATTAAGGGAAGAAATTAACAAGAAACATGTAGAAGAAGACTACCTTGAAACTTGACGAGGAAGAGGACTTAGTCAAAGGCTAAGAGTTATCCACTTCCACCTTCTTCCTATTTTAGTTTAATGGGCCCAAAATCCTAATAAACGGGGATGTGTGATTGGAATCAAATCAAAGAGTCAATTATAGCCTTACAAGATAAGAGGATGGAGTTGAATTAGTGTGGGTAAGCTGGAAAAAGAACTATGCTTATTGGTTCAAAGGAAGAGAATTCATGTAATATATATACGTCCACGTGATATATTTTGAGCAATCAATATTTAAATTGTATTATAAAAAATAGTTATGCATTTGAGAGTGAATTAATGACATTTAATGTAAAGTTGGATAGTGAATAAAATAGTCAATTTCTATTGTCTTTAGTAGCTATATTAAACAAAGCACTTAATTGATTGATTTAGTCAAATATGATTAAGTGGGTCTTAAATAAAAATGAACACATGTCTTTTTTTTTAACACAGTCGGTTACTTTTTATATATTGCAAAAAAAATATATATATATAAAGGGGAAAGGAAGCTAGTTCCTTGTACATTCAGAGGAGGGCTGGTTCAAAAGTAGTGCGAAAAATGGGAATGCAGTCCCCACAACTACTTTTACAGCCTTATTTCTATAAAATTCAAAAACTATAGTGGTATATATTTGAAGCGTCCAATCATGAAACAGTTGTCCCTGCAAGTTGGGCAACTACTATTTTTTTCTGCTTTTTCCAGAGGATTGCAAGCCATTTATTTACTTTGCTTTTCGATGATGACTATAATTTCCTTGATCCTGGTGTGGGCCCTAAGATTTAGATGTTCTCTTCTTTTCCCTCTGCTGCTGGTGTCGTGGTTTTGAGCTGTGGGATAACTTTCTAAATATTGACTTGATCTCCTTAAGCCTCGTGTGAAAACCATACCCACACTTAACTTTAGTTAATGCGGACTTAACCCATAAACATTTATCCCGGAAGAGTGGGAATAAACACAAATTTTCCGTTTTTCCATAGCCTTGGCGCGTTTATCCAATGCTTATCTTTATCAGGCTCAATCTCCACTGTAGATTTTCCTCCATCAGATCTGACAGACACCTCCGATTGCCGATCAAACAACTTGCACGTCACTCCTCCATCGTCGATCATCTCGCGATAGATCCAACGACTATCAGAGATTTCGGGTGGGAAAATTGCATGGAGAATACCCGCCCGATAAAGCGGTTTTCTCACTCCACCCTCTTGCTACGTGTCCATCGGTGAGTGGAATCGAGTAACTCCCTCCTGTTACCGCTTACCTCTTATTCTCATCCCGAAATACCATTCTTGCTTATAAACCCACCTTTCCCTTTGACTAAGGCTCGAGCTTGTTAGCGCTCGATGACCGTAGATCTTCTACCATCGATGGCTGCAACAACTTCTCTGGGTTCCTCTTCCGCTACTACTTAATTCCATCACCGCCATTCATTTCTTGACACTAGTCTATGCGATTTAATCTTGGCCACTCGTTTCCTTCAACCTCGTCCATTGATCTTCGAGATCCAACGGTTCCTGTGCGTTGATTCTTCATCTGTCTCCTCACTCTGACTTTGCATCATTTCTTCATTGTTTTGTGGTTTCTGTTGAGGAGCGCGAGCTGTTCCTAATTTATTGGTTTCAGGGAGGAGGAGAGACCTACTGTTGTAGGTTGCCATACTGTCTCAGGTTGCCTGGGAGCCTGTGCAGGTGTCCGTGGAGACCTGACTGTTACTTGCAATACCATTACGGTCCAAGCATTCGTGATTGACATGACTAATGTCGTCTTTGCCCAGGAGAGGAGGACAATTGAAATCTTGATTCATCATATAGTGTAGCTTTTTTGGGATTTTGAGAATCATGTGCTCTGAGCAAGGCTGATTACAATTGAGAACCTCTGATGACATATAATCTCTGTTTTCCTCATGCAATCTCCTTCTTGAATTGATGTTTTGATTCTTCTTTTTCATTTCCCCCCCTATAATATTTCTTGTGATATTCTTCGGATCTATATCTTCTTTCTCAATCCTCATATTGGGTGAGGGGGTCATGGTATGATTTCTTCATACACTTCATTATTCTATTTTAAAATCCCAACTGGTCTGTCAATCGCTTTGTTGGCATGGCTATCAACGTCCTTATTTTGGTTTCTCAGGACATGCTTAATGGTTATTTTTCCTAGACTTTCAAAACTTGTTCTGATCCTTTGATAGATTTTGTTGATGGCTATTTTTTTGAAGTCCCTTTTGGCATCCAATGCGGCTATTATGATAGTTGATTCCCCTATTATTACAGGGTCCTTGATTGCGTTTTTATTTAAAAGCCTTGTGCCTAGGAGAAGGCTGTATGCATCAGCCTTGTTTTTTGTCATTTTTACAAGGCTCCATTCATAGGTTATTATTTTTTTCCATTTGGATCTAGTATAACTCCGCCTGCCCATGCTTTACCTGGGTTATTTTTTGTAGCTCCGTAAAAAAAAAGAATGTGTCTCTTATATTCTTTCATCCATTCTGCAAATTCTTTATCCTCCAATCTTAATTTCCATTTCTTGTTTGTGTGAAATTCTTTATTTTTCATTGTAGCTTCTGCTTTTGCTTTGTTTTCTAACGTTGCTTTTCTGTACCAGTCTTTCTCTTCTTGTTGTAAATTGTTCTGGTCCATTTTTGAGATTCCATTTGTACTTATTATCTCTGCAACTTGGCTCCAAGTTTTTGCTAGGATCTTGCCTAAATTTGGCTTTTTTTCTTTGAAAATGCATTTGTTTCGGGCTAACCAAATCTGCTAGCACAGGATTGAAGGGAGACATTTCCATATCCTATTTATTATTGCCTTTTTTCTTTGTATATGGGTAGCTTTTATCCCAGTTTTTATGAAGATTTGTCAACTGAGTTGTTGGATTTATGTTTATTTCCAAAGGACTTGTTGCCTATTTCCAGCACCCTCTCGCCACCATACAATTTATGAAGAGGTGTTGGATTGTTTCTTCCTCCTTTTGACAAATGACACATTTTGAGGGCCCTTGTATTCCTTTAATTTTTAATTTTTTAGAGGTAAGAATTTTACCTTTGAGAAGGGTCCAGGTGAATACTCTAATTTTGGATAGACTCTCTGATTTCCAAGCTGCCTTCCAAAGACTCCAATCATTTTGATTGTGAAGTTTTTGGAGGAGGTTGTACCCTAATTTCACTGTGTAATCCCCTCCATTTGGGTCCCAAACAAAGTCATCCTGCTCTTCTTTGTTGATGGGCACTGCCCTTGCCAGATGAACTTTTAAAATTTCCCACTTACTTTTTAGTCATGGTGGTGTAGCTAGCTTTTTCCATCTTACCCAATTATTCTGATCCCAATCCGAAATAGAATAAAGAGTGTTAAGACTTTGCTCTTCCATCCATCTCTGAAGTCCTCTTAAATTTTGCTGCTGATTTAAGGGATTTTCCCCATTATTCTATCCTCCCAGATAGAAATTGTTTTTCCATTCCCTGGATTTTTGGATATTTGATCTCTAATAAGAGGTATTATCCTTTTAACCAATTTCTAGATTTGGGTGCATGGCCTGTCTGGAATAATATCAGTGAGCAGCTTTGTTCTATGACAATTTAAGTATTTCATTATTAGAAATTTTTCCCGCCAGTGACCATTCCCATTTATCATTCTCCAGATAATTTTTTTCCCTAGAGCAATGTTCATTAGTCTTGGTAGGTGTATTGCTATACCTCCTTTTTCATAGGGAAGATTAACTTGCTCCCATCTAACAAGGCTGTATTTTTTATTATCTTGTTTTCCTCCTTGCCAGAGGAAGCTTCTAATTATCAGTTCCATTTGCTTGTGGGCACTTGTCGGAGCCATAATGATTTCATACTGATATATAGGCAAGGTCGAGAGAAGTGCTTTAATCAGTGTCACTCTTCCTGCTACAATGAGCCACATCACTCCCCAATATTGAATTTTCTTCCCTCATTCTCTCCACTTGCTTGTTCCAAACTTCTGATTTTACCACTTCCTTTGCTAAGGGCATCCCAAGATAACTGAAGTGGCTCCAATTTATTTGTAAAGGTATTTCCAATATTTGTGAGATACGCTGCATTGTTTTTATTGGGGTATTCCAACAATAAATTCTACATTTGGTGTTGTTTAAAATTCCTCCTGAAGCTAGGAGAAATTCATCCAAGAATTTTTTGAATCGTATTGCTATAATGCAAGATGCCTTGCCTATGAGAAGGGTATCATCTGCAATGAGAGAGTGGTTTATATCTGTTGGGTCCCTATAATACTAGTGATTACCCCATTACTATTGTAGTTGTATCCCTTATTAATATTTTTGTGCCCCTATTGTCCCCATATTTTTATTACTGTGCCCCATAGAATCCCTTTATTGTTATTTTTGTGCCTTTTATATTATTATTGTTAGGTCGGCTGGGTTATATTGTGACTCCTTAGACTCCTATATATAGAAAGGAGGTTTTGTCATTTGAATCATCAAGGAATCATTCATTTGTGTAATGTAAAGGATGTTGCCCCCTCGAAGAGGCTGAATTCTAAGGCGTTGATCTATCTTTTCTATCTTTTTGTGAGCTCGTTTCATAACATTTGGTATCAGAGCTTTTGGATTCTAGGGTTTCGCTGCTCCAAATAGGTCATCGTGGCATTGTCGCAATAAAGTTTTTTTTCGCAAAGTTTTAGAAGCAAAAAAAAAAAAACATTTGAGACGAAATCACACTGAACCTCAGGTCCAAATTTCAGAGCTTTTCGCGCTATATTTGTGGAGATATGATCTGAGGAAGTTGGTCTTTTTTAGACTCTTGAATTAAATTCCAAACAGGTGACCTGGGGAAAATCATCATAACTTTCTCTCTGAGCATTGGATTGAAATTTCGTAAGAAGGTACAGAAAGAGGACAGACTATAGTTTCTTGTATATATTTTTCAGAGCCAAAGGTCGAAACAGGGACATGTGGCACATCGTACAAGTTCGCTCTACTGAACTAGTCTATAATCAGGTCACTGTGGGAGATTTGGCATAACTCTTCCTTGGAGAATCCAATTTGGATCAGACTGGTGGCATTGGAAAGAGGACACAGAGGGCTACTGTAGATCACAATTTCAAAACTAGATGATCCGAAATTACAGAGATACATCAGAGGCAATATCGAGCTCCTACAAAGTGAAAAAAGGTGTGTAGATTTTTTTAAATTCTTGCTTAAGCTTGGTTTGAAAATATATTTTTGAAGGAATTCAAAGGGCATAGTAGAGCATTATTATCAGTAACTGATGCCCGAGGAAAGAAAATGCAAACACCTAGTAAGCAACTGAAAGCTCTAGCATGAGTCATGAAGAAGAGGAAGAAATTCTACATGATATATCAAAATTACAAGACCAAGTGCAACAAATGTCACTCTCACAAAAGCTAACAGAAGCTAATATAAATGGCATGGAAGCTAAGATGAATGGCATGGAAGCTAAGATGGATAGTTTGAAGATAGATTTGAACACAAATTTGAAAACAGGCATGGCAGATTTGAAGACAGATTTGACAAATTTTCTACAAGAAATACTTACTAATGGTGAAAGGGTAGTAAAGGAAACTCATGATGCGAACAAAAGAAATTTTAATCATGATTTCATAGACTCTAATGTTGGATTGAAGACACACCATATTCCAAAAATCGATATGAGAAAGTTTGATGGCAAGGATCCCGCAACATGGATATTATAGATGGAGCAATTTTCCGATCTCAATAATGTGCAAAACACACAAAAGGTACGTATTGCAACTTTATGTTTGGAGCCAAATCAGTTTGTATGGTATCAATGGCTTTGCTCTCGTAAACAAATTATCACTTGGGCAATTTTTACGGAAGAATTGACAGCACATTATGAGGATAGAAAAAGCAACACTTTTTTTAGCCAATTGATAAGTCTCAAACAAAAGGGTTCAATAATGGAGCACATTGAGGAGTTCCAAAAATTGAACATAAGGGTAAAAAATATTCCAGAGGAGCATAGGATTGATGTGTTCATAGGGACTTTAAGGGATAATATTCAACATGATGTTCACCTTTGGGAACCTGATTCATTAGAGAATGCATTCAGGTTAGCAAGAAAAATGGAAAGAAAAATTATGGCAACCAAGAAGCATACCACTCACAACTATAAAGATGGAAGTGTTGTTGCCCCTAGTCTTCCACAAACCTATAAGGTTGACACCAAAACAATTGGAAGAAAAAAGAGCAAAAGGCTTTGTTACAGTTGTGATAGCAAATACACTAAAGGTCATAAGTGTGCTGAGAAGAAATTATTCTACATAGATTGTGAAGAGGAAGAAGAAAAGGAGCAATAAAGGTAAAAAGAACTATCCATTGAAGATTCCACATGGGAGGATGAGAATTTTATACAAAAGCATCCAGAACTACTCAAGCGTTGAGGACAACACATTTTTGAAGGAGAGGGGCATGTTAGGTCCCTATAATGCTAGTGATTACCCCATTACTATTGTAGTTGTATCCCTTATTAATATTGTTGTGCCCCTATTGTTCCCATATTGTTATTACTGTGCCCCATGGAATCCCTTTATTGTTATTTTTATGCCTTTATATTATTATTGTTAGGTTGGCTGGGTTATATTGTGACTCCTTAGACTCCTATATATAGAAAGGAGGTTTTGTCATTTGAATCATCCCGAAATCATTCATTTGTGTAATGTAAAGGAGGTTGCCCCCTCAAAGAGGCTGAATTCTGAGGCGTTGAACTATCTTTTCTATCTTTTTGTGAGCTGGTTTCATAACAATATCTTTGACTCCTTTCGATATTTGGATCCCTGTTATTTTTTTCTATTTTCTCTAATTTTAAGCAAAGCACTCAGTGATTTAGCCATGATGATGTACAAGAATGGAGAAAGCGGACAACCTTGCCTCAGCCCTCGTGTGCTTTGGAAAAATTTACTAGGTCGTCCATTGATTAATGGGGCTATCCATGGATTTGATATACATGCCTGGATAATCTCTATGAAGTTTATTAAAAAGCCAAACTCTTTGAAAGTTGTTGCAAGAAAGTTATGGTTAACTCTATCAAAGTAGTAGCCATATCTAACTTAACAATCATTCCTCTCTCCTTTCTTTGGACACTGCTGTGAATAGCCTCCTGAACGATTATCACATTGTCTGTGATTTTCCTCTTGGGGACAAATCCTCAGTTTTCTGAAATTATTTTCGGAAGTAATTTTTCATTCTATTTGCTAGAATTTTGGTGAGTATCTTATAAGATGAGTTGCAAAGGGAGATTGGCCTATATCTGTTAAAGGTTGTAGGATTGGGTTCTTTGGGAATGAGGGCTTGGAAGGAGGATTTTGTATTTCCTCCAATATATTTTTTTTGGAAAGAATTTTTTAGCATTCTCATTAGATCTTTTTTGATAATTTCCCAATGTTGTCTGTAAAAGGCCATTGTAAACCCATATGGACCTGGTGCTTTATCAAGGTGGAGATTCCACACAACTTCTCTAACTTCTTCCTCAGTAATTTCTTTGTCTAATCCCCTGTTTTTCTAGTCGCTTTTTTTTTTATATGCTACAAAATTTCTTCATTAGCTTCCTGCTGGTCACTTGTTGAGAGGAGTTCTTTAAAGTGTTTATGGGCTGCATTTTTTATTTCTTCAACTTCTTTTATTTCTTGACCATTTACTTGAATCTTTTGAATCTGATTTTTTGACCTCCTTATTTTCATTGTATTATGAAAGAAGGTTGTATTTTTGGCTCCGGATTTTAGCCAGAGGCATATTAATTTTAGTCTGCTTTCCTCTTCTTCTTGCCTATTTTGCTTATATATTTCCAGATATATTTTCTTTTCTTGTATATGATCTTGCTTACTTTCTTCCTTGTTCTCTTTTTCCTTGCAAAGATTATCCATTTTTTTTGCAATTCGATTTTCCTAGCTTTGTCCCAGTGATCATTTTCTCTTGCCCAATTTTTTAAGTGCATCCTTAGATTCTTTAGCTTAGTTTCCCAAACATACTGGGGAGATCCTGTGACACTTTTTTTCCAGCTGTCCTTTATTTGTTTGCCAAAATCTTCCTTGCTGTCCCAAATTGAATTATATCTGAAGGGAAGGGGTCCTTGATTTTCCAGCTTTCCCAAGGTTAGCACCACTGGCTTGTGATCTGAAGCTGAGTTGTGAACAATTTTACTTTTCACAAGAGTATAAGCAGCTGCTATGCTTTCATGAATAAGAATTCTGTCCAACCTTTCTTTTATGTTATTTTTTTCCTATTCTTTTGTTGTTCCAAGTGTATTTTCCATTGCTTGGCGAAATATCTATTAATTTTTGTTCTTCTATAATTCCTTCAAGAGGTTCTCTTGACGGATCGTTGTGGTAGATTCCGCCAAATTTTTCTTCTGTATTCCTTATCAGATTTAAGTCTCCTCCCAGGATTAAGTTCCCACTTTGTCTCTCTGTTATTTCTTCTTTAACTGATTTCCAACATTGTTCTTTCTCTCTATAATGATTTGAGGAGTACACATTTATAATGCTATACTGTTCTTCTGTATTGAGATTTCTCAACTCTGTTCGAATCCAGTGTTTGCTGATTTTTTGGGTCATTACTTCCCATTTTCTTTTATCCCAAATGGTTCTGATTCCTCCTAATGCTCCTGTAGCTTTTAACACTACTCCATAATTTTTTAGTTTTTGAATCATTTTTTTATTTTCTTGCTTGTTTATTTTGGTCTCTTGGATCATATATATGTCTGTTTGTTCCTTGGCTAAAATGTCTCGAGCTGCATTGACTTTAAAGGAGGTGCCAAGGCCGTGACAATTCCAAGAGACCAATACCATTATTTACTGTTGTGTTGGTGTGGTCCTCCCTTTCCTCTTTGCTGAGTTTTTTCATGACTTCCTGTTTGTTTCCCAAGGAATGAATCCATTGGCTGTTGCGTTCCTAGTGCCATTTCTTTAGCTGCTGCTTCATCTCTGATTTCTTTGTTGGATTTCCTTCCCACTTTTTTTTGCTGATCATAGGCTTGGGGGATTTCTTTGGCTTTATTTCTAGTTAGAATGTGATCCATTGAGGGAGGATGTGGAGAGGGTACAGGGTTGGGTGAGGATATGAGAGCTAAAGAGATGGGGTTTGAAGGTGGGGATCTGGGAGAGGGTGGATCAAAAGAGTCTTTTAATGGCTCAAAAGGATTCGGAGTTATGTGATCAGGAGGAGTAACCTTCGCTAGAGGCTGAGAGGTTGTTTCATTTTCTTCTTGGGACTGATAGATATTTGATGCGATCTACTTATTGGTAGGTTTTTTACTTTTCACTTGTTCCCATGTAGGTTCTTGTTCTTCTACATTTTCATGCTCTATTTTTTTAAGACACCTATTTGCAAAATGACCATACTCATGACATACCTTGCATTTAAATGGTATTTACTCATAGTCCAACTGCTGAATGTGTGTCCACTGATCGACCTTGATCTTTATTGCTTGTGGGAGGCCTTTTCCGAGATCTACTTCCACACATATTCTTCTGTACGCGTGCATGTTGTATTTTGGCTCACATCTATCAATATATTTGCCCACTGCATTTCCTATAGCCTTTATAGATTCGTCTCCCCAACAATGAAGAGGAAGATGTGGGAGCTTGACCCACACAAGCACTGCATTTGGGACATCCATCTCCGGATCAAAGTCTAGCGTCCACCTATTCATGTATAAACATCTGGAGTCCATGAAGTAAGGTCTGTTTCTAAATATCAAATCTCTGTCCTCCGTTGTTTCAAAGAGAAAGGTGTAGTATCCCCTTCCACAAAAGCATATTGCTAACTTCCCCTGTGTGGTTGCGTTCTAGTTTCTTTCCACCCATTTTTGCACTAATTTGGGTGAATGCCATAGCCCTGTGAACTGTCCAACAAGCATTCTACTAGAGAGATGGCTGCTCTTCTTGGAAGTGTTGGAGGGAGAGAAATCTCTGGGATACTTTCAAGTTTATTTACAAATTTATTGACTGATGGCCTGTTCCTTGGAGCTCCATTGTCTGCGATTAGAGATGCAAAGGCTTTTACCTTTTCTTCATTCCCTGGCTGCGTGGAGGAGTGAGGATCTCCCTCCTCAGAGGGTTGCATGGTTTGGTTGGCCTCAACAGCAGGAGGTTGCCGAGAGAGGGATTTGCAGGGGCAGCAGTGGCTAGGTCAATGCAGGCTCGGGCTGGGCTGTTGCGTGTGCGAATAAAAATAAATAAATTAATTAATTAAAATAACAATGAACACATGTTAAGCCCTATATAAGCCACATGTTAACCCTAAAACCACTTAATAAGCCCTAGATATTGTGCAGTTAAATTTCTATTGTTATATTGTTATGTAGGCTAGAACCTCTCATGGTCCCATTTTATTATCATTGTACCATTTGTCTCTTATATATATACTAAAGAGATCTAGTATTATGATCATCAAATATTATCTTGTACATTGTATTCATTGTAAAAGGAGGTTTCTCTCTCGAATAAGATTGTAATTATTGATTAGCGTTTTTAAGGCACAAGGTTGATAACATTTCATATCAAAGCTCATGATCCTATAGTTTTGTTGCTTCAAACAAGTCATCATGGTATTTTCAATATATACATATATGTATTCTAAAATGTTTCAGATGGTGAAACTTGAAGAATATTGAGGTGAAATCTTAGGTAATATCTAATTCAAGTTTTAGATATTTCTTCATTATATTTTTGGAGATATGATCCATGAAATTTAGGGTTCCTACACACTCTTGAAATCAATCTAAAACAACTAAGTTCAAAATTTTCACTATAACTTTTTTTATTTTATTTTTTATCTGGGAGGTTTTAGATTGTGAAACTTGGATCACATTGAGAAAAATTATAAGAAAACATATGTTCAAATTTTAGATCTTGGTTCGCTATAATTTCATATTTATTCTCTAATGAATTCTAGGTTCTTGAATTCACCTGACATGAGTTTCAAACATGTCAGTTTGGAATTTTCGCAATAACCTTTTTTTGGGAGGTTTTAGATAGTGAAACTTAGATCGTATTAATGAGAAATATTGCAAAACTTCTAGTTCAAATTTCAGAATTTTGTTTGTTATTCTTTTGATTTATGCCCTGTGGAAGGTAGGGTTTATGAACAGTCTTGAAATCATTATTTTAAACATGTCATCTTGGTATTTTTGTTATATTTTCTTTTTTGGAAATTTTCAGACTGTGAAATCTTCAGGGATTTTAGGAGACAAAAAGTTATCTCATGTGTAATTTTTAAAGTTATATTTAAATAATTTGACACATGGCATGCTATAAAAGTTTGTTTGTGGGAAGAGGCCATAAATTAGAAAGTTTTGGGAAAGTTACCATAACTTTCACTTGGAAGACCAAATTCTCGTCATATATGTGTAGTTGCAGAAAATACATATCACAGTAATATAGACAAAAGTTTTAGATATAAAAGAACCCAAATCTCAATATATATATAAAAAAATTAGTGATTCAGATATTCTCTAAATTAAGGTACACAACTTGCAAATGAACTAACTGTTGATTAGAAGATCCCAATTTTTTGTGAGTAAAAGTTGTGATAAAGAGGAGTACTATCATTATTTTCCAAAATCCCTCAAAGAAATTTGCTCCACCAATTAAATCTAATGAAGGGTCATCCTTGAATCATGAAGAAAGTGAATACTTAGAATTTAGGTTGTCTCAATTAGAGAAAAAAGTTAATGAAATGGATGATAATATGTTGAAAAAGGTGGATTTAATAAGTTGTCAAGAAAAACTCAAAAGAAAAATGGAAAATACTATGAATTAAAATAAGGAGGAAATTAAAAAATTCATGAATTCCATGGAAATTTTTCTCTTGGAGAGGTTTCCTAAAAGGAATATCGAGATCCAAGGGAAAAATGAAAATATTCTAGTAAGAGATCTCCCAAAACGGATGTGGGGATCCAAGGAAATCATGAACATAAGGAGAAGCATGGTGTTGAGAATCAATCTCATACAGGGAGTATATTATCACAATTGGAGATCACACTTGTTGAATTGCAAAACCATAATCCTAAATTTTCAATCCAAATATTTACATTATCAGGGCTTCAAGTCAGTGCTAAGGAACTACTACATTCTGAAGATCTATATGAGGAAATTTGATGGTAATGATCCCGTAACATTGATATTTTAGATGGAGCAATACTTTGATTTATACCAAGTGGGATCCTTCCAAAAGGTAAATATTGCATCCACATTTATAGAACAAGAATAACATGTTCTGTATCAATGGCTTTGTGAAATGAAAAAGGATTATGTTATATAATTGTCCATTTTTACATAGGAATTGATAGCACATTATGGGGATATTATGAGCATTATATTATTCAATCAATTGGTAAATATTCAACAAAAAGGTCTAGTTACAAAGAAAAATCAACAATGCCAAAAGTTGAGTCTTAGAGTAAAGAATATTTTAGAGGATCATTTTTTAGACCTATTTATGGGAACTTTAAAGGATAAAAACCAATAAGAGGTGTGTCTCTTTGGACCTAAATCTCTAGAGCATTCTTTTAGTCTATCAAGTGAAGTTAAAAGTAAAAACATGGCCACTGGAGAATTGGTCACTAATAACTATAGGAAAAATCATGCTCACTCTCCCAAACCAACAAGGTTGACTCCTCAACAAATTGATGAAAGAATAGAAAAGGGACTATGTTTTAACTGTGTCAACAAGTATAGTAAGGGATATAAATGCAACAATAATAAATTATTCTACAAATATTGTGAAGATGAGGAAGATCAAGAAGTGGAAACTTCACAAGATCTAGAACTAGAAGAGACAAGTCCAACAATTTCTTTTCAGGCATTTGATGCCATAAATACTCCACAAAACCTTAAGATAGAAGGATATATCAAAATTCAAAAGGTAAAATATTGATTGATTCAGGTAGTACCCATAACTTCATCAATTACAAATTAGACAAAACTTCTTAATTTCTTTGTATATCCAACACCAAAATTTCAAGTAATAATTGTCTATGGAGGTACCATAAATTTTTCATGGAAGTGCCATAATATAAAGCGAAATATGGGGGAGTATTTGTTGGTTAGTCCCATTATTTCAATCCAAATGGATGGGGTTGATGTTGTATTAGGGGTGCAATGGTTACGATCATTAGGAACAATGACCCTTAATTTTCAAGATCTTTTCATAAGGTTTTTCTCACAAAGAAAGAAAATTGAGCTTAGCGGTATCCAAAGGAACCCAGTAAAGTGATAAGCTCTAACAACATGAATTTTTTTCTAAAAAAGGGACACCAAGGTGTATTTGCACTTTGTGACATCCCCTGCGGGTTAATTCCCCTTGTAAAACATTTTACCTGTAATTATGTAGCTATAAAATTTAAATGGTTGAGAGAGACATGGATTCCATTACTCGGGGATGGAGATTACTTGAGGAGTTGGTTGTTTTAAATATCAGTCATGGTATGAATGAGTGGTTTTAATGGACATGGCTGTGTTATTAAATCTTTTGAAAAGAAGGACAATCCCATGTTCTCCTTGGGAAAATAATATAAGAAACGGAAAATAAAAAAATTAAATGAGTAAGTATGGGTTGCATTGTCGAGGATGGTTGGTTCACATAGACCAATGGGAAATGACATAACCATTATGGCTGAGAAGGGGGAGGAATACTCCTTCATGCATTCATAGGATGGGGGGAGGCATTCAATTAATATGACCATGAGAAGAGGACGTCGAGAGGCTCCTATGGAAAACGAGTAGAGGGAGGGCAAGTGGCTCTTGTTGAAGAAAATGGAGGGAGGCTGAGAGGCTCCTATTGAAGAGAAACAATGTGTTATTGAATACACATAGTCATAGAAGAGAATATAAAAAAGGGTAGGTCAATAGGCTCCTCGTGAAAAAGATAATTTAATGAGAGGGTAGGAAAATATACGAGGACTGAGATAATTCAGGGAGAGGAAAGCTCAAATGATACACCAACTGAGGAAACCAAAGGGATTGTTGAATGATAATAATTGAGTAGTGGATATGCCTTACAGGGATGATAAATCCACTAGATAATGTGTTGTTGATAAAGTTTGAGAGGTGGAGGCACATAGGGCTAGTTGGATGATAACACTTGGTGGTAGTTCCATAGAGTGCACTAAGAACACATGTGGAAGTTACACTATGCCTATGAAGAGTGCAGTTCTATTCCTTCAGAGGTAACATATCTGAAAAAAAATTAAAAAAATAAAATAAATAAATAAATCCTTATCATTAACTATCTCTCTATCTCCACATTTGAATTCAGACTCTCTATTTCCAAACCCCTAGAGAAGTTGGGAAGTTAATTTATAAGTCGTTTAGCATAAAATAGTGTGTTCCCTGCCTTATGTACAATTGTTGAATAACTAGTGGGTGAAGGCAGTGTGGCCTTGAGATACCTTATTTTAGTTGATGATATTGGTTTAATCCCCTGAGTAGATGATGGCTATATGCGAGTGAATTGGTTCGTTGTGGTTATTTGATTCTTCATAGCTGGTGGGTGGAGGTGAGGTAACCTCAAGACACCCTGTTTCAGCTAATAATATCAGTTTAAAATTCCTATGAAATAACTCTACCTCAAGCTTTAGAATCTGGCTTGGTGGTGACATCTGCAAGAAGTACTTGGCTACAACTTGTCTATGGTTGGGTGGAGAGTTAAAGTCCCAATATCAGTTTCTTGGTTCAATCTATCAAAGATAAGTGTCTTCTTATGATTCTTATGTTTTGAATACTTTATGATTGTTTAGTGTATTGATTTATCATGGCTTGTAATGTTAAGGAATGAGGCATTCTTGTACGAATGAACGTTGTTGTTTTAAAGACATGGATATGGAATGGTTAGATTCCTATGTTAATTTGAGCATAATCCTAGTCTAAATGGCTTGTATGCAATGAATATGTGAATCTTATATGTGTCTTCTTATCGAAGATATGGGTGGATGTCTGCAATTATTAAACTTTGTTAAGAGAATTTCTAGTAGGTTTTGTCTCTAATATGTAATCCTAGGAAGGATAGATATTTTGCATAAGGTAATGAGTTGGTTTAATTCCTATGTTAATGTTGAGGCATGTTAAATTCTCACGTGAATGAATAATGCCAAGTTTTGTGTGATGGATGAGGAAAGGATCAATCCAAGAGGATTGATATATCTATATTACTTATGTTTTCATGTAATGACTATTATATGTTGGCACAAGGTTGTTGATTTTCTCCAATGAATCACCAAATATGTCAATCTAGCATGGAAATGTATTACATGTGCCTAAAATATATTTTCAGGAATGAGATTATTTTTTGTGTTCGTCCTGAGCTTGGAATTTGGCTTAAGGTCTATGTATGGTGATATGGGCATGTCTCTATTAATTTAAATAGATGCCTAGACTAGAAATTAATTGGCCATTCGACCTTGATCTAAATCTTATAAGCTCAGGGGGAAACATTGTATATATATGCATGTGTGGCTAGGTCTAGCATGTATTTCACCCACACACACACATGCATATATAAACTGGACATTTACAAATTTCTCGTCCCATGGCAAAGAAAGATCCACATAAGAAAAAGAAGCTAGCTAAAAATCCCAAGGGATGGAAATTTCCAGAGCAACAACTAGAAGAAGAAGAGGAGGAGGAGGAGTTGGGAAATCCCATAAATAAGGAAAACAAAAATCCACGAAAACCTCTAACAAATGGGAAAAATAATCAAGATGGGACAATCGTACCAAGCTCACATTCAAGGATAGTAGGAAATCCAGGCCAAACAATGCATATCGAGAAGGAGATAGGAAGAGTCAAATGCCCTCATTCATTAGAAAGCTCAGACTCAGAAAAGGAAAGGAGAACTAGCTAGTTATTGTAACAACCTCTCCTGATCAAAGGAGGATGGAAAAAAGTAGATAAGAAGAAGAGGAAAAAGGGTAACTAAGTATTTCCACTTAAACCCAAATTAATTCCTATCTTTTTTGTTTTTTTTTGTTTTTGTTTTTTTTGTTTTGTTTTTTTTGTTTTTGCTTTTGTGTTTTTTTGCTTTTGTTTTTTGTTTTTGTTTTTGTTTTTGTTTTTGTTTTTGTTTTTGTTTTTTTGTTTTGTTTTTTTGTTTTGTTTTGTTTTGTTTTTGTTTTTTTTTGGGGCACCATCTTTTTTTTTTGTTTTTTCTAGATGCTTTTGGAGATCCAACAACATGTAATTTTGCATTCTTAAATAAAATTATGATTTTCCCTTGGGGAATATATATATGTGTGTGTGTGTGTGTGAATCACAGATTGCTGGGTTTGAAAGGATACCAAGCTTAGGAGGGATAACTATAAAGAGCCGTGTAAAATCAAATGGGTGTAAGCCCATGTATTTGCATGGGGTAGTAACCATTATCCCTTTGGAGGAATGGTGTAAGTCTCGTTAGAACCATGGGAACTAGAACCATGACCAAGGGCGTAGGCAAGAGAGAATCTATCGAATAGTACAAAGTGTTGGAGCCATTAACGTTTCCCAAAGGTTTGGTACCGTAGAGATTTCAATGGGAGGTGGGCCAATATCCACAAGGATTGAAATGACAAGATGATATGGTGGTGAGGCCAATTGTTATGCATTTGGCACATCGACACAGAGGAAATCCAAAATCATTTATAACATGAAGTTTGAACTTACCATGTAGCGAAGGCCAGGAAGGACCCCCAACCAATGTGGCAGGTGACATGGACTTAGAACCACATGGTGTGCTAGAAGGTAGAGATGTGTCATATGAATTTAGGGCTTTTACGGGGCCAAGTGGCCTAGATCTTAGTGACACGTGGCATACTTAATGTGGGGCCATGTGGATAGTCACATCACCTTGGAAAAAAGGGTTATTGACATCACCATAATGCCTTGTCCTTGGCGATTTACAATGGAGTCAAGTGCAACCTTGCCAAGATTTAATCCCCATGGTGATGTGGTGTGCAGGAGCTCACCTACACATGTGTGAAAGAACGTGGTCATGCAATTGGTTAGAATTGAGTCGAGGTGGAAGGTGGATTCTCCACATAACGCTGGAAATTTGAAATCCTTGCAAAAGAATATAAGTTGGGATGATGTGGCATAGTAGAGTTCAGCATGCAGTGATAACCAATGGTTTTGGTACACATTGGAGGAGGGTCCATGGGGAATCCATGTAACCCCGCTCCATTTTCCTCAGAAGTTTCAATGAGAGACTGTAAGGAATACCTCTAGGATTGTATTCCTGAGGTAACGTGTTCATGGAGTGATCGTGCCTGCATACGTTACGTATATCGCGTATATGTTATGGTTTAGGCCATGTGATCCATAGAGAGGGGTTAATTCATGACCTGGTATGAAAAAACCAACAAATAAGGTAGCACTTCCATGTGGTGGTGAGGTGGCTAAATCGGATAGCCATGTGGGTGCCACATGGAAGGTAAAGATGATGTGACACTATCTAATAGGCTAATATTTGAATAACCACATCTTTTAATTAAAATTTGTATTGAGACAAAGTGTATATCTTCGGAAATGTCTTGACGAGATGAAAAACTATTTTAAGTTTTAAGAAACTTGAAAAGTGTAGACCGATGAAATTACCCATTTTTACCTACTTACACCTATACCTTTCCATCTACTTTATAGCTCTTATGAGGTCAATTTGTATCCCAATTAATGAAAATGTATATCTTATTGACATGCCTGCTTGAATTGTTAATTAATGAAGTGGTAGTCATAGGGGAACTCTACTTAGATGATTTGCTAACAAGATTCCTTGTAGATTACTCAACAATTCATACTGGACATCATTCGGCAGAACATAACCCATCGTGATGTTGTCAACCGCAGACTGGTGGCACTATTCGAGGACTGAACCATCAACTGATAAACTGCTAGAATAGCTGGTAGAACCAGCGCTGTTGCTATCTTTTCATTATGTTTTATATTTGAGGAATTATCGTATATTTTTGAACAGACAGATCACCATGATTTCTGGGTTTTTTAAGTAATGATATTCATGTAATGATGGTTGTGTATAAGTATGGCACAAATGAGAAGAACTGGAGGATCTTCCTTTCATGTGTAACAACAAAACTTTAGTTTGTAATTCCTTTTTATGAATTAATGAGAATATCAACATATCGTAACTCGGTGTAGTGTATAATTCTCAGCCATGACCCTGATTAGAGACTTGGGACCACTCTTTCGATCATATGTTATTGGATACAGTTCGTGTATATAGGTATGCTTTTCAATTGTATCGTTAATGCTTTATGATTGCTATTTCATTTCTTTGTTGCTTTATTATCTTGCTGTTATTTTAGAATTTTTGTTACTTCGGATTGTTGTTACTTAGAGTTGGTGTTATTTAATTTTTTGTTACTCGATTTGTAGAACTCTTTGGGCCTTGTATTTCGTAATTGCTCAATACTAGGTAGGGAACCTGTGGCCTGCATAGACCTTGCACGATAACCTTGAAATAATCAGATGGACCCTGGATTGAAAAATAAATGTAAGAGGGATTGAATCTATAAACCTATATTAATATCTCAACATTTTTACACCGTTGTCAGGGAGGCTATCAAAGGCGAAAAAGTAAAACTAATATTGGCCATAGAACCCACTCTCTCATCCTGGTCAGGTGAGGTTTTGCACCAACCCTTTTACCAGAACCCGAGCACTAGATTTACATTGATTGTTTTGATTGTTTGATTTAATTTTATGCCTTTTAATTGATTGTATAACCCACTCTCATGTTGGTCAGACGAGGTTTGCACCAACCCTTTTACCAGGACCCAAGCATTAGGATTTATTTGATTGTTTTGATTTTATGTCTTTTAATTTACTATAAAACCCACTCTCTTGTCCTGGTTAGGAAAGGTTTGCACTAACCCTTTCACCAAGACCTGAGAATTAGATTTGTTTTGGTTGTTTTGATTTAATTCTCTGTCTCTTAGATTGCATGAACATGGAAACAAAACCAAGGGGCAGAGGAAGACCCCCAAAACTCACAGGTAGAGGTCGAGGAAGGAAATATCTAGGTAGTGTTATCACCCCAAGAAACTCTCCTAGGTTGTAGCTTGGAGATGCTCGGGACATCACAAACTCAACCCAATGTTGGAAATGGATGAACGGAAGGAATGATGCATATTCAAGACAGATAACCACTCCTACTTTGCTTGACTCCAGACATGCGTGAACACCCCCAGACTACAAGGCTTTAGACCACAAATTACTCACGGTTTAAGGATTGGGTGAATATGGAGAATAATGACCACACCAGCAGATGCACGGGACCCTGTGATGGCCGACTGCAACCAGTAAAAAGGTTTGCAAATCTAATTCCCTAGTTCACAGACAGGATGACAGCTCTCTGTCACTAAGTGAAAAGAAACCTGATTAACAGATTCACTGATACATACAAGATTCAAACACAGAGGTGGGATGACAGCCCCTCTAATGCTAAACATCAAGAGTTTAGGAAGAATGCATATCAAGCACAACCTAGAACAGACAAGAGATGGAAAGTGAGAAATTAACAGCAAAAGAAGCTTGTATTAGCTGAAAATGGAGACGAGACACTGCAAGTATCAAAGTAGTTACAGTCTCCAGAAGTTGAACCTTACATCAAAACAACAACCATCAACCCTGATTACATCTGTTTTTTGGGTATATATACAGTTGATTACAAAAATGTTATGGTATTCTAGGCATGGACGGGTCATAATGGACCACCAACCGCTTTAATTGCTTGGCAGAACTTTTGAGTACAATTGCCTGCTGTAGTGAACAAAAGTGATCTTCTTGGATGCTCTGTTGTCCTTCTCGGGCAAGTGGATTGTTATATGGGATGCAATCCCATAACCATTGAATGCATTTACCTGCTTGACTTTGTACATTTTCTCCTCGGCCATACTGTTTCTCAAATGCAGTTGTTGAAGATGAAATGCGCCGGGTACTGGTAGGTGATTGCCTTCGGGTGCATGGCATGATCAAGGTGAGTGGAATGCATGGCGGATGTATGGGCAAGGAGAAGGAAGGACATCAGCCATTGGATCAGAAAGATGGATGGCGAAGATCGCTCGGTGGGGACTATCGGGAAGGCGAGGTGGGAGGCGATCGTGAGCCGTTGGACCTCGGGTGGACAGATCCAACGGTCATCGGGCGGGGGAGATACACGGGAGATAACGAGCGAGGAGGGCAGTTTTGGCGGTGAGCGGTATTTATCGCACCGCCTTTTGGGAAGAGTGGTAATCATACGAGGGCTCGCAATCACAATCATCGTGTGACGTGTGGCAACGTAAACCGCTTTGATCGAAAGTTAAAGCGTGGGCAGCTCGCGGGTGTGGGAGGACCAAATGCCGTTGGATCACGCTATAGGCGATCGGATGGCGGGGTTTAGTTGCACATGTTTTCATCGGATGTGATGGGGAAAGGGCTTATGGAAGCGTGCGGTCATGTGATCACGGTCTTATGGGTTTAAACTTCATGCCCAGGGACTTGAGGGAATATGGGTTTATACAGAGTTTTGGAGGAAAACAGAGATAGCGGGGGTTATGAGAGTATAAGCAGAGTGAAGGAGAATATGAAAGATGACTGATGCGAACCTTCCTTAAGCACAAACCGCACAGCTAGACCTATATTTGACCCTCAAAGTGCCCAAATATGATGCAGAGCTAACACTGGCTCCTTCTGTGGATGAGATCCTCCCTGTGAGGTATTAAGAACTTGTAGGTCAATGCCTTTCCTGTGAACATAAAATAGCAAAATCTCCCAGTGTTCCATTGGGCATGGAGTCTAACTAAAACTGATAAAACAACATATTTACAACTTTAAGGCCAAAAGACTTTACATCACATAAATTTTCAGAAAATTCTCATTAACTGGGCCATCAAAAACCGCTTCTCCTCCCATACTTTGCAGTAGGAAGGTATTGTTCCCTTGGATTTGAGAAATGATAAAAGGCCCTGTCCAGAAAGCATCAAATTTCCCATGGTTGCCTTTCTTCTCTTTCAGTGCATCCCACTTCAGAACCAAGTCTCCAACCTAAAAATTATCTGGTTTTGTCTTTCTGTCAAAGACTTCCTTGATCTTCCTCTAATGTGTTGCAGACCTTCCAACCAACTGTTCTCTGATTTGATGTACCTCTCCTAAATTAGTGATCCTTTTTGCCATGTCTTCTTCCTCATTCTGCTCTTCTTGTAGGAACTTTTCCATGGGGAGAGTTAACTGAATCGGGAATACAACCTCAGTGCCATATACCAGCTTAAATGGAGAATTCCCTGTGGATTTCTTAATTGTCACTCTGTCAGCCCACAATGCATATTTAAGCTTAGAATCCCAATTCTTTTTGTTGTCTTCCAACAACTTCTTAATTATCCTTATCAGGCTTTTGTTGGAAGATTCTACTAAGCCATTGCCTTGGGGGTAGTATGAGGTGGAATGAACCAGCTTAATGCCCATTGAGTTACACATGTCCACCAATTCTTTTGTCCTGAAGGTTGCTACATTATTTGTGATTATTTTATGTGGACACCCTGATCTGGATTTAAACAGGAACGCAACAAATTACAGAGATAACCATATACACAAAGATGCAGCGGAAATAATACTTCATTTCATTAATGGAAAATACTCAAATATGCTTACAACAGAAATGGAAATAAACTAGCTAGGGCGATGGTAGCTTATCTCTGAGAAGAGATGTGATGGCTACATGCCTCTGAACTGTCTTACAATGAGGCTCGGAGGCCTATTTATTGTTGAGAAACAATAGAAAACCCTTCACATTCCAAAATCTAACCCTAGAAGATGAAACGCCAAATTGTGGGCCCCGTTTTTGGGTAAGTTGGTACATCAACTTCCCGGGGTCGCGAATTGGTCATACTATCTCCGTTTGACGTGCATGATAGCCCGTTGGAAAGATCTCTCCGAGGACTACGACGGAAAAGACGATTTTTATCAAAAAAATCGCTGGCGGTAGATTTCCCAAAAAACGTCGTTTAGGGCCTCAAAACGGCTCCGGAAGTTCAGGACCCGAAAAACTGCTAAAAATAGTAAGTTGTGCTACAATTAAGGAAACTGAAAATGCTGAGAAAGACAATGGTGGGGGTCCAGGTGGACTTGGCAGGTGGCCACCAATATCCACCTGGATCATTCCTCCCCCCTTAGGAAGCAATGGTCCCCATTGCGTTGAGATCCTCCATGAGATGAGGAAACTTCTGCTGAACTTGTTCCCTGGTGAGCCACTTGCCCTGCTGAAGGAGTTGGCCTGCTTTGACAACTCGATACAGTTGGATATTCTGTTGGCGAGTGTTCTTGATCTGTGTGTCCATGATCCGATCAGTTGCAGCTTGTTCCATGCAATCTGGATTTAATTCTGTGGGTTTGAGCTGTTCTGCAATGTCGGATGTGTCTAGCAATGGTGGAAAGTATGGCCGAAGGCGGTCCACATTGAACACTGGGTGCAGGCCAAGGAATGGGGGAATGCTGAGCTCAAATGCATTGTCTCCCATAGCCTTAGTAATGGTGTAAGGACCATATCGGAGTGGTCTCAATTTCCGATAGGCTCCAGTAAGGCGTTCCTTTTGCAAATGCAACCAGACTTTGTCGCCCACCTGAAACTTGTGTGGCACCCGATGTTGATCATGTCGCTGCTTGTACTTGGCATTTGATTTCTCAAGAATTTCATGGACCTGCTGGCGAATATGTTGGATGCGCTCAATGAAGCTGGTGGCCTTATCTGTTTCGGACTGGACATGAGCTGAATTCATGTGAGTAGCTGCAAGTGGCATGGCCACATCAATGGGGCATAGTGGCTGGAATCCCAAACCCACCTGAAAAGGGCTATGGCCAGTGGAGCTGTGAAGAGCTCGGTTGTAGCTGTGCTGAACATAGGGGAGGCTCTCGTCCCATGTGCGTGGATGCTTTGAGTTATACATGCGCAGAATGTGCACAATCATCCTATTGACAACCTCTGTCTGGCCATCAGTTTGAGGATGGAAGGCTGTGGACTTCGTGAGTTTGGTGTCCAGCATTGACCAGAGACTGGACCAAAATGTGCTGAGAAACCGACTGTCCCGATCTGAGATGATAGACTGTGGGATCCCAAAGTGCACCCACACTCGTTCAAAGAAGAGTTTAGCAGTGGCTTCTGCTGTGATATTCTTCTTGCAGGCCATCATAATGGCCATCTTTGAGAACCTGTCGACGACCACAAAAACACAGTCATTTCCATGCTTAGTGGAAGGAAGGCCTGACATGTAATCCATGGAGATGGATTCCCAAGGTCGACTAGGGGTAGGCAACGGGGTATAGAGGCCTTGCTTCTTAATGGTCGGTTTGGCAATGGCACAGGCAGTACATGATCGGATGTACTTCCCAACATCCTGTCGAAGATTCGGCCAATAGAAATAATTTTGCAGTACTGCCACTGTTTTCTCGACCCCGAAATGCCCAGCAGCCCGACTGTAGTGTGCTTCCCAAATCATCTTGGCACGCTCGCTTGAAGGAACACAAAGGTGACCGAGGTGGCATAATAGGGCATCCTGGAGGTGAAAATCTGCAACCTGCCGACCCTCCAAGAGTGTCTGGTATGTGTGGCCGAATTCTGGGTCGCTTTTGTAGAGAAGTGGCCAATCAGAAGTCTCGTGCCCGCAAGAGTTGAGCACGGTGGTTAGCGCCATGATCGGTGGTCGACTGAGGCAATCTGCAACATTATTGGTGCTGCCCTTTTTATACTTGATATTCAAGTGAAACTGTTGCAGGTATGTAGACCACTTCTGATGGCGATCATTTTGCAATTTCCCTTGGGTCTGTATGAACTGCAGAGGTCGGTGGTCTGTGTGGATGACCGTTTCCTTCCCCAAAATGTAATGCTTCCATTGTCGGCAGGCCTGTACAATGGAATACATCTCTTTATCATAAGTGGGGTACTTTCGGACTGTGTCTGAAAGTGTTTCACTGTGATATGCCACTGGATGTCCATGTTGAGTAAGGACTGCCCCAATAGCATAGTCAGAGGCATCTGTCTCGACCTCAAATGGTTGTTGTAAATCTGGTAACGCGAGCACTGGTGCCGTGCAGAGGCGATCCTTCAACTCCCTGAATGCCTTCTGTTGAGATTCAGACCAAAAGAATTTTGCTTTCGCCCCGCCCTTGGTGACTTGACTCAAGGGCCAAGAAATATGAGAAAACCCCAACACAAACCTGCGGTAGAAGTTGGCAAGACCTAGAAAGCTGCGGAGCTCTGTTAGAGTGGTTGGAGAGGGCCAATCCCGAATGACTTGGACCTTGGCTGGATCGACATGCACCCCCTGTTCATCAATGATGTATCCCAGATACTGAACCTCGGTCATGCCAAAAGTGCATTTCTCCAAATTGGCACATAGCTTGTGTTGCCGCAGTGTTTGGAGAACCTGTCGGATGTGGTGGAGGTGCTCTTCCCAACTCTGGCTGAAGATCAGAATGTCATCCAAGTATACTACTACAAAGGAGTTGGTGAATGGCCGCAAGATGTCATCCATTAGCCTCATAAAGGTTGCAGGAGCATTCGTCAATCCGAAAGGCATGACCAACCATTCGAAGAGGCCCTCCTTGGATTTGAAGGCAGTCTTCCACACATCTGAGGGTTCGATTGGTACCTGGTGATATCCTGACTTCATATCGATCTTGCTGAAATATTTCGCCCCCTTTAGTTGGTCTAGGAGGTCATCAATCCGTGGGATCGGGTACCTATTGAGGACAATGATCTTGTTCAACGCCCGATAGTCAATACAGAGTCTCCACGTCCCATCCTTCTTCTGTACCAACACGATCGGGCTCCCACAGGGCGATGAACTCGGACGGATGTGACCTTTCTGCAGGAGCTCCTGAATCTGCCTCTTGATTTCATCGTTCTCCAGAACGGAGCGCCGATAAATTGGTCCATTGGGTAGCGGCGCACCTGGGGTCAGATCGATGGAGTGCTTGACTTGACAGTGCAGAGGAACCCCTGCCGGGGAGGTGAAGATGTCCTCGTACTCCTCCACAATCTTGTCCATCTGTAGTTGTCGTGCAGAGGGGCCCCGTTTGGAGGCCGCGGCCACTGTCTTCTTCTTTCCTTGAGGGCGTATCATCAGGAAAACAAATTTCCTGGTTTTGGAAATGATCTTACTGCATTGTTTTGCAGTAATCAAAGAGAGGGCGGCAGGTGGTGCTACCTCTGGTATCCTGAACAACTTATTTCCCAATGTAATAATAACAGCACGGGGCCTTGATTCATACACAGCATGTCGCTTCCACAAGTATGGTTGTCCTAGTAATACATCACAAACTTCAAGGGGAGCAATGTCACACAATACCTCATCCGTGAAGGGCTTGATGTTGTATGGAAGGCGACACTGCTGGCTCACGCGAAGATCTCGTCCTTGGTGAAGCCACCCAATGGTGTATGGTTGTGGATGTGCTGTGGTCGGTAAGCCCAACCGCTTCACGACCTCTGCCGAAATGAGGTTCTTTTGACTCCCGCTATCAACAATGAACTGTATCGGGGAGCCCTTTACCCACATCTGGGAGTGGAAGAGACGCTCCTCCTCCTCTGGATCTTCGGGTTCATTTTTCTGGATCTTTGCGGTAGCAACAGTGGCGCTGGGGTCCGCATCAATGATCTGCTTCCCTTTTTCATACCCCTTATCGGGTTCTGACTCAGAGTCGGAACATGCATCTGATTCTGAAACCTTTAGCTCAGCCACCAGTGACTGCTTGGCCCGACACTCACTTGTGTTGTGAGTGGAGCTCTTATGGAACTCGCACCATTTTCCAGTGTCCTTTCTCGGCTTCGCGGCGTTGTTCTTTGCTTGCAGCTTCGGCTGGTTGTCTTGGGCTGTCCCGCCTTGGCTTTGTCCTTTGTTCTGTGGTTTAGGGGCACCTTTCCCCTGCTTTGGATTCGCAGATCCAAAGTCTCGCTTCTTTTGTTTAAACTTCTGCTCGACCTTGACGGCATACCGGTATGCTGCGCCGAGCGAGGGGATGTTTAGGAATTGTATTTCTTCCTGGATGTACTTGTGCAGGCAGCCACGGTATTTGAGTATCAAATGTTGCTCCGAATCCTTGATACCCAACTTTGTGCGAAGGGTATGGAAAAGATTGGTGAACTCCGGCACGTCTTGGTCCCTTCCCTGCCGCAGCGTGGTCCACTTTATGTATTCATCCTCATAGCTCCCGACAGGGTAGTACTGCTCCTTGATAGCATCCCGGAACGAATCCCAGGTGGGTGCGGCTGAAAATAGTGAGCCAGTACTTTCATCCTTCTGCTCGCAGTAGGTTTCCCACCAGTCCTTGACGTGGGGGGCTGCTTTGAGGAGAGCAAAAACAATCTTTTCCCGACTCGAAAATTCATGAACAGAAAAATAACCCTCTAGCAGATTTAACCATTTATCTACGGCATCTGCGTCTATCTGACCTTCGAATATGGGGATTTCAAAATTAACTTGTACCTTAAAGGGTGTGGCGTTTCCAGAGTAGCTGCTGGAAGCCGATGCGTTGCTTCTCGGTAGCCGCTGAAGGATCTGGGCAAAACTGTCCATCATCGCGTTCCGTTGTCGCTCGAGGGCTTCTTCGAGCAAGATTTTGATGGGATCTCCTGCCCCCTCGTCTTTCTTCTCGTCCGCCATGGGAGGCCGTCGGGATTTGCGAGGCTGGTCTTGCAAAGGTTCAACCAGTTCAAGCCCTAACTCCTTATATCTCGACCTTGTTGGGGACATGCAAAGAAAAACAGAGAAAAAGCAGACCGCTCTGATACCACTGATCCGGATTTAAACAGGAACGCAACAAATTACAGAGATAACCATATACACAAAGATGCAGCGGAAATAATACTTCATTTCATTAATGGAAAATACTCAAATATGCTTACAACAGAAATGGAAATAAACTAGCTAGGGCGATGGTAGCTTATCTCTGAGAAGAGATGTGATGGCTACATGCCTCTGAACTGTCTTACAATGAGGCTCGGAGGCCTATTTATTGTTGAGAAACAATAGAAAACCCTTCACATTCCAAAACCTAACCCTAGAAGATGAAACGCCAAATTGTGGGCCCCGTTTTTGGGTAAGTTGGTACATCAACTTCCCGGGGTCGCGAATTGGTCATACTATCTCCGTTTGACGTGCATGATAGCCCGTTGGAAAGATCTCTCCGAGGACTACGACGGAAAAGGCGATTTTTATCAAAAAAATCGCTGGCGGTAGATTTCCCAAAAAGCGTCGTTTAGGGCCTCAAAACGGCTCCGGAAGTTCAGGACTCGAAAAACTGCTAAAAATAGTAAGTTATGCTACAATTAAGGAAACTGAAAATGCTGAGAAAGACAATGGTGGGGGTCCAGGTGGACTTGGCAGGTGGCCACCAATATCCACCTAGATCACACCCAAATCTGGTGAAGATATTCTTTGTCAAAAACTTCATGACCACTTTATGATCAGCCTTTCTGGTGGGGATTGCTTCAATCCATTTAGTGAAGTAATTAGTGGCAACTAAGATCCATCTGTTCTGGCCACTGGAATGTGGATTGATTTCCCCAAGCCCCACTACTGAAAAGGTCCATTAGCATGTATTGGATTTAAGGGAAGGGACTTCAATTGTTGTTTTCCTTCAAATCTTTGGCACCTATCACATAATTTAACAAATGAAAAGACATTAGAAAATAAGGTGGGCCAATAGTACCCAGCTCTGATAATTTTGTGGGCTATGGTTTTCCAATAGTGGTGCCCTCCACACATGCTGGAATGATATTTCTACATGACTTCAATGGATTGTTCTTTATCCAGGCACCTCAAAAGAATTCCAGAGGGGTCCCTCTAGTAGAGGAGATTTTCATGAATGCAATATTTTGTTGCCCTGAGCTTAACAGTTCTGGCTTGACTTGAACTAAGGCCTGGAGGGACTTCTAGCTTCAGCAAGAATTTGGCTATTGCAGAGTACCAATCACAAGAAGCTAGATTTTCTACCAATGACTGTTCTTTCCCCGGTTCAGCTGCTTCCACTTCTTCTGTTTGACCATTTTCTGCAATTGTGCCATTGAAATATATGTCCAATGATCTGTAATTTTCTTCAGCCAATAACTTGGCAAGGCCCCGACCTCTGACGAGCTTGGTGGGCTTTAATTCTATATTAAATTCAATTAACTTTGCAATCCATTTAGCCCTTCTTCCATCAGCATCAGGCTGTGTTAAGACATCTTTTATTGAAGCAGAGGGTACATATGTAATTATCTTAGAATGAAAAATATAAACTCCGAGGCTTTCAAAGACTTGATAAGAGCATATGCATGTTTTTCAATGATATCATACTTTAGCTCAACATCCCTTAATGTTTTTCTCAAAAATGCCACTGGATGCTCTGAACCTTCTTCATCTGCTTGCAATAAAACTGCTGCAAGGGTGTCTTCAGAGGCAAAAGAAAATATATGAAACTCCTTGCTGTAATCTGGGCTGATTAAAGTGGGAGCCTCCATAATAGCTTTCTTAATGGACCCAAAGGATCTTCTTGCTATATCAGTCCATTTTATCTCTGACCCCTTTCTCAACATGGAGGTGATATGCTTCACAAATTCTGCAAAATTTGGGATAAATCTCCTCACAAAATTTATTTTGCCCAGAAAGGACTGAAGATCCTTCTTTGATCTCGGGACAGACAAAGTCTGTATTGCTTTTACTCTCTCTGGGTCAATTTTGACACCTGCAGCAGAAACAACATGTCCTAACAGCTTGCCCTCCTCTAAAGCAAACTGTGACTTTTTAGGATTGGCTGAAATCCCAAACCTCCTGCACTTCAGAAATACTTTCTTCAAATGCTGCAAATGGTCAAAATGGTTGCTGGAGTACATTGTTATATCATCAAGGTAAATAAGGACAAACTTGTCCTTCTCCCCCACAAATGCTATATCCATGGCTCTCTGAAAGGTGGCTCCAACATTCATCAACCCAAAAGGCATCTTGGAATACATAAAAGTGCCCCAAGGAGTGGTGAATGTAGTCTTCTCTTGGTCATCTAGATGTACAACAACCTGGTTATAGCCTGAAAATCCATCCGGGAAAGATATCACCTTGGCTCCTGAGACCTTCTGCAGCAAATGCTCCATCTTGGGCAGAGGATAGTTGTATTTTTTGTAGCACTTGTTCAAGTTTCTGAAATCAACACAGAGTCTGATTTCTCCACTTTTTTTCCTCACCACCACTAAGTTGGCTACCCATTTTGAGTATCTGAGAGGAACTATGATTTTGGCAGCCAGTAACTTTTTTATTTCTTTCTCAATCAAAGGAAGGAGCAAAAGATTTATTGGTCTCGGCTTCTGTTTGAAAGGGATGGTGTCTTTCTCTAAAGGGATTTTATGCTGGATAATATTTTTGTCATACGTTTTCAGGTCACTGTATTCCCAGGCAAAGACATCAGCGAACTTCTTCATTAAATTGCAATATTTAGCACTTTGATCAACAGATAAGCGGGTGGACAAATTTATGTATCTTGGCTGACCTGAACTCCCTATATTGTGCTTACAGACTGCAGATTGGTCTTCTTTCTGGGCAACCTTATAAGGCACATCATTCTGGTCAAACAACTTTTCTAATGGAACTAGGCCCTTAGGTATATGATTGTTGGGCAGCTGGACAATGCTATCTTTGCCAATTTTGTTTCTAAGCTGGGACTGGGGACTTTGTTCCAAGGCTTCATTTTCTTGGTCAATTTTCATTTCGGAAAACTCATTAATGACTTGCAAGAATCTATATACTTCATCATCATCCTCAAAAACTTTCCAATGGTGGACATTATCAGGCAAGGATGGTCTATATTTCATTTGGACTTCATAAACTAGTCTGGGAGGCATGGGAGGAATAAACATGCTAGCAGACACAGCAAGGGAATCGATAAGCTGATTTTTGGCTCTAGGGATGTATGAGATACAAAAATTATCAAAGGAATCTTTAAGTCTCAATACCTCATCTCTGTATGCTTTCAGCCTTGGATGCTTTGCTTGAAATGTTTTATTCACTTGCTGAATGATAAGATCAGCATCTCCAAACACCTTTATATTTCTGATTCCTCTGTCTTTAGCTACATTGAGACCCAACATCAGAGCCTCATACTCTGCTATATTATTAGTAACTTGGAAGGCTAGCCTAAAAGATAGCTGTGCGCTTTCTTTTTCTGGAGATATCAGCACTACCCCTTCTCCTGCAGTCTCCCTGGAACATGCTCCATCAAAGAACATCTCCCAAACCTGACTTCCTTGCTCTCCCTCGGCCTGAACTATTTGTTCCTTGAGCTGCATTGAGGCCTTCTGGGATTCTTCAATTTGGAGAATACATGCTCCAAAATCGGTGTCCACAACATAAATGGGATGATTAGAAGGATTCTTCTCATCATTGATGATGTATGCCAGTTGTGCTTCCCTGTACAATCTCCTGCTTTCTCCTCCAAAAAATAGGATAGTGGCATAAGATAATTGATTCTGTAATGTCCCACCTAGTCTCTTCATCCACCCTCTAGACAACAACATGCCAAACTTGGGAGGGACATCTGCTACCACAATATTCATCATCATACTCTTCATGGGTAGATGGGTTAGGGTAATGGCCAGGTCTTTGATTAATCTTAGGCACTTTACCTTTCTTGAATCAAATGAGAATAAATCATGGTATGGTCTAGTGATATCAAGGCCTAACTCTTCCATGACAGCTTTAGGCATCAAATTGTGGCTGGCCCCTGTGTCTAGCAGGAAATTGTGGAGGATTTTGTCATGAATGGTCAAGGAGACATAAAATGATGGAGAATTATTATCAGCAGGTTCGATCATAGGGCTAAGCACAACTGCAGGCTTGTCATCTTGCAAATTGACATAGTCAGTGGAGGTTTGCATGGCTTTCAGCTCGAGAGCCTCAAGGATAGGCTTTCTAAAAACTTCACTCTTTACCAGCTCTAACATAGGCACATATATTTTTAACTTCTAGACTTCTGACTCAAAACTGAAAGGTGAAGGGGACTTATCAGGGCCTTTTACCTCTTGAGCTGGTGCTTTGAGGATGACTGGATCAGCTGCTAGTCTTTTTTTTCTGATACTCTGTGACTCTGTCTGGACAACAACTTTTTGGGCAGGACTCTCCTTAACATTGTTTGCTTTTGACCTTAGATTATATCTTTTCTGTTCACCAGTCTCCAGAACAACCTCTCTGTCCCACTCTTGACTGTTTTGGTCCTGCAGTAATGATTCTTCATATGTAGCCAATGCCAAAAAAGTAGCACTACCTTTATTTTCCATGCAACGGATTTCATCCTCCTCTTCAAACTCCTCCTCCTCCATGACTACATTCTGGAAAGGAGCCTTAACTTTCTGTTCTTCATTTGCTTCTTTACCCCTTTGAATGATTTGCAACTGCTCATTTGCTCTTCTGAATGGATTTGGATTTTTTGGAGCAAATGTGTTTTGAAACCTTGTTTTCCTAGAACCCTGCTCAACCTTTAGCTTAGATATCTCAGCAGCTAATGACTCTATCATCTTAGTCATTTTATCTAACTTGGGTTCTGAAGATGAAGCAGAGGAAGAAGAAGCCTCACCTCTTTGCCTTCTTCTATCAGCATGACTTTTAAGCTTTTCTGTAGCCATGATATTTGATTCCACCTCCAGTGTTGCATCTTGCATATCAGCTAGAGTGGCACATCTTCTTTCTCTCAAAAGCAGGCAGAAATCTGAGTCAAAAGCATTGGCATAAGTGAGTTTGGCAGAGGTGGGGGTAGGCTTTACTTCAGCTGGTATCTTACTATACATACGGTTAAATATTTTATTAAAATCAGGCAATGATTCCCCATTTTCCCTCTTTAGGTTTCCAAACTCTGTATGGTAGTAGAGCAGGTCTTTTCTATCTCCCCATTGCTTTAGGAATGCATCATCCAATGCCTCAATGTCTGTTATGGACCTATGGGGCAATTCTCTAAACCATTTCCTAGCCTCTCCATCAAGGCTTTGAACAAACACTCTCATCCACACATCATCCTCACTGATATCTAGGTTATCAGCATAGCTATAAAAAGATTCAAGGTGTTCTTCAGTTGTTACCCCCTCTGTACCAGTGAATTTGGGCATATATTTCTGATATTCTCCTGCAGGCATAGAATTCAAAGGAACAGGCAAGACCAGAGGTCCATACCTAGCAGCTATGATTCTTTCCATCTTTGTGGGAGCTTGCTGGCCTGCCATGACTGGGCTAGGTGGAAGGATACTGTTAGATTGAGTAGTAGGAAGTAATGAAATAAATGACAGAAATGAAGGAATATGATGGACTGTATGGGAGGCTTTCTTTGGACTGAGATCCAAAGGGGAACTGACTGAACAAGGAGCTTTATTAATCTCTGAAGGAATTTCTTTACTAACAGTGCTGGGCTCTAAGTCTTCAAACTGTATATCCTCAGCTATAACCTTATCTTTCAGAGATGCATAAGTTTTCTTAGGCTTACCTGATCTTGATGCTCCTTTCTGTGATGTTTTCTTCAACTTGACAATCTTCTCAGGGTCAGGCACTGGGTCAGCTGGTGATTTCTAAGGATTTCTTTGGGTATGCCTCACAAACTGAGCCAGAACTGAAATGTGGAGTCGCCACCAGGTAGGTTCTCCAGTAGAGTCGCCAGATAGATGATTACAACAAAAAATGTGTCCAAACTTTGTCTATCATCAAATCTAGAACTATGTCGTTCTCCCAGGGAAGCCGAGCTTCAATCTCCTCTCCCCGACAACGGCGCCAATCGATGTTATCACCCCAAGAAACTCTCCTAGGTTGTAGCTTGGAGATGCTTGGGACATCACAGACTCAACTCAATGTTGGAAATGGATGAATGGAAGGAATGATGCATATTCAAGCCAGATAACCACTCCTACTTTGCTTGACTCCAGACATGCGTGAACACCCCCAGACTACAAGGCTTTAGACCACAAATTACTCACAATTTAAGGATTGGGTGAATATGGAGAATACTGACCACACCAGCAGATGCACAGGACCCTGTGATGGCCGGCTGCAACCAGTAAAAAGGTCTGCAAATCTAATTCCTTAGTGCACAGACAGGATGACAGCTCTCTGTCATTAAGTGAAAAGAAACCTGATTAACAGATTCACTGATACATACAATATTCAAACACAGAGGTGGGATGACAACCCCTCTAAGGCTAAACATCAAGAGTTCAGGAAGAATGCATATCAAGCACAACCTAGAATAGACAAGAGATGGAAAGTGAGCAATTAACAGCAAAAGAAGCTTGTATTAGCTGAAAATGAAGACGAGACGCTGCAAGTATCAAAGCAGTTATAGTCTCCAGAAGTTGAACCTTACATCAAAACAACAACCATCAACCCTGATTACATATGTTTTTTGGGTATATATAGAGTTTGATTACAAAAATGTTCTGCTATTCTAGGCATGGAGGGGTCATAATGGACCACCAACCGCTTTAACTGCTTGGCAGAACTTCTGAGTACAATTGCTTGCTGTAGTGAACAAAAGTGATCTTCTTGGATGCTCTGTTGTCCTTCTCGGGTAGGTGGACTGTTATATGGGATGCAATCCCATAACCATTGAATGCATTTACCTACTTGACTTTGTACCTTTTCTCCTCGGTCATACTGTTTCTCAAATGCAGTTGTTGAAGATGAAATGCACCGGGTACTGGTAGGTGATCGCCTTCGTCCTTCAGGTGCATGGCATGATCGAGGTTAGTGGACTGCATGGTGGACGTACGAGCAAGGCGGAGGAGGGACATCGTCCGTTGGATCAGACGGATGGATGGCGGAGATCGCTCGGCGGGGACTATCGGGAAGGCGAGGTGGGAGGCGATCGTGAGCCGTTGGATATCGAGTGGACAGATCCAACGGTCATCGGTCGGGGGAGATGCACAGGAGATAACAAGCGGGGAGGGCAGTTTTGGTGGTGAGCGGTATTTATCGCACCGCCTTTTGGGAATAGTGGTAATCATACAAGGGCTCACGATTACAATCATTGTGCGATGTGTGGCAGTGAAAACCACTTTGATCGTGAGTTAAAGCGCAGACACCTTGCGAGTGTGGGAGGAGCGAATGACGTTGGATCGCGCGGTAGGTGATCGGACGACGGGGTTTAGTTGCACATGTTTTCATCGGATGTGACGGGGAAAGGGCTTGTGAAAGTGTGCGGTCATGTGATCACGATCTTATGGGTTTAAACATCGTGCCTGGGGACCTAAGGGAATATGGGTTTATGTAGAGTTTTGGAGGAAAACAGAGATAGCGGGGGTTATGAGAGTATAAGCAGAGTGAAGGAGAATATGAAAGATGATTGATGCAAACCTTCCTTAAGCAAAAACTGCACGGCTAGACTTGTATTTGACCCTCAAAGTGCCCAAATATGAAGCAGAGCTAACAGGTAGAATTGCCTATATTACGGGAAAAATCTCGAGAGCTAAATCAGGAAACTCATCAAGGGTTGTTGTCAGGGTAAGATCTCAAATAGGATCTGGGGCCCAAACAGTCTCCCAACTAGAGACTTCCTCAATATCAGAAGCAGAGGCTAGAGAAGAGGAAGTAGGGAGCATAGGATCTGAGGAATTAAGTGTTGAAAGTATTGAAGAATAATAGGTGGGGGAAGTAAACCCTCTGCCTAATCGAGGAACCATTATTAAGCGAACTCAACCATGTATCGTGGTACAACTAGAATCTGCTGAGATTCCAAGCAAATATTGGAGGATATTCATGGCAAACACAACTTCTACAATCGAATTCCCAATTGGAGAAATTGGGGGTGATGCACCCATGAAATCTATTCCTGTAACAACATTACCTAATTTCCATGGCCTCTCTTTTGAGGATCCAAATACATTCCTCTTCGAGTTTGATTTTGTCTGTCGAGGATATGATTATGTTTCAGATGCTTAAAAGATAAATATATTCCCTTCTACTGTAAATGGGATAGCATTGCGTTGGTTTATGGGTCTAGGAGGAAATTCTATCACGACGTGGGATAATATGAAGTAAATTTTCCTTGAGAAATATCAAGACTACTACAAGTCTCGAGACATTAAAGAAGAGATCTTCAAGATAATGCAAAAGGAGGATGAGAATATGGAGGATTTCATGGAACATTTTAAATATAGCTTGCAAATATCGGGCCATAGTGATCTGGATAAGGGTATTTTAAAGATAATCTTACTTTGAGCATTGAGAGAAGAATCTCTGGAACTTCTGAATGTGGTAGGAAATGGGGATATCTCAAAGGAATATTTTGATACCATCTGTGAACTGTGTGTCAAATTTTCATGAGGAGTTGCGAGGCATAAGAAAGGAACATGAGAATCTTATAACAAACTCTCAAATCATCCAGCAGTGGGGTCACAAAAGCAAAAATTGGGAACTTACTGAACAATTTGAGTACTGACATCTTAAGACCATTGTCTTCATAGGTAGATGTTCTGCAAGAAAAACAAAAATATATCCAAGCCGAGAAAGCGATAGCCAATTTCTGCCCATAGTGTAGGAATAAATACATGCTAAAGGAGTGTCCACTTAACATTGTCGAAATATGTGCAATATGTGAGCAAAATCACTTCCTAGGTTGAAGGCAATTTTCAGGAGGAAAATGAAGAGACAAACCAACACTATTTTATGGGACCAAATAAGTCATGGCAATCACGACCTCATAATATGAATCAAGACCATTCTCAATATTTTAATAGTTGGAATTTTGGGTCTAAGCCTGCACCATTTTCCTATCCATCATGGTCGCAATATTACCAGTATCCTACGCCATGGCAGTCATGGTCACCTCAACTTGGTCCAGTCCCTTCTTGGTATTAAAAATGGTGTGGAGCCCTTCTTCCTACAAATCAACTTCCTTAGCCTATGACACAACAATAGCTACAACTCCCACCAAATTCCTCTGCTAGTAATCCTCCTCTTCGTCCTCAACCGCCCATTCAAACCAACCTGAATCCAAATTATAGGGGAGTCCAATAAGTTGAGACACTCAACCTTTTTGCATATGGTATTTCCACTTTAGAATGCAATGAGTTGAATCTTCGATCCAAACGAGTGGTGAATACAAATACTTCACCAATAATTATTGAACAAACCGAGGGCAAAGTCTTGTTGTTAGAACCAAAACTTGTACACCCCTTTGGGGAAGTTGAGGGTAATCCAACACAAATTGTTATGGAACAACAACCCCCCACCAAAACAATTGTCACTTGAGGGGGTCACACATGCCCACCTTATCCTGAGAGGTTGTCCCTGAGTAAACATATCCCTCAACCTGAGTTTGATCTCTTGGGAGAATTACAAAATCTATTTGATAAAATCCCATTGCTCCAAGCCATGAAAGACGTGCCGATTTATGCCAAAACAATTAGGGAATTATTCTCAAAGAAACCTGGGAGGAAGCCTAAAGACCCACTTACTATTCATGTCATGGGGAAATTGTCAGACATGATGTTGGGAAAAAATACACCCATTGAATACGGTGACCCAGGAAACTCGATCCTCATAGTCCAAATCAATGGTGTTTGTATTCCAAATGTTCTGGTAGATCTTGGGGCTGCAATTAACGTTAAAACTTCAGAAGTTGTACTTACTCTGGGCTTACTCAACCTTAAACCAACCCCAACGGTTCTAGAACTTGTAGATTGATCTACTATGAGACCTATAGGGAAATTGGAAGATGTAATCATTTCCATGTATTCTTGGGAATACCTTGTCAATCTCTTAGTACTACACACTCAATCACCAGTAGGGGGTCACCCCCTGATCTTAGGAAGGCCATGGCTCACTACGGTCGATGCCTACATTGCTTGTTAATTCAGGAAAATAGTAGTATCAAATGGGGAAATTACAAAGAATTTTGTTCTTTACCCTCCTGTGGAACCAAGCTCATCGATTAAACCTGGGTTTCCCCTAGCTCAAAAGCCTTCCCTTTGGGATGAATCTGAACCTCAAAATGAAGAAGTTAGACCAATTCTGACTATTGGGAAAGCTCTTTGTTTCAAAGGAGAAAGTAAAGATGACGTTATTAGTACATTTATTAGTGATCTCGACTCTATTTCTTACTCAACCTGGCGAGTATTAGAGTGTGTTATGCGCTGTACTACCCAAGAAGCTATTCAACCAGAACCTGAAACTAAAAAAGTTCCTATCACAATAGCTCATAGCATTATTACAATAGAGATTGATCTAGGTAAAACCTTGAATATCAATCCCAACATATAGCCCTCCCAAACTAAACAATTATTAAAAATTCTTCAAAATGAGAAGGTAGTCTTTGGTTGGGAATACACAGATATGAAGGCAATTAATCCTGATTTATGTACCCATCACATATATATAAGAGAGGAATGTCATCTTGTTTTGAAACCACAAAGAAGAATGAACCTGACCAATTTTACTTTCCCTTGGGGAAATTTTTCATATCGCGTCCTACTGTTTGGACTCTGTAATGCACCTGCTACTTTCCAACAAGAAATATTGGGAATCTTCTCTGATTTGATTAATGACACTGTTGAAACTTACATGGACGATTTTACCCCTTATGGTGATTCTTTTGAAGATGGTTTGGAAAACTTAGAAAAGGTACTTAAAATATGTAAAAAGATTGACGCTTATCTCAGCACTATGAAATGTCATATGATGATGGGAGAAGGGATTTTCCTAGGGAATTTACTTTCAACTACAGGAATATGGGTTGATCTCGCTAAGGTCGAGGTAATCTTAAATTTTCCCACTATAAAGACAAGAACCCCAACACTAAGCTTTATTGGTTATGCTTTGTATTATTGATGCTTCATAGGATTTTTTTCTAAAATAACATTTCCACTTTTCCAACTACTATCTAAAGATGCAGAATTTGTGTGGACTGATGCTTGTGAATCAGATTTTTCAGGCATCAAGAAATTAGTCTATGAGGCTCCAATATTGTGTGGCACCGATTGGGTACTTCCATTCCATATCTTTATGGATGCTTCCCATATAACAGTTGGGGCAGTTTTGGGACAATAGGGAGATAAGAAGTTGTATGAAATCTACTACGTTAGTAAGAATTTAACTCTTGCTAAGCTTAATTATATGGTAACTGAGAAGGAATTTTTAGCTGTAATTTATGCTATTAACAAATCCCGACATTATATTATAGGGTACCCCACCTTTATGCATACATATCATTCATCCATCAGGTATATGATGAATAAACCTATAACTCCTGGACAAATCACAAGATGGTTATTATTGTTACAAGAATTTGATATCACTATTATGGACAAACCAGGAAAAGATAATGTTGTAGAAAATTTCCTGTCTAGGTTGAATATTAATAATGAAGATACACCTGTAGAAGATAGTTTTCCTAATGAACATATTTTTTCAATTTATACTCACACCCCTTGGTATGCAGATGTTGCTAACTATCTTGTTGCAGGTAAGGTACCTCATCATTTGTCACACAGGGAACAATGGAGAATTATTCAGCAGAGTGCCCATTATACATGGATAGAAGGGTACCTCTTCTACACTAGACCAAATTAGAAAATCTGACGTTGTGTAGGCGAGGACGAGATCTATGATGTCCTGAAAGCTACCCATGATGAACCTTGCGAAGGACACTTTGCTGATAAACAAACCGGTCACAAGGTGTTGCAGATGGGATACTATTGGCCCTCTATATTCCAGGATGCTAGAATATATGTTCGGGGTTGTGACAACTGCCAATGAATGGGATAGCCTGTTTGATTAGATGAAATGCCACTGAAGACTCACCTAGTCCTCGATCCCTTTGAGAAATGGGCCATTTAACCATTCATCTCACCAGAAAGTCCATATCCTTGTCTATACAGACTATGTGACGAAATGGGTGGAAGCTAAGGTCATTTCAAAAGCCATTGAACAAATTGTATTAGAATTCTTGTTTAAAGAAATCTTTGCTCAATATGGGACTCCCAGGGAAATATTTTTAGATGGAGGGGTATAGTTTACATCGCATTCAACAAAAACTCTTATGAAGAAATTTGGAATCAAACATCGGGTGACATCCCCATGTCACCCTCAGGCGAATGGTCAGATGGAGAGAAAAAATAAAGTATTGGAAAATATTCTTACAAAGGCTGTGGCTAACCATTATCGTAATTAGGCTGAAAATATCCCTGAAGCAATTTGGGAATATAAAACTACATGGCATAATACAATAGGGTTTTCACCATATGAACTTGTGTATGGGAAATCCCCTCTGTTTCCGGTTGAATTTGACGTCAAAATGCTCATGACAGCTCTTGTAGTAGGCCTAGATATTACTGCAACCCAGAAACATTGACTAAATTAGCTCAATGAGTTAGATGAAATCCATTTGTTAGTTGTATAGAACACTGCCACCATCCAACAACAATGAACTAAGTGGCATGATAAATTTATTAGGAAGAAGGTGTTTCAAAAAGGTGATTGGAATTTACTCTACGATTCCTGATTCAAGGATTTTAAAGGAAATATATGCTCAAGATGGATGGGCCCATATGAGGTCGACACAATGTTTGACAATGGAACTATTAAACTCATAACAATAGATGATGCACATACTCCTTTACTTGCAAATGGACATCGCCTCAGGTTGTATCACCGTCCGACCTCTAGGGACTCCTTTATTAGACAATTTTCTAATGATTATGGTTTTGAAGTCATTTGTGCATAAAATTCTTCCTCTGCACCTCTTGTTGAATAAAAATAATATATATATATATATATAGATATAGATATAAAATCAAGTTTTAAAGTTCTACTGCTACTCCAGTTGCAACGCTCTTTTTCCCTTCCCTTGCTGCTACTCCAGTTGCAACAATATTTTCCCCTTCCCTTGTTGCTACTCTAGTTGCAACGATATTTTTCCCTTCCCTGCTGCTACTCAAGTTGCAATGATCTTTTTCCCTTCCCTTATTGCTACTCCAATTGTAGCGCTATTTTCCTCTCTCCTGCTACTGCTCCTATTGCATCATCTTAGTTGTCTCCATTACATCATTGCTTATACTAATACTCCACTGGCACTGATACTTTTCCGATGATGATACTCCATTGGTGCTAATACTCTGCTGATGTGATACCCCATTGGTGTTGATACTCAGCGGAACAAAACCAATCGTGATGTTGTCTACTGTGGACTGGTAGCACTTGTTAACACCCAGGTTGTTCCCTATGACTCCCAAGGGAATACGGCCGGGGTAACCACTAACCAATCTTTTAATCACTGTTTCTAGCCAAACTGTGATTAGAGAGGGCTCTCTCTTTATGATTTGTATCTGTAATGATAATGTTTTAGGCTAGGTATTGAGCACAGGTTTTGTTTATATTTTGGTTGAAGAATTCCTTTCAGGTCTCTGTGATGTAGTCCTCAAAGAGTTAAGTGTCATTGGGCAATGGAGTCTGTGGCTGTAGGTGTCCAGAAACTTTGAGATGAACCGGTGAAACTTACAGGGCCATTTGGATGTTTTATAGAACAAATTTTGATTAATAACAGGAAACAGGTAAGACAAACAAAAACAATGAAAGCATTCAAGAATTTTCACTCATTTTTTTAAATGTTTCCACCGACTGGTTATGAGAAAAGACAGATGTCACAGGGGCAAACTTGAATCCCTGGGAATGTCTATCACAGCGAAAGATACAGTTTCAAAGTGCAGCAACTAAGAATTACACTTCTGTTACTGTATCTGAGGAAAACATGGATAATAGCTCAGTTTGAGTTCAGGGTAATCATGGATTAAGTCCTGGAACCATTCTTCTACTTGGCTATTAAGTGTAAAACATCTGAACAATAAAAGAGAACAAAAGACTCGAAAACATGTAATACAGAGATTTGAGAAAACTTATTGTTTTATGAAAACAGTCTGGAATCCTGCAACATTCACCATTCACCACAACGCATCAAAGTACACCAAGCTTTGGAAATTCCATTCTCCCTTTGTATTATTTCTCTGAGAATCTTACAGCAAGCGAGAGCTCTTCAAGGAAAATTACAACAACCCCTGCTCTATCCTGCGCAGGGGTTTATATAGAAATAAGTATACAAAATATCTCAGGCATTGAGTCATCTGAGAGAGAGAAAATATCTTCAGTAGTGTTCAGAAAGTAGGCAGGGAGTTATTACAACGTTAAATGCAGAGTAAATGCCCTTTATGTCTGTCAGATGATTGTTTTGACTTTAAGGAGTCACTGAGTCGGTTACATTACTATGTATCGATCCTGTAGGTACGCATTTACTTTTGCCTGCGCAATGAATTTCTCGGCTTTGCCAGCTGCGTTTGTCTTTCCTGCTTTGTTGGCTGCTCCATCTGCTGAGTTGGCTCAGCTTTGACTTTATGATGCCTGCTGATTTTGCTGACTGTTCTTTCCATCAAAATTTATAGAAAAAACAGAAATTGATGCATGGCTTAATGTTTACAAAATTCTCTGGATGGCATCTGTCCACCATTCCTGTGTAGGAAGCTGATGCCTGAGGATGGCCTGCATTGTCTCTTCAGCTTCTGTATACTTGAAAAAGTTGGGGGCTACATCAAATAGATGATTCATTTCATTCATTATAAAAAGTAGATTTTCTATCTTACCATAGAAAATCTGTCCTGTGATAGGCCCTGTATCTTCTGAGGTGCTGGCCTTCTCATTTACCTGTGATGAGGCAAAAACATTCACTCTCTTGGCATATTCTTCATGGGTGAATAATCTCCCTCCATTGTTCAGCAAGCTAGGGAGTCCTTTACTTTCCAATACCCGAAACCTCTCAAAGAACCTGTTTACCTCAGTTTGCATATCCTGGGTTCTTCTGTCTAACGTTTGCACCAGACTTCTAAGAGTAAGAACCCTCTTGATCATTTGGATAGTATCAGTTCTGTTTGCGATTCCCATGATGGTCAACTGAGAACTTGTCTTATGATTGAGCACATTGATCATTTTTGTTGCAATTTCAGGCATGTTCCCCAATAAGGCCCTTGATGTTCTGATTTCCCTCTGCGCTTTTGGAATGAGCTCCAGTTGCTCATGGATTGTCTCAATGTATGGCCACTGGTTATTGATGGACTTACCAATATTGGACCATATCATTGCTCTGATTTCGGCTATGATTTTATCTAGCTTTAGCTCTTTCTCAAGCTCCTTGATTTTGTCTTTAAGAGCTTTGATTTCTTTGGCCTTCTCTCCTACTTCTCTTTTTGTTTTGTCATGCCTTTCATTCACCTTGGCCAGCTGCTCCTTAGTTTCATTCAGCTGCATCATTTGTGCTTCTAAAGCTTGTATTTCGCTTTTTAGCTTTTGCATGTCTAAGCTCTGATCTGTGCTGGTGGGTGCTGCTGAAGTAGATGTGGCTGGTTGTTCAACCTGCTGAGGTGGAGGTGCAGTAGTAGGAGCAGTCTCCTCAAGATTAATGACCTGTGGAGGGGGCTGAGATGTTTGCCCCTCTTGCGCTTGTGTTGATGATCCTTTCAGAGGTGCTTGTGTGGCCTCATATTGCCCCAATTTTTCTTGTGCCTTCAGAAGTTCTTTGTAAACAGAAATTAGCAGAGCAGTGGAATCCTGCTCATACCTTTGTTTTGCCACTTCATCGGTCTGTGGATGGATAGTGGCTGGAAGTTTAACCTTCTTCCTTAGTGCAGCCATATCAGCATCTCTGATTTTTAAGATCTCTTGTATCCCTTTAATATCATTGGGATTGTGCCCAATCTCTATGATGATTTCTTCCAGGGTTTTGATCCTGTTGTCTTTGGCCTGAGAAGAGGCTCTCTCTAGCTCCAGCTGGGAAGCTGTAGCATTCAGACTGCTTGTTAACTTGTAGTTGTCCAAGGTCTTATCGGCCAATGAAGCATACACCATTTCCCCTGTTTGTTTATGCAACTCAATTTTGTCCATGGGGTGTATGTCTTTGGCAAGGACCTCTAAATTGGTCCTGAGATAATCAGCAGAAGACTGTGGCTTGAGTGTCGTAGGCATAAAATGACTCACTGTCAGTTTTCCCTCACCTACATCAAAAGCAGACATGAGTCTCTGCTGATTGGAAGGAGCCATGTTAAGTAGGTGATTGTATAATTGAACTTTGATTGGGTCACTCCTACTCTTAATGTCTATGAACTGCTGCTTTATGCTCACTCTTTCCTCTTTCTGCTGGCTGGAGGAGCTGACTTCCCCTCCCATTGTCCTGTCTAGTTCCTGCTGGGAGGAACTTGCTGAAATTTCTTGACTTGGTGGGCCCATGCCCAATGCTTCTCTGATGGCTATATCCTCTTCTGGAAAATCGTTGAGTCTTTGCCTTTTCTCTCCTTGATTGATAGAGGATGTCAAGGGAGTTTCTCTTTCCCTTTTCCTAAAGACAAATGTGTCCTCCTTTTGAGGGGTTTGGAGGACCGAGGCATCAAATGTAGAGTCTTGTCTTGTAGGCATGACTTGTTCAGTGGTCTGAGGAGTATCCACTGTTTCCTTTTGCTGGGCAGGCTGCTCCTGCCCTTGTTTTTCTTGCTGCTGTTCCTCTTGCTGTCCTATGTCTTCTTGTTGCCCTTGCTGTAACCCTTCTGCTTGTTCTTGTGCTTGCTGACTTTGTTTTTGCTGCTGTTCCTGCTGTTGCTCTTGCTCTGCCTCCATTTCCTTTTCCTTTCCTTTTTCTGATACTTTTCCAGCAACTTTTGTAGTTTGCTGTGGAGTAGTTGAAGAGGAGGCTGCTGCTCCAATTTGTGTGCTTGGCAGTGAGGGGACCTGTGCATAAAACTCAAGGTCAGCCATCTTCTTTTGATTGTTCAGAGCTCTTTGATCAAGCTCTTTTTGAGTTATATCTTCTTCTAGAGTTCCCCTTTTCCACTTGCTTTGATTGGCATATTTTTCAATTTGGGGGAGGCTATGATGACCGTAAGCAGACAGTTTATATTTGAGTCTCCTCATTGTGATGAAGTTGTTGGGGTCATAGGGTTTCCATATAAAACTGTACTTCAAACCAAATCCCACCAGTATTCTATCTGCCTCCTTCCACCCTTCATCCCTTTCATTGTAGACTAAATGGCCAAGGTGGCTCTTGATTTTCAGCTGTGCTTTCTTGCCTCTGCCTGAGAAGTGGAACATATCCACATAGCCAAACTGCCTGAAGTATTCTAAGGCAAATAGCCTCATGGGCACAAATTTGGGTAGTCTAAATGGGGGTAACTCACACCCATATATTCTGATGACGGTGTGGTGTTGGTAAAGATACCAGTCCCCAATACTGTATACTTTTGACAAATGTAGGCACCTTTTCATGTCCTCTGTCAGTCTAGGAGGAGGTGAACCAATCAGTAGAGTCAAGGCTGGATGGATGAAAAGATCAATAAACTCACAGTAGGTGTATGGAGAGTAGCATGATACGTGGAAAACAGATGTCCAATACACTACTGATCTCAGATTGCCCTGTGCATCTACTCTCTTCTTTGGGAAGGAGAATTTATCATGCTGGAAGTATATGAGCAGATGATATAGGTAGGAGGTGTACCTAAACACTCTTTCTCTTGGCAAATTCATCAACTGTTCATGCATTTTGTCTGATATGTATGTTGCATAATCATAGTGGATTGGTTTCCTTCCTGGGGAGAACATAAGCATCATTTGTATAACTGTTTCATCAATATGTTCTATTGAATCATATCCCAGGATGGGACTGATCATGTCAACCAGGTCTTGGCCCAATTGATTAAGGTAAACGCAGTTGATGGGAGGAGTCTGCAAAGTGTCAGCCTTGATGAAGAGCTGGTTGACCTTAGTGATTTGGGCCTCTGTGGTTCTGGCTCCCTGTACTATTAAATCAGCTAGTGACAGAGGGACCAACTTATGCTCTGTCTGGAATTGCAACATCTCCCTGATGGCTTCAGGGGTAATGAGGAACAGGATTGAACCTTCAGCATCTAGCACTGCTCTCTGGGATGCATCATAGTGTTCAGCAACTATGTGCACAAGCTCAGGGAATTGATTAACCTGAGGAAGTTTGAATATTGGGAGGAATGACTCCCAAATTCCCAGGATGTCTGTCCCCCTCTCATGTTTGATCTTTATCTCGTTTAATATTTGCAGATGGAACCTGCTTCTGCTCAGCATTTCCTCTGCTATCTTGTAGTCCAGGTCTGCCAATGCTCTGGTGTCAAATGTTCTATTAGGAACATTTAGGGGAGCCACATTGAGGGCTATGGGAGCTACAGGGGGGTCCATGACTTTCCTTTGAGGTTTCTGTTTTGCTTAGGGATTGTGTCACTTATGTAGATCAATAACAACAGAGTTTCTTTGCAGAGAAGGGTGAAAGTGCCTGAGAAAAGGTGAATGCAGGGTCTGCAGCAGTTGAAATGCTGCTTTATGGCAATTAATAGCGAAGCTTAGCTTTTCTGGCACCTTTCAATGGTAAAATTTGGTTTCAAATGCGCCTGCCACGATTGCGCAGACAGGGCCTGGTTTCTTAGCAGAATGCCACTGGGAAAAGGCTCGGCTGGTGTTTTCCGAAGTGATAATTGGAACTTCAATGCTTTACTGAGGAATTCAGTAGTAAATTTCTGATTTTCAGCTTCCTTTAAGCTTCTTAAAGCGTTAAATAGATAATTGCAGGCGCACAGAGGATGAATGATGAGGAATACCTGGTAAAACAGCTAGCAGAGGTCGTGACCGCAGGTTGAACTGGTGCGCTGGAGGTCTTCTGGTCAGTTTAGCAGGTTGGTAAACAATTTGGACGTTGATTGCATGCAGAGCAGAATAACGACGAATACACAAAATGACCAAAAAACGCGAACTTTTGGCTAAAATAGACCTTTTTATGTTTTTGGCGCGAATTCGTGCTGACGTCATTGGTGGGGTCAAGGTCGGATGACGTCATGCTGACGTCATCGGGTGACGTGGCGCTGTCTGGTTGGTACACGGTGGCGGTGACATGGCAGGACAGGTGGACCAATGGCAGGGACAGGGAGGTCGACGGGGCAGCGTACCTAGGTGACGGGGCGCTGACGCGTTGCTGATGCGGTGATGACGCGGGTAGGTGGGATGAGGGAATCCGGAAACCGCTAATGGTTTCATATCGTACCGCCTCTTGTACGGGGGTGGTATCCATCGGCTGTACCTCCGACGTGTGGTGGTGAGGACACGTAGCAGTGGGATGACGTCCTTCAAATACGGACGTCGGGAGATAAGTCTCGTACAGCGGATGAGCTCCGACATCAGGATAACCGTTGGATCTGCAGCGGATAATCGGACGGTGATCGGACGAATGAGATGACAGGGGGATAGTACGTTTAACTGTCAGGCGTCGGACAGACTCTGACACGACCAGGGCCGTCAGATCTGGAGGGTCTGATCTAACGGTCATCGGATGAGCTGACATGTGCGCTGTATACGGAAGCTGGCGGGGGTATATAATCGGGTTTTATATGATTTTCCAATGTAATTTTAAGAAACATTATATGCGCTAACCTTGGCTATAGGGCGGAAAAGTGGGTTTTCATGCTTATTTGCCCTTTGAAGCGGGTAAGGTGGGGATTTAGGATCTTTATGGGGTTTTTATGTGCAAAGGGGTAAAAATAGGGGAATTTAGCTCATGAAGGAGAGGGGGTAGCTGGCCTAGGCTCATCAACATGACCTGGTGTCATTTGATCCCTGACTCGAGACTTTATTGGCTATAATGCCAAAGGGGTGGGTATTTATAAGATTTTGGGATTTATACACCTTGGTGTTAGTAATATTAGGGGAAGAGGCGATATGAGGATTTATACAATAGAATTAGCGTTAATATGAATGAAGGGAGCAAATGAAGGGGATCTCACTGAGTTTATATGAAATTGATTTAGTTTTGAGAGTAGATCAAAATGAAAAGATTTTAGACAAGAAATGTGGCTTCTGAATGAACCAGAACCACCTAAAAACCATGATCTTTCTCCATAAATCTCAGCTAAAAGAAAGGGAATGTTAGTAATGAAATGAAGGGGGAGAGGGAGGTTAGTCATGCTCCCAGCTGTTAATCTCTTGCCTTGCTGCCCACCATCACCACCTTGCAATGATAGGGATACCTTTCTGCAACCCCAACTACCTACCCAGCTGCTTACCTAGCATTTTTTGTTTCTCCTTGGAGGGTGCACTTGGACTTGCAAACCCTTACTTGCCTTTTCTTTTCTTTGGCTTTTTGTTTATTCTTTTCTATCTACTTCTAACCTTATCTCTTCCAAGGTCCCAGATTGAGCTGTTGGAAACCTTTTCTTCTCTACCTAAACTACTTGTCTGCCAAGATTAGGCTGTTTGGACAGACTTCTTTCTCTATTCTATAACACAAAATTGAAACATGGCATGATCCAGGTTAAACTGTTGGATCATCCATCAAAATTTGTAATAGGGTCATCAACGTCTGAAACACTTTACACACCTTCTTGCTCTTTAGGAAATATGGGATCTTTGTGAACTCAAAGCAGAGCATATTTGGACTTTCTCTTGCCAATCATGAAATATGAAACCTATTGGTATAGGTATCCAACAGTGGCTCCACATGGGGATGGTTTTTCTTTTGAAAGACCAAGAACAGCAGGTCAGATTGCCTTGCTCCTTAGCTGCCCATACCAATCTTTGAAACTAGCTGCCTCAATGTGTCAAAATGGTGTGCTTCTTTCTTGGAAGATCTCTGATTCTATCAGCCTCTTGCTGCTTGGTGAATTACTTGGGAAAACTGCTCTTTACAATCTAAAACAGAAGATAATATGTACATCTGTATATATACAATGAATCTTTAGGTTCCACTCATGGGGAATAGTCAAAGTAGTGCTTCAGCATCCTGCCATTGACAGGACCTTCATCCAAGTCAGTTTCGGTCAAACTTTTGAGGAAGTAGGTGTTATTACCTTGCACTGCTTGGACAGCAAATGGTCCTATCCATAAAGAGTCAAACTTTCCATGCTTCCCTTTCTCTTCTCTTCTTGCATCCCACTTTAGAACTTTGTCCCCTACATTGAAATCTTCTGCTTTGGTTCTTCTATCAAAGGCCTTTTTCAGTTTCTCTTGTAGTATCTGCACTCTGCTGAAAACTTGTTCTCTGGTCTGCTGTAAACAAATTATCTGGTTAATCCTTCTTTGCATGTCATTTGGCTCTGCTTGGCTTTCTTGTAGAAGTTTCATAACCGGCACTCCTAGTGATGAAGGAAATCTGGCCTCTAATCCATAGACTAACTCATATGGGCTGGTCCCAATTGATCTTTTAGTTGTTAGTCTGTCTGCCCATAAAGCGTTTACTAGTTTCTTGTGCCAGTTCTTTTTGTTCTCTTCCAGCACTTTCTTTATGATATTTATCAAACTTTTGTTTGATGATTCAGCAAGGCCATTTCCTTGAGGATAGTAAGCTGTAGAATGGCCCAAAGTAATGTGAAATTTATGGCAGAAGTTCACCATCTTCTTGGATCTGAAGGCAACAGCATTGTCTGTTATTATCTTGTCTGGGCAGCCAAATCTAGCCAGTATATTGTTTTCCAAAAATTGAATGATTACTGAATCATTTGCTTGTCTGCATGGGGCAGCTTCAATCCACTTGGTGAAGTAGTCTGTTGCTGTTAGAATCCATCTGTGTTGCCCTGAAGATGAGGGATGAATTTCCCCAATGAAATCCAAGCCCCATTGTTGAAAAGGTCTCTCTGTTGCAATGGGCTTCAAAGGAAGTGGCAGCAGCTGTCTTTTGCCTTCAAACAGTTGGCATTTGTGGCATGAGGCTGTGAATTTCTTCGCATCAGAGAACATAGTAGGCCAGTAATAACCAGCTCTCAATATCTTGTCCACAGTGGACTTCCAGTACAAATGTCCACCACAGTCTCCAGCATGGAATTCTTGCATGATATGGTTAGTTTCATTCTCTATTAGACAGTGCAGCAATATACCTTCATGGTTTTTCCAAAGTAGATTTCCATCCATCACACAAAATCTAGCTGTTTTCATTTTTAGGAACCTACACTTAGTTCTGGACAGTCCTGAGGGAGCACACAGGTTTTGTAACACATAACAGATATCAGAGTACCAAGGAGATTGTTCAAAGGCTACATTGATCTTTGGAGTCGCCAGCTCTGTTTCACTGTCCAGTTGGTTGATATCTAAGGCTTGGAAATTTGCTTCTGTCATTAATTTGGCCAAACCTTGCCCTTTTATCAGCTTTGTAGGCTTTATTTCAATGTCAAATTCTAGTATATTGGCAATCCATTTTCCTCTCCTACCCTCTAAGTTTTCTTGGGTGAGAATGTCTTTGACAATAGGACTTGGTACATAAGCCACAACATGGGAGTAGAGAATGTAAATCCTAAAGTCCTTAATAGCTTTGATCAAGGCATAGGCTTGTTTTTCCATTATTTGGTACTTTAGAGGAGCATCTCTAAGAGCTCTGCTGAAAAAGGCAATAGGTTTCTCATTCCCTTGGTCATCTTTCTGTAATAAAACAGCAGCAATAGTATGTTGGGAGGCAAAGGAGAAAATGATGAAGTCTCTGTCAAACTGCGGATTGGTTAACACTGGGGTTTGAGTCAAGGCCAACTTTATACTTTCAAAGGCTTGTTTTGCTTCAACAGTCCATTTGACCTTTGAATCTTTCTTTAGCATATTGTTTAGTAATCTGATTAACTCTGCTAAATTTGGGATAAACCTCCTTAAAAAATTGATTTTCCCTAAGAATCCTTGCAATTCCTTGACATTCCTTGGGTGAGGCATTTGTAGGATAGCTTGTATCCTATCTGGATCAATTCTTATGCCATTTTTTGAAATAATATGCCCTAGAAGTTCCCCTTCTTCCAAGCCAAATAATGACTTCTTGGGGTTTAAGGAAATACCATATTTCCTGCATGTTATGAAAATCTGTCTTAAATGTTTCAAGTGTTCTTGGTCAGATTTTGAAAAGGGTGTAAGATCATCTAAGTAAATGACCAAGAAGTCATGAATCTCTTTTGCAAAAGCAATGTCCATTGCTCTTTGAAACGTTGCCCCTGCATTTTTCAATCCAAATGGCATTTTCACATACTTGAAAGTTCCCCATGGGGTTGTAAATGCAGTTTTGTCTTGATCATCAGGGTGTACTAGGATTTGATTGAAGCCTGAGAATCCATCAAGCAATGATATCCTTGAAGCCCCTACTACTCTTTGAAGAATGTGATCCATTTTGGGTAAGGGGTAGTTGTCTTTGAGTGACACTTGATTTAAATTTCTTAAGTCTACACAAAGTCTAATCTCACCAGTTTTCTTTCTTGTAGGGACCAAATTTGAAATCCATTCAGAGAACCTAATTGGTGCTATGATACCAGCTTTGAACATTTTATGCAACTCTTTTTCAATGGAAGGAAGGAGCACAGGATTGATTCTTCTCAGTTTCTGTTTGAATGGTTTTTGATTAGGCTTGAGGGGAATGGTATGCTGGATGACAGAGGTATCATAAGACTTCAAGTCCTCATAACCCCAAGCAAAAACATCTTGAAATTCTTTAAAGAGATCAATGTATTTGGGCTTTTGATCAGGGGGCAAAGAGGCAGATAGCTTTATTATTTTAGGCTTGTCAACAGTACCAATGTTGCATTCTTCAACTCTTGCATCCAATGGCTGCATCTTTGGCTTTCTAGGGATGTCATTTGAGTCAAAAATATCCTCTAGTGGGGTAAGGCCCACAGGAAGGAAATTGTCTTTGAGTTGTATGATTTCAGCCTCAATGCTACTCATCTCTTCACAGTCAATTTGGTTAATTTGCTGAATGTTTTCTTTGTTGAAAATGGTTGGACTGAGTAATTGTTTGGCTGTTCTAGGTGACATTGGGTGGGCAGACTGTTGAAACTGTAATTGTGATGGACTTGCTCCATCAAATATTTGTGATTGACTTGCTGTCTCAAGCATTTGTGATTGACTTGCTGTCTCAAGGTCAATATTTAATCCTGTGAACTCTTGTTGCAAGGTTAAAAAGTTGTTTATTTGCATGTCATTCTCAAATACTTGCCACTCTTTGACATTGTTTGGAATAGAAGGCCTATATTTGACCTCTGCCGTGAAACAATTGTTGGGTTCCAATGGGAATTTGAAGGTGCTGGCAAATGTTGCCAAGCTGTGTGCATGGAGATTGTGGCCCCTTGGAATTTTTGTGATAACAAACTCGGAGAAAGTCTCTAATATTTCAATTACAGCAGACCTATAGGACCTCAATCTTTTGTCATTGGTAACAAAATTTCCTTTCACTTGTTGAATTACTAGATCAGAGTCTCCCATGATGGAGAGTTTAGGAGCCTGTAGTGATTTTGCTAGCTTTAGGCCCAACAGCAGAGCTTCATATTCTGCCATGTTGTTAGTGCATCTAAACTTCAATCTGTAAGCCCTACCTTCTGCATAATCTTTCTCTTTATTATGTATCCATACTCCAGCCCCTGCCCCTAACTTGTTGACTGAGCCATCAAACTCTAGAACCCACAGAATATCTTGCTGAACAGGAGATTTAAAATTCTGTTCATGGGATGGCAATGTGAGCATGAGTTGGGGTTTCTTTTCCCATTTGTTTCCTAGGATAATTTCATCATTTGTTTGACAATCTTTGACAACTAGAGGAGGGTTAATGTGTATTGTTGGGCTGATTGAAGTTTGGCAGGTGCTACTTGTTTGATCAATGTTTTGTTCTTGTATGAGTGTTTCGGTCTTAATGTCATTGTTTGAGAGGCTTGCGCTGTCATTGAAGAGGATGAAGGAGTCTATGTCCGAATGGACAGCATATATTGGAAAATTTTGAGGCTTTTCTTCACTGCTGACCATATACTTCATGAGTGTTTCCCTATAAAGTCTTTTTGGTTGCCCAAAGACAGAGATGGTTGCATATGACATATCTAATTGCAGGGAGCCTTGGAGCTTGGCTCCCCATGATCTTGATAAGAGCATCCCGTATTTGGGTGGGATATCAGCAACTACAACATCCATTAGAATAGTTTTGTTGGGAAATTGAACCAGGGACACACATAAATCTTTTATTAGGCCCAAACATTTGACTTGACTGGAATCAAAGGAAAACAGGTCTTTGTATGGCCTTGTTATATCCAAGTTTAATCTTTCCATGACAGCTTTTGGCATAAGGTTGTGAGAGGCACCTGAGTCAAACATTGCATTATGCAGTATTTTATCATGAACATGCAGGCTGACATAAAAAGGTAAAACCCCTGTGACTACTGTTTTTCCATCTACCTCTGGGCCAAACAGTAATTCTGGAGTGTCATCTAGCACATTTACATCATCTTTACTATTGGTGAGCTGTAGGGATTTCTTTATCTGTTGCTTGTATACGTCATGCTTGGCTAGCTCTGAGAGGGGAATTGCTACCTTTAACTTGCCAATCTCTGCTCCTAGGTCAAAGGGTTTGTCAACTTGGGTTTTGGAGTCACGGGTAGCAGTTCTTTCTTTGTTCATTAAATCTTCTTGTTGGATTTCATCTTGATTCTGAAACCTGCCCCTTATACTTATGTCTTGAGGGGTGATGTTTGGGTTAGGGTGAGAGGACGGGGTTGCCATGGGCTGTTGTAGTGGGGACAGTAGTTCAGTAACCTCCTCAACCACTACTTCTTTTGTAGGCACGTTTGCGTTGTCATTAGGTTCAGTGACCATGGTTTCTTTGGACTGCTGTTTCTCCTTTGTCTTTTCAGGCTGATTTGCATTCACAGTCCTACTCCTTAGTTTGTATTGCTTGTGGACTTCATAGACAGCAGTGTCATATCCTTGTTTAAAGTCAAAGGATTCTCCTGATTTTGTTTGGAATGTTTTGCTTTCATCCTCCTCATGGTCTTCTTGTGTTAAGAAAACATGGCTTTTACCATCCAGACCCATTAAGTTGATTTCGGGGTCTTCATTGAGCTGATTGGCTGAGGAAGTTTCTGCATAGTTCTCTTGAAAAGGGGGTCTGATATCTTGGTCTGCACTTGTTTTTCCTATGTTTGGGTTCTGAGTTCTCCTAAAATTTGGGTTTCTAGGAGGGTTGCTTTGTGAGGCCTCCCATGATGATTTTCTTTCAACTGATTCCACTCTTTCACCCAGTCTCTTCATGCTGTTTAGTATAACATCCAACTTTTGATCAAAACCTGAGGGCTCTTCTCTGAAGCCAGCCTTCTTTTCCAGCTTTGCCCTGTTTCTTTTGGCAATTAGGTTGGCCTCTACAGTGACTGCAACTCTTTGAGCTTCTGCAAGGGTTGGAGGATCTCTTTCTTTCAGCTGATAGGCCATATCGGAGTCAAAACCGTCAGGGAAGTTATATAAGGCCAAATCAGGAGGGGGTCTTAAGTTCTGGGGGATAGCATTATATACATTGTTAAACCTAGCACAATATTCCAAAACTGTTTCTTGGGGACCTCTTTTAATAGTGTTATATTCACCGAGTATATGTAGAGGATCTTTCTTCTTCTCCCATCTGTTGGTAAACTCTTGGTACAGGACCTCAGGGGTTGCAATGGAATTTGCATTCAGGGATCTAAACCAAGTTCTGACATCCCCGGTTAAGCTTTGAACAAAAATTCTCATCCTAACACTGTCATCATCTATTTCATAGGTCTCAAAGTGGTCTTGCATCTTCTTAGCATGCTGGACAGCTGTCAAAGGGCCATGGGAGTCAAAAAATGAGATTTTGGTTTGGTAGTCTTGGGGTAGAGCTGGAGCATTGGCTGGTATCTGCAGAGGTGCATATCTGTTAGCCATGTTTATGGGGTTTATAGGGTTAATAGGAACAAATGGGACAGCTGGGATTACAGGTGTAACAAGGTTAATAGGATGGGTAACAAGCGGGAAACTGGTTGAAAGAGTATGTGCAGATGGTGAGAATGGGGGAGGAGGACTTTGAGGGGTTGATGATGAACTAGGGGAATTAGGTGTGGAACGGAAAAGGACTTTGCAAGGAGTTGGAATGAGGATAGGTTGGTCTGAACTTATATCTGAATCAGCAGGCTTCTCCTGCTTTTGTTGTCTCCTTATGTTCTTTGGAATGATATTTGGGTTATCAACAATGATGGGTTGATCAGGGTCAGGGTTTGCCCTAGTGTGCCTTGGGTTTCTTTTGGGAGCCAGCTTCTAAGTATTCTTTTAGAACTTTATACAGGAGGTTATATATGTACAAGGACTAGGTAAGGATTCTGGAATGACTATATGGGTTTCAAAGCTAGGATGAAGATTCCCTAGTTAGCTCTTCCCTAAAGCTGTCCCTGTGTTTTGCAGAAACAGTCCTAAGGCCTCTTGGCTAGTTTCAGGCTTGATGGTAGCTTTGGAAGATAGATAGTAATTGAGAAAATCTTGATAGTCCCCAGTGGAGTCGCCAATTATGTTAACACCCAGGTTGTTCCCTATGACTCCCAAGGGAATACGGCCGGGGTAACCACTAACCAATCTTTTAATCACTGTTTCTAGCCAAACTGTGATCAGAGAGGGCTCTCTCTTTATGATTTGTATCTGTAATGATAATGTTTTAGGCTAGGTATTGAGCACAGGTTTTGTTTATATTTTGTTTGAAGAATTCCTTTCAGGTCTCTGTGATGTAGTCCTCAAAGAGTTAAGTGTCATTGGGCAATGGAGTCTGTGGCTGTAGGTGTCCAGAAACTTTGAGATGAACCGGTGAAACTTACAGGGCCATTTGGATGTTTTATAGAACAAATTTTGATTAATAACAGGAAACAGGTAAGACAAACAAAAACAATGAAAGCATTCAAGAATTTTCACTCATTTTTTTAAATGTTTCCACCGACTGGTTATGAGAAAAGACAGATGTCACAGGGGCAAACTTGAATCCCTGGGAATGTCTATCACAGCGAAAGATACAGTTTCAAAGTGCAGCAACTAAGAATTACACTTCTGTTACTGTATCTGAGGAAAACATGGATAATAGCTCAATTTGAGTTCAGGGTAATCATGGATTAAGTCCTGGAACCATTCTTCTACTTGGCTATTAAGTGTAAAACATCTGAACAATAAAAGAGAACAAAAGACTCGAAAACATGTAATACAGAGATTTGAGAAAACTTATTGTTTTATGAAAACAGTCTGGAATCCTGCAACATTCACCATTCACCACAACGCATCAAAGTACACCAAGCTTTGGAAATTCCATTCTCCCTTTGTATTATTTCTCTGAGAATCTTACAGCAAGCGAGAGCTCTTCAAGGAAAATTACAACAACCCCTGCTCTATCCTGCGCAGGGGTTTATATAGAAATAAGTATACAAAATATCTCAGGCATTGAGTCATCTAAGAGAGAGAAAATATCTTCAGTAGTGTTCAGAAAGTAGGCAGGGAGTTATTACAACGTTAAATGCAGAGTAAATGCCCTTTATGTCTGTCAGATGATTGTTTTGACTTTAAGGAGTCACTGAGTCGGTTACATTACTATGTATCGATCCTGTAGGTACGCATTTACTTTTGCCTGCGCAATGAATTTCTCGGCTTTGCCAGCTGCGTTTGTCTTTCCTGCTTTGTTGGCTGCTCCATCTGCTGAGTTGGCTCAGCTTTGACTTTATGATGCCTGCTGATTTTGCTGACTGTTCTTTCCATCAAAATTTATAGAAAAAACAGAAATTGATGCATGGCTTAATGTTTACAAAATTCTCTGGATGGCATCTGTCCACCATTCCTGTGTAGGAAGCTGATGCCTGAGGATGGCCTGCATTGTCTCTTCAGCTTCTGTATACTTGAAAAAGTTGGGGGCTACATCAAATAGATGATTCATTTCATTCATTATAAAAAGTAGATTTTCTATCTTACCATAGAAAATCTGTCCTGTGATAGGCCCTGTATCTTCTGAGGTGCTGGCCTTCTCATTTACCTGTGATGAGGCAAAAACATTCACTCTCTTGGCATATTCTTCATGGGTGAATAATCTCCCTCCATTGTTCAGCAAGCTAGGGAGTCCTTTACTTTCCAATACCCGAAACCTCTCAAAGAACCTGTTTACCTCAGTTTGCATATCCTGGGTTCTTCTGTCTAACGTTTGCACCAGACTTCTAAGAGTAAGAACCCTCTTGATCATTTGGATAGTATCAGTTCTGTTTGCGATTCCCATGATGGTCAACTGAGAACTTGTCTTATGATTGAGCACATTGATCATTTTTGTTGCAATTTCAGGCATGTTCCCCAATAAGGCCCTTGATGTTCTGATTTCCCTCTGCGCTTTTGGAATGAGCTCCAGTTGCTCATGGATTGTCTCAATGTATGGCCACTGGTTATTGATGGACTTACCAATATTGGACCATATCATTGCTCTGATTTCGGCTATGATTTTATCTAGCTTTAGCTCTTTCTCAAGCTCCTTGATTTTGTCTTTAAGAGCTTTGATTTCTTTGGCCTTCTCTCCTACTTCTCTTTTTGTTTTGTCATGCCTTTCATTCACCTTGGCCAGCTGCTCCTTAGTTTCATTCAGCTGCATCATTTGTGCTTCTAAAGCTTGTATTTCGCTTTTTAGCTTTTGCATGTCTAAGCTCTGATCTGTGCTGGTGGGTGCTGCTGAAGTAGATGTGGCTGGTTGTTCAACCTGCTGAGGTGGAGGTGCAGTAGTAGGAGCAGTCTCCTCAAGATTAATGACCTGTGGAGGGGGCTGAGATGTTTGCCCCTCTTGCGCTTGTGTTGATGATCCTTTCAGAGGTGCTTGTGTGGCCTCATATTGCCCCAATTTTTCTTGTGCCTTCAGAAGTTCTTTGTAAACAGAAATTAGCAGAGCAGTGGAATCCTGCTCATACCTTTGTTTTGCCACTTCATCGGTCTGTGGATGGATAGTGGCTGGAAGTTTAACCTTCTTCCTTAGTGCAGCCATATCAGCATCTCTGATTTTTAAGATCTCTTGTATCCCTTTAATATCATTGGGATTGTGCCCAATCTCTATGATGATTTCTTCCAGGGTTTTGATCCTGTTGTCTTTGGCCTGAGAAGAGGCTCTCTCTAGCTCCAGCTGGGAAGCTGTAGCATTCAGACTGCTTGTTAACTTGTAGTTGTCCAAGGTCTTATCGGCCAATGAAGCATACACCATTTCCCCTGTTTGTTTATGCAACTCAATTTTGTCCATGGGGTGTATGTCTTTGGCAAGGACCTCTAAATTGGTCCTGAGATAATCAGCAGAAGACTGTGGCTTGAGTGCCGTAGGCATAAAATGACTCACTGTCAGTTTGCCCTCACCTACATCAAAAGCAGACATGAGTCTCTGCTGATTGGAAGGAGCCATGTTAAGTAGGTGATTGTATAATTGAACTTTGATTGGGTCACTCCTACTCTTAATGTCTATGAACTGCTGCTTTATGCTCACTCTTTCCTCTTTCTGCTGGCTGGAGGAGCTGACTTCCCCTCCCATTGTCCTGTCTAGTTCCTGCTGGGAGGAACTTGCTGAAATTTCTTGACTTGGTGGGCCCATGCCCAATGCTTCTCTGATGGCTATATCCTCTTCTGGAAAATCGTTGAGTCTTTGCCTTTTCTCTCCTTGATTGATAGAGGATGTCAAGGGAGTTTCTCTTTCCCTTTTCCTAAAGACAAATGTGTCCTCCTTTTGAGGGGTTTGGAGGACCGAGGCATCAAATGTAGAGTCTTGTCTTGTAGGCATGACTTGTTCAGTGGTCTGAGGAGTATCCACTGTTTCCTTTTGCTGGGCAGGCTGCTCCTGCCCTTGTTTTTCTTGCTGCTGTTCCTCTTGCTGTCCTATGTCTTCTTGTTGCCCTTGCTGTAACCCTTCTGCTTGTTCTTGTGCTTGCTGACTTTGTTTTTGCTGCTGTTCCTGCTGTTGCTCTTGCTCTGCCTCCATTTCCTTTTCCTTTCCTTTTTCTGATACTTTTCCAGCAACTTTTGTAGTTTGCTGTGGAGTAGTTGAAGAGGAGGCTGCTGCTCCAATTTGTGTGCTTGGCAGTGAGGGGACCTGTGCATAAAACTCAAGGTCAGCCATCTTCTTTGGATTGTTCAGAGCTCTTTGATCAAGCTCTTTTTGAGTTATATCTTCTTCTAGAGTTCCCCTTTTCCACTTGCTTTGATTGGCATATTTTTCAATTTGGGGGAGGCTATGATGACCGTAAGCAGACAGTTTATATTTGAGTCTCCTCATTGTGATGAAGTTGTTGGGGTCATAGGGTTTCCATATAAAACTGTACTTCAAACCAAATCCCACCAGTATTCTATCTGCCTCCTTCCACCCTTCATCCCTTTCATTGTAGACTAAATGGCCAAGTTGGCTCTTGATTTTCAGCTGTGCTTTCTTGCCTCTGCCTGAGAAGTGGAACATATCCACATAGCCAAACTGCCTGAAGTATTCTAAGGCAAATAGCCTCATGGGCACAAATTTGGGTAGTCTAAATGGGGGTAACTCACACCCATATATTCTGATGACGGTGTGGTGTTGGTAAAGATACCAGTCCCCAATACTGTATACTTTTGACAAATGTAGGCACCTTTTCATGTCCTCTGTCAGTCTAGGAGGAGGTGAACCAATCAGTAGAGTCAAGGCTGGATGGATGAAAAGATCAATAAACTCACAGTAGGTGTATGGAGAGTAGCATGATACGTGGAAAACAGATGTCCAATACACTACTGATCTCAGATTGCCCTGTGCATCTACTCTCTTCTTTGGGAAGGAGAATTTATCATGCTGGAAGTATATGAGCAGATGATATAGGTAGGAGGTGTACCTAAACACTCTTTCTCTTGGCAAATTCATCAACTGTTCATGCATTTTGTCTGATATGTATGTTGCATAATCATAGTGGATTCGTTTCCTTCCTGGGGAGAACATAAGCATCATTTGTATAACTGTTTCATCAATATGTTCTATTGAATCATATCCCAGGATGGGACTGATCATGTCAACCAGGTCTTGGCCCAATTGATTGAGGTAAACGCAGTTGATGGGAGGAGTCTGCAAAGTGTCAACCTTGATGAAGAGCTGGTTGACCTTAGTGATTTGGGCCTCTGTGGTTCTGGCTCCCTGTACTATTAAATCAGCTAGTGACAGAGGGACCAACTTATGCTCTGTCTGGAATTGCAACATCTCCCTGATGGCTTCAGGGGTAATGAGGAACAGGATTGAACCTTCAGCATCTAGCACTGCTCTCTGGGATGCATCATAGTGTTCAGCAACTATGTGCACAAGCTCAGGGAATTGATTAACCTGAGGAAGTTTGAATATTGGGAGGAATGACTCCCAAATTCCCAGGATGTCTGTCCCCCTCTCATGTTTGATCTTTATCTCGTTTAATATTTGCAGATGGAACCTGCTTCTGCTCAGCATTTCCTCTGCTATCTTGTAGTCCAGGTCTGCCAATGCTCTGGTGTCAAATGTTCTATTAGGAACATTTAGGGGAGCCACATTGAGGGCTATGGGAGCTACAGGGGGGTCCATGACTTTCCTTTGAGGTTTCTGTTTTGCTTAGGGATTGTGTCACTTATGTAGATCAATAACAACAGAGTTTCTTTGCAGAGAAGGGTGAAAGTGCCTGAGAAAAGGTGAATGCAGGGTCTGCAGCAGTTGAAATGCTGCTTTATGGCAATTAATAGCGAAGCTTAGCTTTTCTGGCACCTTTCAATGGTAAAATTTGGTTTCAAATGCGCCTGCCACGATTGCGCAGACAGGGCCTGGTTTCTTAGCAGAATGCCACTGGGAAAAGGCTCGGCTGGTGTTTTCCGAAGTGATAATTGGAACTTCAATGCTTTACTGAGGAATTCAGTAGTAAATTTCTGATTTTCGGCTTCCTTTAAGCTTCTTAAAGCGTTAAATAGATAATTGCAGGCGCACAGAGGATGAATGATGAGGAATACCTGGTAAAACAGCTAGCAGAGGTCGTGACCGCAGGTTGAACTGGTGCGCTGGAGGTCTTCTGGTCAGTTTAGCAGGTTGGTAAACAATTTGGACGTTGATTGCATGCAGAGCAGAATAACGACGAATACACAAAATGACCAAAAAACGCGAACTTTTGGCTAAAATAGACCTTTTTATGTTTTTGGCGCGAATTCGTGCTGACGTCAGCATGACGTCATTGGTGGGGTCAAGGTCGGATGACGTCATGCTGACGTCATCGGGTGACGTGGCGCTGTCTGGTTGGTACACGGTGGCGGTGACATGGCAGGACAGGTGGACCAATGGCAGGGACAGGGAGGTCGACGGGGCAGCGTACCTGGGTGACGGGGCGCTGACGCGTTGCTGATGCGGTGATGACGCGGGTAGGCGGGATGAGGGAATCTGGAAACCGCTAATGGTTTCATATCGTACCGCCTCTTGTACGGGGGCGGTATCCATCGGCTGTACCTCCGACGTGTGGTGGTGAGGACACGTAGCAGTGGGATGACGTCCTTCAAATACGGACGTCGGGAGATAAGTCTCGTACAGCGGATGAGCTCCGACATCAGGATAACCGTTGGATCTGCAGCGGATAATCGGACGGTGATCGGACGAATGAGATGACAGGGGGATAGTACGTTTAACTGTCAGGCGTCGGACAGACTCTGACACGACCAGGGCCGTCAGATCTGGAGGGTCTGATCTAACGGTCATCGGATGAGCTGACATGTGCGCTGTATACGGAAGCTGGCGGGGGTATATAATCGGGTTTTATATGATTTTCCAATGTAATTTTAAGAAACATTATATGCGCTAACCTTGGCTATAGGGCGGAAAAGTGGGTTTTCATGCTTATTTGCCCTTTGAAGCGGGTAAGGTGGGGATTTAGGATCTTTATGGGGTTTTTATGTGCAAAGGGGTAAAAATAGGGGAATTTAGCTCATGAAGGAGAGGGGGTAGCTGGCCTAGGCTCATCAACATGACCTGGTGTCATTTGATCCCTGACTCGAGACTTTATTGGCTATAATGCCAAAGGGGTGGGTATTTATAAGATTTTGGGATTTATACACCTTGGTGTTAGTAATATTAGGGGAAGAGGCGATATGAGGATTTATACAATAGAATTAGCGTTAATATGAATGAAGGGAGCAAATGAAGGGGATCTCACTGAGTTTATATGAAATTGTTTAGTTTTGAGAGTAGATCAAAATGAAAAGATTTTAGACAAGAAATGTGGCTTCTGAATGAACCAGAACCACCTAAAAACCATGATCTTTCTCCATAAATCTCAGCTAAAAGAAAGGGAATGTTAGTAATGAAATGAAGGGGGAGAGGGAGGTTAGTCATGCTCCCAGCTGTTAATCTCTTGCCTTGCTGCCCACCATCACCACCTTGCAATGATAGGGATACCTTTCTGCAACCCCAACTACCTACCCAGCTGCTTACCTAGCATTTTTTGTTTCTCCTTGGAGGGTGCACTTGGACTTGCAAACCCTTACTTGCCTTTTCTTTTCTTTGGCTTTTTGTTTATTCTTTTCTATCTACTTCTAACCTTATCTCTTCCAAGGTCCCAGATTGAGCTGTTGGAAACCTTTTCTTCTCTACCTAAACTACTTGTCTGCCAAGATTAGGCTGTTTGGACAGACTTCTTTCTCTATTCTATAACACAAAATTGAAACATGGCATGATCCAGGTTAAACTGTTGGATCATCCATCAAAATTTGTAATAGGGTCATCAACGTCTGAAACACTTTACACACCTTCTTGCTCTTTAGGAAATATGGGATCTTTGTGAACTCAAAGCAGAGCATATTTGGACTTTCTCTTGCCAATCATGAAATATGAAACCTATTGGTATAGGTATCCAACAGCACTATTCGAGGACTAAACTATTAACTGATCAATTGCCCGAATAACTGGCAAAACCAGCTTTGTTTCTATCTTTTCATTTTGTTTTATATTTGAGGAATTATTGTATATTTTTGAACAACGATTTCTGGGTTTGTTAGGTAATGTTATTCATGTATTGAAGATTGTGTATAAGTATGGTACAAACGAGAAGAACTGGAGGATCTTCCTTTCATGTGTAACAATAGAACTTTAGTTTGTAATTCCTTTTTATGAATTAATGAGAATATCAACATATCGTAACTCGGTGTAGTCTATAATTCTCAGCCACGGCCCTGATCGAAGAGTTGGGCCCACTCTTTCGATTAGGTGTTGTTGGATACAGTTCATGTGGATAGGTATGATTTCAATTGCATCATTGATTCCTTATGATTGTTGTTTAATTTCTTTGTTGATTTATTATCTTGTTGTTATTTCAGAATTGTTGTTACTTCAGATTGTTGTTACTTAGAGTTGGTGTTATTTAATTTGTTGTTACTCGATTTGTAGAACTCTTTGGGCCTTGTATTTCATAATTTCTCAATACTAGGTAGGGAACTTATGGCTTGCATAGACCTTGCACGATAACCTTGAAATAATCAGACGGACCCCAGATTGACAAATAAATGTAAGAGGGATTGAATCTATAAACCTATATTAAGACCTCAACAAAAAGGTCAAAATTTAGTCCCCATTTCCATAACTAGACTTTGGAGGTTGTTCCAGCTTAGTAATTTCCTCCTTTTACCCTTAGTTGGGGCTAGGGATAGTAGGGGGTATTTTACAACAATTATGTTCATTATATGTTCAAACATCTATATCCTCTGCTCCAATGGATGTCGAAAAATTTATCACCAATAATTATAAGGTAGTTGGAGAGATTCTCAAGGGTCTTCCACCTGCCTAAGATCATGACCACGCTATTCATTTACAACCTAGAAGTGTACCACCTAAAATTAGGCTTTTTATGCATCCACATGCAAAAAAGAGTGAGATTGAGCATATGGTTCAAGCAATGTTAGAGGTGGGTATAATTCAACCTAGCTAGAGAGTTTTATCTTCACTAATGGTGACAGTTATAAAAAAGGATGGTTCATGGTGTATGTGACAAAATGAAAGTCAAAGCTAAGTTTCCTTTCCCTATCATTGATGAATTGTTAGAAGAATTTCATGGAGAATTTTTCTTTACTAAGGTGGATCTTCATTTTGGATATCATCAAATCATAATGATACAAGAAGACATTTCCAAAATATCAGAACAAATGAAGGTCATTATGAATTTTTAGTCATGCCATTTGGACTTACAATTGCACCTTCGACATTTCAAAGCTTAATGAATTATATTTTCAAACCCTTCCATATAAAATTTGTGTTAGTAATTTTTTATGACATACTAATTTACAAAAAATCATGGGAAGAGCATGTACAAGATGTTCACAATGTCTTAACACTATTGGAAAAGAAACAATTATATGCAAGGCCTTCCCAGTGTGGATCCTATACCAACTATAGGTCATATGTTATCACATGAGGGTGTCAAAGTGGATCCTAACAAAATCAAGGCTATGAGGGAATGGCCAATCCCAAATGCCTTGAAGAAACTCAAAGGATTCTTAGGATTGATAGGATATTATCGCAAGTTTGTTAAGCACCTCTAACAAAATAGTTGAAGAACGTGTTTAGAAATGTAGGGCATTATATGGATTACAATATTTAGGTAGATTTCTCTTAGACTTGGACAATTTCTTGTGATTTTTATTTTATTTTTATTAGTTCTTCTTTCAATTTATTATATTTGATTCATCAAGACAAATGCCAAAAAAAGAAGATCACAACAAGGAACACAAGGTGTAGGCACTTAGCGAGGGAAAAACCCTACCTAGGGGAAAACCAATCTAACTCTTCCACCAGTATATTCAAATCAAGATGAGACAATCCAAGACCCTTTAAACCTAGACAAATACCTCCTCTAATCACCAAGTCAACCCTTCCTTCTAGTAGATGATCCCTTCCAAAGTCTCCAAGTGACAGCTTCTCAGTTGCAGCTTCAATCGATAATTTCGACCCCCGGCTTCAAAATTTTGGACCTGCAGTAGATTTAGATTTTCGGCCCCAAAAACAACCATAAACTTCACACATGTGAGAGATAGATTTCCCAAGAACTCAATTTAGGTCATCTCAAGCTCTTATTTCCTTCTCCAACAACTTCACTCTCTTTTTTAGCTTCTTCTTCTTGTAGATCAAACTTGTTGAGTGAGTGCTTCAAATAGGTCAAAATTCCTCTATATATATATCCTTTTTGCTAGGTCAAAAATCCCTAATCTAGGTTAACTTCATGAGGACATGGCCAACTTGGTGTGGAGGTGACAAATGAATCTTTTGACTCAAAAAATAATTCTTTTTACATGCTACAAAAGCCCAAGAAGGGTCTAATAACAATGTCAATGACTCTATTGACTCAAGGCAAAACCTAGAAGCCTTCAATGGATGATTTGACCTAAAAATCATTGACCCAAGCATGAAACCTATGCTTTAATAAGTCAATTTATTTAACAATATTTTTTCTTTTTCTTTTCGTCAAATACAATTATGAAGACCAACACTAGTTACATTCTTCAACACTCCCTCTTAACTATGGAGGTATTCATAATTACATACATATATAGGTACATGGAAGATCTCAAAATGATATGAACTATGAAGATTTCTGGCACATGCATTGCTATAGATTAGATACTTGACCAGTGTACTCTAATTGAGTGGGACTAAGGTGTACTGAAGCTTTATCCATTCTAGGTACCATTAAGCTTTTAAGATCTAACACCAACCCATGGATCTAAGTGTGTATCCAAGGTCAGAGCTCCATGACCAATGCCACCCTCCCTACTTCGGGATCTAGACATCAACACATAGGTCAACTAGATGTCCTCCCAAGCATCTTGTAGCCACAAGATGCTTCATCTCTCCTTATCAACTAAATTAGATATATATCCATCACTCCAAGCATGCTTCAAATGTTCAAGCTTCTTATGGAGATATTTACACACACAGAACCCCAATCAATAATAAAATTTTAAATATATATACAAGTAAACAAAAACCTTTGGGGTCCTCAATCATTCTAATGCTACTTATATCAACATCAAGTTATTCAAATACAACTTGTCATGAGATTTCTTCTTTCACTTCTTTAGTAACACTAAATACAACCTTAGTATTACTCAAGCCTTTTGTTTGCAAATATATTTGTAGTACTTTCATCCATTCTTTCTTCAAGGTATTCACTATGGTTGTCATAATATCCCTCATAACTAGAGATATATACCCTTTCTTCTATCCAAGCTCCCTCTTAACTTAGGGAGATCAACAACTATCTCCTTTTTTTATATAACATTGGAGAAACTTAAACATTTCAAGGATTCATTCTTCTTGATCCATATTTATGCAAGAACTAAACGAAATACATATATACACAAAAACACATAGATATAACGAAAACAAAACTTCAATTCATTAATAACAAAGTACTGAAAATTGTTCACATGTAGAATGGAAATAAACTAGCTCAGATGATGTTATCTTATCTCTGAGAAGAGATGTGGTAGCTACATGCCCTCTAAAATATGTTACAATGAGGCTCGCATGCCTTTTTATTATTGAAAAACAAGGGGAAAGCCCAAACATCCAAAAACCTAACCCTAGGAGATGAAGCACCAAAAGTTTGTGGGCCCCGTTGGGGCATTAGGGGAATTTTGAGGTCTAAAATGGGCCTCCTAAGAAAAATGTATAACCAAAATAAACTTTATAATAACTAGTAGGATTCAAGATGATGATTTCCACCATGGGGGATGATTCACCAGTTTTGGAGTAAAAAAGTAAAAAAAATAAAAATAATAAAATAATAAAACTACTTTTTCAACTCATATTTTAAACTTATCTCCCTAATACTTTACTCAAATTTCTAGCAGGAGTACTCGTTGGATGCAAAATTTAATTCCTCATCCAAGGAGTGCCCATGTGCATACTTTCGATGGACCCTGCTACACGAAAAATGAGAAATAAATGGAAAAACATGATTGCAATAATGTTTTTCATGTATTTCTCATTTTTCGTGTAGCAGGGTCCATCGAAATTATGCAACATGGGTACTCCTTGAATGATCCAACGAGTGTTTCTGCTCGAAATTTGAGTAAACTCATAAGACGATATGTTGAAAATACAAGTTGAAAAAATAGTATTTTCCTTTTTGCCTCTAAAATTTGATGATGTAATATAGTCTTATTTTATTATTTCCACTATTATTTTATAATTTCCTTAGGAGGCCCATTTTAGACCTCAAAATTCCCCTAATGTTAATTGGTACACCAAGTTCCCGGGGTTGTAACTTTGGTTTACGATCTTCGTTTGACGCGTACGATTCCTTGTTAGAAAGATCTATTCGATGACTACAACTTTCAACTAAAATCCCTTTCCACGGGTTGTTAATTTTCTTGTTTTCCAAAAGAAACACCATTTAGGGCCTCAAAACGGCTCCAAAAGTTCATGACTTGAAAAATAGCCAAAAATAGAAAACTTTGATATAATTAAGGAAAATGAAAGAAATAGTATGAAATAAATAGTGTTGGGGGTCCAAGTGGAATAGGTGGGTGGCCACCAATATCCACCTATATCAATCCTCCCCCCTTAGGAAGTAATGGTCCCCACTACATTGAGTGCCTCCATGAGATGGGGAAATTTCTGTTGAACTTGTTCCCTCATTAGCCACTTCCCCTGTTGCAAGAGTTGGCCAACTTTGATAACTTGATATAGTTGGATCCTCTATTTGCGAGTGTTATTGATATATGTGTCTGTGATCCTATTAGTTTTGGCATGTTTAATGTAGTCTTGTTTGAGCTCTGTTGGTGTCAACTACTCGGTTATGTCTAATGTGTCCAACAATGGTGGAAAGTATGGTGGAAGGTGGTCCACATTGAATATTAGGTGTAAGCTGAGGAATGGGGGGATTCTAAGCTCGAAAGAATTGTCTCCCACAACCTTGGTGATGGTGTAAGGCCCATATTAGAGTGGTCAAAGCTTACGATGGGCTCCAGCAAGGCGCTCTTTCTACTGATGTAACCAAATTTTGTCACCCGCCTGAAACTTACGGGGCACCCAATGCTAATCATGTCGTTGTTTGTATTCGGCTTTGGATTTCTCTAGGATGTCCTGAACCTATTGGCGGATGTGTTGAATGCGCTTAATAAACCTGATGGATTTATCACCTTTAGACTAAACATGGGAAAATTCTTCATGTGTAGTTGCAAAAGGAAGTGCAACATCAAGGGGACATGATGGTTGAAATCCCAGGCCCACTTCAAAGAGGATGTGGAAAGTTTAGTTACGAAGAGCTCTGTTATAGTTGTGTTGCACATAGGGAAGACTCTCATCACATGTCCATTGATGCTTAGAGTTGTACATGTGTAGTATGTGCACAATCATCCTGTTGACGACCTCTGTCTGGTCATTAGTTTAGGGGTGGAATGCAGTCGACTTGGTGACCTTGGTGTCCAACAATGACCAAAAGCTCGACCAAAACGAGCTTAGGAACCTGCTATCCCAATTTGATATAATGGTCTGCGGGGTCCCAAAATGTACCCACACTCGTTCAAACAAGAGTCTAATAGTGGCCTCGACTGTGATACTCTTCTTGCAGGCAACCAATATGGTCATCCTAGAAAATTTGTTTGACGAACATAAATACACAGTCGTTTCCATGCTTGGTAGAAGGAAGGCTAGACATATAGTCCATGGAGATGGATTCCCAGGGACATCTAGGAGTAGGAAGAGGAGTATACAAGCCTTGCTTCTTAATAGTTGGATTGGTGATGGTATAGGAAGTACAAGATTTGGTGTATTTTCCAACTTCTTTTCTGGGATTTGGCCAGTAAAATTTCTTTTGTAGTTAGACCATAATTTTCTCCACATCAAAGTGTCCTACAACCCGACTGTAGTGTGCCTCCCAAATTAGCTCGCCATGCTTGCTTGAAGGAACATAAAGGTGGCCCAAGTAGCATAATAATGCATCCTGGAGGTGGAAGTCTAGAACTTTCTTTCCATCCACTATCATCTAGTATGTGGTGGTGAACTATAGATCGTTTTTATATAGTTGTAGCCATCCAGAGGTATCGTGGCCACAAGAGTTGAGAACATTGGTCAGTGTTGCAACTGGTGAGCGACTGATTCAATCTACAACATGATTGGTGCTTCCCTTCTTGTATTTGATGTTAAAATGGAATTGTTGCAGATATTTGGACCACTTCCGATGACAATCATTCTGTAAATTACCTTAGGTTTGTATAAACTGTAGGGGTTGATGATTTATGTGGATGACCATCTCCTTCCTGAAAATGTAATGTTTCCATTGTTGGAAAGCCTACATGATGGAATACATCTCCTTATCGTAGGTGGGGTATTTATGAATTGTGTCTGAAAGGCATTGTGGTAGGCCCCCATATGCCCTTGCTAGGTGAAAACTACACCAATAGCATAGTCATAGGTGTCTATCTTAATTTCAAATGGTTGTCGCGGGTCTGGAAATGTGGGTACTAGTGTAGAGCAGAGGCAGTGCTTCATCTCAACAAAAACCTTCTGTTGGGACTTGGACCAGGAAAACTTTTCTTTCACTTTCCCTTGGTAACTATACTCAAAGGCCAAGTGACATGAGAGAATCCAACACAAACCTTCGATAAAAATTGGCAAGGACAAAAAAATTGTGAATCTCTGTTAGAGTGTTTGAGGCTGGCCAATCCCAAATGACTTGTATCTTAGCTAGATCCACATGCATGCGTTTATCATCAATTATGTAACCCAGATATTGGATCTGGGCCATGCCAAAGGTGAATTTCTGCAAGTTGGCGCATAGTTTGTGCTACTACAGGGTTTGAAGGACCTATCAAATATGTTGTAAGTGTTCTTCCCAACCCTTGTTGAAGATGAGGATGTTGTCCAGATATACAACCACGAACGACTTGGTAAAGGGACACAATATGTCATCCACCAGCCTCATAAAAGTTGCAGGGGAATTTGTCAACCTAAAAGGCATGACCAACCAATCAAAAAGGCCCTCCTTGGATTTGAAGGCAATATTCCATACATCTGTGGGCTCTATTGAAACCTGGTGATAACCAGACTTGAAATCGATCTTATTGAAATAATTGGCCCCTTTGAGCTGGTCAAGAAGGTCATCAATCTATGGGATTGGATACCTCTTCCTGACACTGATTTTATTTAGTGCTGGATATTCAATGCAGAGTCTCCAAGTCCCATCCTTCTTTTGTACAAGTATAATCGAGCTCCCACAAGGTGAGGAACTTGGTTGGATGTGCCATTTTTGTAGAAACTCCTAGATATACCACTTTATTTATTCATTTTATATAATAGAGCAGCAATATATCAATCAAATGTTTGACCTGACATTATGAAGGTACCCCTATGGGTGAGGAGAAGATGCCCCTATATTATTCCACAACCTTATCCACCTACTTATGTTGTGTAGTGGAACCCTTCACAGGGGAAAATAATGCGGCCATGATCTTCCCCTTAATTTGAGAACGAATAAAAAAGAAAAAAAATTACTCAGTCTAGGAGATGATATTGCCACATTGCTTAACAGAGATAAAAGAGATGGAGGTAAGCATGGCTACCTCTAGTATTCTGTATAACTTATTTCCCAGAATAATAATAATAGTATGAGGCCACGACTCATACAAAACATGATGCTTCCACAAGTACGGTTGGACTAATAATACATCAAAAACTTCAAGAGGAGCAAAATCACACATTACCTCATCCATGAAGGGATTGATGCTATAGGGAAGGAAACATTGCTGGCTAATGCAGAGATCTCGTCCTTGGTGAAGCCACCTGATGGTGTACGACTATAGGTGTTGTATGGTTGGTAGGCCCAACTGCTTCAAGGCATCTGCTGAAATGAAATCATTTTGGCTCCCGCTGTCGACAATGAACTACAGCAGCGAACCCTTCAACCACATCTCTGAGTTGAAGAGACACCCCCCTCCTCTGGATCTTTGAGATCAATCTTATGGATCTTGGTGGTGGCAATGGTGGCGTTGGGATATGCATCAATAATTTTCTTCCCTTTTTCATTCACCTTGTAGGGTTCTACCTCAAAGTTGGAACATGCATTTGACTCCGAAGCCTTCATCTCACCCATCAATGACTGCTTGGCTCGACACTCACTTGTGTTGTGAGGGGGGTTCTTATGGAATTCACACCACTTTCCTATGTCCTTCTTTGTCTTTGTGATGTTTTTATTTGTTTGAGACTTTGACGGGTTGTCCTAGGTCACCCCGCCTTGGATTTTTCCTTTGTTCTACGGTTTGGGGGCACCTTTCCCTTGCTTCAGATTCATAAATCCAAAGTCTTGCTTTTTCTATTTATTTTTTGCTCAATCTTGATAGTGTATTAATAAGTAACGGAAAGAGAGGAGATGTCCATAACTCCATCTTGTCCTGGATGTATTTGTGTAGACAATCGCGACACTTGAGTACTAGATGCCACTCAGATTCCTTGATACCTAACTTCGTGCGAAGGGTACGAAAAATATTTGTGAACTATTTCACATATTGGTCCCCTTTGTGCCACAACGTGGTCCACTTTATGTACTTATCTTCACAGCACCCGATAGGGTAGTATTTTTCCTTGATTTCATCTTGGAAATAATTCCAATTGGGTGCGGCTAAAAACAGTGAGGGTTCCCTCTGATCCCTCTATTCACAGTAGGTTTCCCACCAGTGCTTGACATGGGGGGTGACTTTGAGGAGTGAAAAAGTAATCTTTTCCCTATTGGAAAAATCATGAACCGAAAAATATCCTTTCAACATATTTAACCATTTATCTACAGTATCTGCATCTATCTGGCCTTCAAATATGGGAATGTCAAATTTGACTTTCACATTAAAGGGAGTGTCACCTCCACAATGGCTATTGGATAAATATGTGTCACTTGTGGGCATCTGCCAAAGGATCTAGACAAATTTGTCCATCATCTCGTTCCTCTGTCACTCAAGGGATTCTTCGAGCAATATTTTGGAAGGATCTTCTGCTCCCTCATCTTTCTTTTCTTCTGCCATGGGAGGTCGTCGGGGTTTGCAAGGCTGATCTTGCAAAGGTTCAACCAGTTCAAGATCTAACTCCTTATACCCCGACCTCATTGAGGACATGTGCGGTAAAATAAAGAAAGAGCAGATCGCTCTGATACCATTGATCCATATTTGTGCAAGAAAAAAATTAAATATAGATATACACAAAAACACAAAGATAGAACGAAAACAAAACTTCAATTCATTAATAACAAAGTACTGAAAAATGTTCACATGCATAATGGAAATAAACTAGCTCAAGATGGTAGGTTATCTCTGAGAAGAGATGTGGCAACTACATGCCCTCTCAATTGTGTTACAATGAGGCTCGTAGGCATTTTTATTATAGGGAAGCAAGGGAAAACCCCAAACATCCAAAAACCTAACCCTAGGAGAAGAAGCACCAAAAGTTTGTGAGCCTCATTGGGGTTAGTTGGTACACCAACTTCCCTGGGTCATAACTTTGGCATACGATTTTCGTTTGATGCGTACGATACCTCGTTAGAAATATTTATCTGAGGAATACAACTTTCAATTGAAAACACCTACTATGGGCCATTGGTTTTCCCATTTTCCAAATAAAATCGTTTAGGGCCTGAAAATGGCTCCAGAAGTCCAGGACTCGAAAAAATGCCAAAAATAGTAAATTGTGCTACAATTAAGGAAACTGAAAAAATTCATCTGAAAGAGATAGTGTGAGGGGTCCAAGTAGAATAGGTGGGTGGCCATGGATATCCATCTATATCACTTCCTCATGGCATCAAAGTCATCTTGATCATCATCATTCTTATAACTTCCTTCATCATGGTCATAATTATTATCATCTTCATTTATGAATATCTTCAACATCTTGAAGATTATGTACCTACAAAACTTTAATGGAAATTACAACCAAATAAAAATATACAGAAGCATGAAGTGAACTCTAAATCATGTCATTACAATGGAAGCATCAAAACATCCAGGCTTTAGACATCAAATACTTAAACCTAGTTAGGTTCATGACCAACAAGGGTCACATCTTTTATATATATCAAACTTCAACATCTTGTTAGGGTTTTTCATAAACCTTAGACTCCATATGTGAGACATAAATCCTTATATATCAACAACTCAATCAATATATCAATTCAATCATAACAACATTCTTTTAGAATTACATGACAAACTCTAATAGGGTTTGTTGCAAACCCAAAACTAAATCATATAAACTTTTAAGGTTTCGTTATCATGCCCTAGAATATCACTCTCTGCTACGGTTTTGTTACAAACCCTAGATTTCTAAAACACAAATATCAACAATTAGGTAAACATGCCAACATTTCATCTCTAGGGTTTCTCTCCTTATATCAATTTCTTTCTAAGTGTTAGATCATAGATGCAAACATCAAATTCCAAAAATAAGATAATAATTTTGACCAAGCTAGGGTTTCGATCATATGGAAGAATATACACCTCGGGTTTCATTCCTAGGATCTTACTTTAGTTAATGGTTTTGTTCATATAGCCTAATTTACCAAACCCTAAAAATCTAGGATTTCAGTATATAACCTAGACATTAACAACAAACCCTAAATAACTAGGGTTTTTACCACAACATCAGCAAAACCCTAAATTTCAAAAGAATAATATTTCATTATATGTTCTAGAATTTACCAACAATCCCTAAATAAACTAGGGTTTCGTAATCACCATTGGCATACCCTTAGCATCAAGGTTTTACAGTGAACCCTAAAGGTTAGGGTTTCACAAAAAATGATCAAATAGGAGATAGTATGATAAGGGTAGATTCAATCTAATGACGAATCACCCTGACAAGAATCCTTATGATTCAAAACCTTGAACAAAATCAGGTTAGTAATACTAAACAAATTTCAAAATTATCGTATCTTTTAATGAAAAAGTTTAGATACAAAATATTGTGGTCTTAGACATACCTTGATTTGTTCTTTTTACAAACCTTGTAGGGATTCCTTGAAGGGCTCCCTTTGAATTTAGCCATGATCTGTATAGCTGCAATACTTATTGACAAATACTACCAAGAAAAATATGCGATACCAAAAAAATAATGTTAATTTGTTAATCTAGGGTCTCTATATGACTGAGGTTTTCATATGCCACCTAGAGTTTACAGTCGTAGATATCGATAACAATATTAACAACTTTCAATAATGAAGACAAACCTTAGGATCATATAAGTAGCTAACCCTAAAATATCTTGTGTTAGATCCTTTATAAATGAATATATATTATACATACCTCATAATTATGTATTTTTCCTATAAGCGCATATTCTTCTAGTTGCCATGAATTCATTATTATTTTCTTCAAGTTGAATGTCAACTTCAAGGTATATTTCATTGTATCTAATAGTCTCTTTCTTGAATATATATATATATATATGTGTGTGTGTGTGTGTGTGTGTGTGTGTGTGTGTGTGTGTGTGTGTGTGTATGTATATATGTATATATGTATATATGTATGTGTGTGTGTGTGTGTATATATATATATATATAGATATATATATGTATATATGTATATATGTATATATTGCTTCTCTACTAAAAGACTTTAATATGGGTCTTAATCACTGTCAGATTTTATTCTCCTTTATACGCACAGTCAAAATAGTAGTCTTGACTCCCTTTTTCTTGGTAATTGTAGCCTTCAGTTCAAAACTTCTTTAATATTATATAACCCTTGAAGACTATATTTTTAGGGAAAAGATTGGAGTTTTGCACAAAAAATCACGAATTTGGATGGGGTTGTAGACCTTGTGAGGTCTATTTCGACCTTTGTTCTTATGCCAAGAAGTATGACCTTCCTTAGGCTGGTAGACAAGTCTTTCATACTTCCAATAATAAGGTTCCTTATACCTTAGCTCTCTTACAATAGATCTGTGGCTTTCTAACATAGATTAGGGATGGATAAGGGTGCCCAAGAGCTTCGATCCTTTTTTCAATGAATGTGGACAATAAAGGGTTATTATATTAGGCCTTTGGTCTCCTTGAACATGGATTGTATGCCCTCCAAAAGTTCTTGCTAGCCTTGGACTTATCTTTGTAATTATGGCTTGATAAATTGCCCATAAATTTTTTCTTCTTTTCTTCACTGGTTTGGTCTAGGGTAATTATACTCTTTGAGATGGTATGAAGTCAAATAAATCTTCTTTTCTTCCCTCTTTTCAAAGTCCTAGCTTTGATACCATGTTGATAAATCTATGGCATTATATGGATTAGAACCATTAGGTAGATTTCACTTATACTTTGACATTTTCTTGTGATTTATCTTTTCTTCTTATTAGTTCTTCTTTCAATTTATTGTGTTTGATTCATCAAGACAAATGCCAAACAAATAATATCACAAGGAACACAATATGTAGGCACTCGACCAGGGAAAAACCCCTACCTAGAGGAAAACCTAGTCCAACTCTTTCACTAGTATATTCAAATCAATGATGAGAGAATCCAAGACCCTTTAGATCTTGACAAATACCTCCTCTAATCACCAATTCAACCCCTCCTTCCAGTAGATCATCCCTACCAAAGTATCCAAATGTTAGATTCTCAATTGCAACTTCAATCCATAATTTCAACCCCCAACTACAAAATTTTGGCCCCCAACTTCATAATTTCAAACCTATAGTAGATTCAAAATTTTAGCCCCAACAACAACCCAAAAAATTTGCATGTGCGAGAGATATATTGCCCAAGAACTCGATTTGGATCATCTCAACTTCTTCTTTCCTTCTCCAACGCCTTCAATCTCTTTTTCTGCTTCTTATTCTTGTGGATCGAACTTGTTGAGTGAGTGCTTCAAATCGGTCGAGCTCCCTCTCTATATATAGCCTTTCTACTGGTTTGAATAACCTTAATCCAGGTTGACTTCATGAGGACAAGGCCAACTTGGTGTGGAGGTGAAAAATGATTCTTTTGACTCAAAAATAATTATTTTTACACGATTCAAAAGCCCAAGAAGGGGCCAATAAAAATGTCAATGGCTTTGTTGGCTCAAGGCAAAACATAAAATCCTTCTATGGAGGCTTTGACCTAAAAATAATTGACCCAATCATGAAACCCATGCTTTAATAAGTCAATTTATTTAATAATCTTTTTTTCTTTTTTTCTTTTCATCAAATACAATTATGAAGATTGACACTAGTTACTTTCTTCAACAGTAGGAAGCATTTTCTTGGACTAAAGAAGCAACAAAAGATTTCGAAGAACACAAAGAGACTATGTGTCCAACTCCAATCTTGGCAACAATTGACTTCACGAAAGCCTTCATTGTGGACCGTGATGCCTCAGGCCATGGCATTGGTGAAATTTTGATGCAAGAATGAATCCCACTTTCTTTAAAAAATAGCAAACTTAAAGGAAAGAAATTACTCATACCCATATATGAAAAAGAAATGTTGGCCATACTATATGTAGTTAATAAATAATGTTTGTACCTAATATGAAGACACTTCAAAGTAAAAACAAATCATGATAGTCTGAAATACTTCTTTGAGAAAAATTGTCTTCAAAAGGGAAACAAAAATGGGTCATAACGATGTTGGGTTATGGATTTGAAATTCTCTACAAAAAGGAAAAACAAAATATTTTGCTAGATGCACTCTCAAGGAAAGAATAAAGAAATGGTTTACTATGCATTATTTTGATTCCAAAATCGGATTGGGTTGAAGAAGCAAGGATAGAATAGGAACAAGATTAGAATATATGCAAGATCATTCAACAACTACAAGAGGACCCAAATGTAGTAAAAAAAATCATGTGGAAAAGTGATTTGTTATGGTATTAAGATCAATTATACTTCTCTAAGAATTTTCAACTCAAATAGAAGGTCCCTTCAGAATTACACACTTCTCCTATAGGAGGACATTCGAGGTTCTTCAAGACATACTATAGGACCAAGAAATGTTTTTATATGGGAAGGTCTTAAAGAAGATGGAAAAGTTTGTGGTGGAATGTGTGGTATGCCAACAAAATAAGGGAGAGAAAATCAAGACCCTAGGGCTCCTTCAACCATTAGCCATACTGATCTAGATTTAAACAGGAACACAAAAAATTACAGATATAACCATAAATATAGAGACGCAGCAGAAATAATACTTCATTTCATTAATGTAAAACACTGAAATATGCTTACAAATAGAAATGGAAATAAACTAGCCAAAGCGATGGTAGATTATCTCTGAGAAGAGATGTGGCGACTACATGCCTCTGAACTGTGTTACAATGAGGATCGAAGGCCTATTTATCGTTGAGAAACAATGGAAAACCGTAAACATCCAAAAACCTAACCCCAGGAGATGAAGCGCCAAACTATGGGCTCTGTTTGGGTAAATTGGTACATCAACTTCCCGAGGTCGTAACTTTGGCATACGATCTTTGTTTGACGTGCAAAATACCTCGCTAGAAAGATCAATCCGAGGACTACAACTTTTACATGACCAACATTAGTTAAAGACCCATGTTGGTTCCAGTTTTCCCAAAAAAAATCCGTTTAGGGCCTCAAAATGGCTCTGAAAGTTTAGGACCCGAAACACTGCCAAAAATAGTAAATTGTGCTACAATTAAGGAAACCAAAAAACTGGAAGAGACAATTGCGAGGGTCCAAGTGGGATAGGCGGGTGGCCACCAACATTCACTTGGATCACATACCTAGCTAGTGTTTGGAATAAGTTTTAATGGATTTTGTTATAGGTTTACCCACATTTGAAGAGAAGAGTGTCATTATCGTATTGGTAGATCAAATGACAAAGTATGCCCATTTTTTCTCTTGTTATCGTCCTTTTAAAGCAAGTAAAATGGTAGAAGCATTCATGGAAGCAATCCAAAAGATACATGGAATACCAAACATTATTTTAAGTTACTAAGATCCATTTTTCATTGGAAAATTTTGCATTGAATTATTTTCTTGTTTGGGTACTCAATTGGATCATAACTCATCTTATCATCCTCAATATGATGGGAAAAATGAGATTGTGAATAAATGTTTAGAAGGATACCTATGTTGATTTGCATCTAATAAAAAAACACACTGAGTCAAATGTTTTCCCTTGTTCAAATGGTGGTACAACACATCCTTACATACCTCAACAAAAATGTCACCATTTATGGAACTTTATGGATATCATCCTCCATCCATCACATCACCCTTGAAAGGGACTATAAAGGCTCAAGCAGTAGAGGACCACATAAGGCACCAATAAGAGGTCTTCAAAGGAGAAGAAAATGCAAAACATGTGGAGGCAAGAAATATGGGAAGGGTTTTGTCTCTCAAAAAATAGCCACTAGAGTCTATAGATGGATATGAAGAGGATAACAGAGGTAGTGAAGCTACTCTCCAATTCTAGGTTATTGATTTACATATTTTCATCTAGGGAAAACTTGACTTCAGATCATATTGGGCTTTGGTGTTTGGCACTAATTCATTTTGCAGGCTCTTCCCACTTTGATATGTACACCATTCTTTGCATATCCTTCCTGAGTTGCAACATCAAATAGCCTGGTGCATCTAGCTTCACTTATTTTAGTAGATCTGCTTGTATGCCAATTTGATCAAAATGGTGTCATTAACACTTGTTTCTACAATGTTAGTGCCATTTTACTTCTCATTTAAATAGGATATATTGTCTTATCTCTAATGGGAAATTTCACTCAGTTCTATTTCAAATAAATGATATGGTAATCCTCAGCCATTTTTCATGTTGGTTTCATCTTCAAAAAAGGTTAGTTTGGTTCATTTGCTAATGTTTTTACTTCTTGATGCACTATTGCTTCTATCTTGCGAGATTTTCACATTGTGTTTATGTTCTCTTTAAATTCTTCTCAAGTTAGACTCTACCGAGTGAGAATCCTTGTATATTGTAGCTTGATTTATGTTTTTATTGGAGTTATTTAGTCAAAACCTATGTTTCTTCATAACATTGTTGAACTACACTTTCAACTATTATTCAAAGAAACCTAAACAATTTTGGTGACTATGGAGTCAGTTATAACTTCTCAAAACTGAGATACTAATGTGATTGTCGTATCGTGTTTACTTGGATAGTAGTAACCCTAAAGAAAACTAGAGAACTCATGAAGGTGGATGGGATTATCAAGGACGAAGTCAAAATTCATTTGCAGGTTTGGCTCTGGACTTTATTTCTATCTACGATTAAGTTAAACCTTTGAATGGAAATATGATCTATGTATATGGCTTACTTGATAGAAATGTTGCGCACACACTAGAAGCCTAGTCCTTCTCCACCAAATCTAGCTTCTCAAGCACCTCATTTGGTGGTTCTTGGAGGAAATTGGGTCCCTCCTGAGTATGCAAAACATGCTATTGTGGCAACCCACCAAGGCCCAAGACTTTATAGCATAGTGTCAAACACTACCAGTTCTCATTCACAATCTCACTATTGCCAATCACCAATGCACCGTGAGAATTATTCTCAGATGAATATGTCTTCCCAACTGCAACTCCCAGAACCTGATTACTGTGAACAACATCAAACTCCTTCACAATATCCAAGCTTGACCAAAGGCCCTTTACAATTAATTGGATAGTCATCTGTTACTAGGGGAACCTCTGTGGATAGTGGCAGAGAGGAAATTGTAGGAAAACATGGAAAATCTTAGAGTTCTAGTTGGAAAGGAGAAGAAAATGCCAAAAATGTGGAGGTAAGAATTATGGGAAGGGGTTTGTCTCTCAGAAAATAGCCACTATAGTATGTAGATGGAGATGAAGAGGACAACAAAGGTAGTGAAACTACTCTCAAATTCTAGGTTATTAATTTACATATTTTCATCTGGGGAATACTTGACTTCAGATGAAATTGGGCTTTGTTATTTGGCACTAATTCATTTTTCATGTTAAGTGGAAGCCTCATCTCTCCCAACTACTATTTTGTCACTTTTTTACCGAATTGAACTTTTGAAATACACATATTTGTACAAGGACACATTTTTCAGCAGTGGTTTCCACTCCTTCAAGTCTCAATGGAATTATTCATTTTGTATAAAGTATGATGAAAACAACATCAACATGACTAGTCATATAATTGATGTCATTTAATAGCATGTAAGTGCATATTTTTACCAAGGAATAATGAAGGGAAACTTATGTTTATAGCATGGAGGTTGCTTTATATAGCTTCATAGGAGCATTACACCACACAGTTCCATAAATCTTCAATTAGCATAGAGCATCAAGGAGTTATAGGATTTTGATTTTTTTTGTTTGGCATCTCTGACAGAGTCATATTTTCTCTTGAGGTGATTCATCTTCATATTTTTCTATCGGTAGTTATATCTAGTGGCCTATTTCATTTGTTGCTTAAGAATGGTTTTTGATAGTCATGGGAAATCTTCATGCACTTTACCTTAGATGGCAGCATATAACATAATTTGTTATTAACTTCAAATTCAAGCCTCTTCTATTGGATTGATGAATTGAGATGTAAATTGTGTTAATATTTACTTCTAATGAAATATTAGTTTAAAAATTACCTTGCCTTTTCCATGTGCGTACCGAGCACGAAACTTATAGTGTAAACGACTGCAGTGAATATTTTCAATTCAGAATATTGGTGTTTGGCACTAATTCATTTTGAAGGCTCTTCCCACTTTGATATGTACACCATTCTTTGCATATCCTTCCCAATTTGCAACATCGAAGAACCAAGTGCATCTAGCTTCGCCTATTTCAGCAGCTCTACTTGTATGCCAACTTTTATGAAAATCGTGTCATTAACACTTGTTTCTACAATGTTAGTGCCTTTTCACTTCTCATTTACATAAGTTATATTGCCTTATCTCTAATAGGAAATGTCGCTCAGTTCCATTTCAAATAAATGATATGGTAAGCCTCATCCATTTTTCATGTTTGGTTCATCTTCAAAAAAGGTTAGTTTGGTTCATCTACTAATGTCGTACTTTTGGATGCACTACTACTTCTATCTTGCTAGTTTTTCGCATTGTGTTTATGTTCTCTTTAATTCTTCTTAGGCTAAACTCTAAAGAGTGAGAATCCTTTCATAATGTATCTTGATTTATGTTTTTATCGGAGTTATTTTGTCAAAACTTATGTTTCTTCCTCCTAACGTTGTGTTGATGGTGCTAGACCCACCAACATTTAGGGGACACCCCGATATGAAGTCCCAACAAGACCTCACATTGTTTGGAGTAGGAGTCCCAGCAGTGGGTGGTAACATTATGCCTTGACCGCAGAAATGCATAGAAGTAAGTATGATAACTTTGGATGAGATAAAGTATGTGACCCTGCAGAAAGTCAAGTGTGATGCTTGAAGGTTCCAACACACGAAGGGAAAAGGATGTATGCCCCTTCGAATCCTGTAATAGTATGCAACTTGAAAGGAACACACAAGAAAAATCACATCACAAGATAAGATGCAGAATAATCCACAAGTTAAAGTGACGAGTTAATACAACAACACACATTCAACAAGATTCATACAAATGAAACCGAAATAGTTCATAAGCATATGTGTAAGTTAAAAAACATACATTGCTAATAAAACAAGAATAGTCCTACTATATTAACAACATATGCATGAAAGTGTGTTGGCTCTAGTTTTATTATTATAAGTGAAAGTTCCATCCATACATACACCATTGACGACCACTAGCCCCAATAGTGGAACATTACAGTCAAGAACACTTGCTCCTCCAAAGAAGTATACTCGCTCTACACTATGGAGAAGCCAAGGATCTTCACAATACTCCCAAGCTCTTCCTAAGTCTAAGCCTATATAAAAGCTTGGTGTTATACAGGAAAATGGCCTCCTCATCAACTCAGAGGAGAAATACATATTGGTTGAAGAAAATGCCGAAGTTACAGGCCTATTTTCCAGGGTAACAAACCCTAGAAATAGACAAGGAGAATTATAATGCTTTCCAGCTCTCAACCAAAAGAGTTAGTCCTTAGGTTAATGCTCTATTTTTCCTAAAGGGAAGTGTTACTAGATATTTATGAGATTTCAGAGGTCAAAGCACGAGTTGACTGACTGACAATCCGCTTTTCACTCAAATGCCAGCTCGAAAAGTAGGAAACATCCACCTCAGGCCTAACTAAGGACATTTCTATTCCTAACAGAGTCTCACATGAAGGGAAAGAGCAATAAAGTGAGGCAACATCCAAGATTTTTCCTCATTGGAACTCATGAAATAATTGGAAAGGATGAGCCTCTCTCCATCTATAAATTGGAGGCTTGGTCATTGTAATGGAGCTTGAATGGTTTTCGAAATTTTGCAAGAGATTTAGTATTGTTATGTTGCCAAGAAGTTGAGAGAGAGAGAGAGTGGACCTGAAGGACTAAAGGAGGCTTGATCCAGCCAAGATATTTGTAATCATTCTTCTTCTATCTAATAATATAAATATGTTTATGTTATGAAACCAGCTCACAAAAAGATAGAAAAGATAGATCAATGCCTTAGAAATAAGCCTCTTCAAGGGGGCAACCTCCTTTACATTACACAAATGAACAATTCTTGGATGATACAAATGATAATACCTCCTTTCTATATATAGGAGTTTAAGGGGTCATAATGTAATCAGAGCCAACATAAAAATAATAATGTAAGGGCACAACAATAACAATAGTGGGCTTCTATAGGGCATAATAATAACAATATGGGACTACATAGGCACAACAATATAATAAGGGGGTTGCACTAATAACAATAAGGGGTTACACTAGTAGTATAGGGACCTAACATGCCCCTCTCCTTCAAAAAGTGTTGTCCTCAACGCTTGAGTATTTTTGGATGCTTCTGTATAAAATTCTCGTCCTCCCATCTGGAATCTTCAGTGGGTAAGTTCTTCCACTTGATGAGATACTCTGATATTGATCGATTTTGTAGCTGTCGGGTTCTTGTTTCCTTGACTGCTTTAGGTTCCAATGTGATTTTTCCTTCCTTGTCAAGTTCTGACAATATTGTTTGAATTTGGAGCTTGTCACTTATAAACTTCTTCAAGCATGAAACATGGAAAATTGGGGGCACTCGAGAAGATGTAGGAAGCTCCAATTTGTATGCCATAGTACCAATATTTTGTAGTGCCCTGTAAAGACCATAGTACTTTGGAGATAATTTATTATCCTTCTTAGCTTGCTTAATGGAGTCATTTTTGTTGTTGTATGGAAGGAAGTGTTATACCACCATTCAGCCAGAGGCAACCATTTGACCCGTTGTGTCTGTTTATCAGATACAAAGCAACAAAGATATCCTTCCAACCATTTGTTTATTATCTCAGTTTGCCCATCAGATTGAGGATGATAAGATGAGCTAGCTAACTGAGTACCGAGACAAGAAAATAATTCTCTCCAAAAATTTCCAGTGAAAATGGGATCTCTGTCACTTACAATAATCTTTGGGTTTCCATGTAGCTTTTGAATTGTTTCCATAAATGCAGTAGAAACTGTACTAGCTTTAAATGGATGTGATAATGCACAAAAGTGTGCATACTTGGTAAGTCCGTCAACTACCACCATGATGACACTCTTTCCCTCAGACTTGGGTAAACCTGTGATAAAATCCATTGAAACCTCCTCCTAACATTGGCTTGGAATGGATAAAGGTTGTAATAGACTCGGGGTCTTAATTGTTTCAACTTTATTTTGTTGGCAAACCAAACATTCCGCCACAAACTTTTGAATATCCAATTTAAGGCCATCCCAAAAAAATTCCTTCTTAACCCTGTGGTAAGTTTTTAAAAATCCTGAGTGCCCTCCTAAGGGAGAAGTGTGCAATTCCATAAGAATATTTTGTTTGAGTTGGGAATTCTTACATAGGTATAAGCGATCTTTGTACCACAACGAATCATTTTTCCAACTAAATGTATCAGATGTACTGGAATCTTGTTGTAACTTTCGAATAAGTTCCCACACTTCTTCATCATTCTTCCATTCCCCCCTTGCTTCGTTTATCCAATCTGGTTGGATAATAGAAATGGCACACAACAATGCTTCCACATCCTCATCCTTTCTTGAAAGTGCATCTGCCACCACATTTTGCTTCCCTTTTTTGTAGATGATTTCAAAGTCATAACCCAACATCTTAGTGACCCACTTTTGTTGCTATTCAGAGGATAATATTTGTTCTAAAAAGTATTTAAGGCTATCATGATCCGTTTTTACCTTGAAGTGTATTCCCATTAGGTAGGGTTTCCATTTCTTAAGTGCATGTAGTATTGCCAACATTTCCTTCTCATAAATAGCTTTGTGTAAAAACTTTCCCTTAATTGGACAACTTTCAAAAGCAATGGGTCTTTCATCTTGCATTAAAACAGCACCAATTCCATTTCCTGAAGCATCACATTCCACAATAAAGGTTTTTGTGAAGTCTAGTGTAGCTAAGACCGGTGCTTGGCACATTGCCTCTTTAAGATGTTCAAAGGCCTTTGTTGCTTCTAGAGTCCATGAAAATGCATCTTTCTTCAATAATGTTGTTAGAGGTGCTGCTATTCTCCCATAATTCTTAACAAACTTGCGATAATACCCTGTCAACCCCAGAAATCCTCGCAGATGCTTTATGGATGTGGGGATTTTCCATTCCTTAATGGCTTTAATTTTGCTAAGGTCTACCTTAACTCCTTCATGAGATACAATATGACCCAGATATTCCACCTCTTGTACTCCAAAGAAACATTTGGATCTTTTTGCATATAATTGTTTCTCCTCCAATAGTTGTAGCACCCTGTCAACATGTTCAACATGATCCTTCCAAGACTTGTTGTAAATTAGTATATCATCAAAAAATACTAACACAAATTTTCTAAGGAAGGGTTTGAAAATGGAATTCATCAAACCTTGAAATGTAGAAGGTGCATTGGTAAGGCCAAAAGGCATGACCAAAATTCATAATGACCCTCATGAGTTCTAAATGTTGTTTTCAGATTGTCTTCAATCTTCATTCTGATTTGATGATATCTTGAACGAAGATCCAACTTGGTGAAGTAAATTGATCCATGCAATTCATCCAGTAATTCATCAATGACAGGAATGGGAAACTTATCTTTAATAGTGAGCTTGTTGAGCTCCCTATAATCCAAACACATGCACCATGATCCATCCTTCTTGTGCACCAATACTACTGGAGCAGAGAAAGGACTTTGACTGGGTTGAATTATACCAGCCTCTAGCATTTCTGCAACCATACGTTCAATTTCACTCTTTTGGGCATAGGGATATCTATACGGCCTAATGTTTAGAGGAACACTTCCTGGAATCAAATGAATAGCATGATCATGATCACGAATAGGTGGGAGACCTTTGGGAGTCTCAAATACCTTGGAATGATTGTCTAAGACTTTTTGGAGATCTGGAGAAATAGATGATTTCGATGTGGAAACATCTAGCGAACATAATTGTGCAATTACACCTCTTTGCTCCTTTTTTAGAAGCTTTGTCATACCGTTAGAGCTGATTATCTTTCCCGGTTTCCTTGCAATACCCCTTAATTCAACTTCCTTTCCTTCCGCATAAAATTTCATGAAAATTTCTTGAAAATTAAAAGCTATTGTACCCAAGGATTGTAGCCATTGGACTCCTAGTACAACATCAGCACCTCCCATTGGCATGGAAAGCATTGGGCTAGTCAATACATATTCTCCCATGGATAGCTTGATATTATGGCACTTTCCAGAGAAATTTATTGTTCCTCCATTTGAAACCATCACTTGACACTCGAGTGCTGGATATAGGAAGCAATTCAATTCTTTTGCTACCTTACAATGAATAAAATTGTGAGTACTTCCTCAATCAATCAACACTATTACCTTTTTCTTCTTGATTTGTCCTTCTATCTTGATGGTTTGAGGAGTGGTAATTCCAGCCAATGCATTACAAGATATGGTCGGATTCATTTCTTCTTTATCTATGCTTTGTTCCTGGAGTATATCCTCTTCTTTTGACCTTTCTTGCTCCTTTTCTTCTTCCTCTTCATAATCTATGTAGAATAATTTCTTCTCAGCACACTTATGACCTTTACTGTATTTGCTATCACAATTGTAACAAAGCCCTTTTGCTATTTTTTCTTCCAGTTGTTGTGGTGTCAACCTTATAGGTTGTGGAAGACTAGGGGCAACAACACTTCCATCTTTATAGTTGTGAGTGGTATGCTTCCTGGTTCCCATAATTTTGCTTTCCATTTTTCTTGCTAACCTGAATGCCTTCTCTAATGAATCAGGTTCCCAGAGGCAAACATCATGTTGGATATTATCCTTTAAAGTCCCTATGAACACATCAATCGTATGCTCCTCTGGAATATTTTTTACCCTTATGTTCAATTTTTGGAACTCCTCAATGTGCTCCATTATTGAACCCTTTTATTTGAGACTTATCAATTGGCTAAAAAAAGTGTTTCTTTTTGTATCCTCATAGTGTGCTATCAATTCTTTCGTAAAAATTGCCCAAGTGATAATTTTTTTACGAGAGAAAAGCCATTAATACCATACAAACTGATTTGGTTCCAAATATAAAGTTGCAATACGTACCTTTTGTGTGTTTTGCACATTATTGAGATCGAAAAATTGCTCCATCTGTAATATCCATGTTGCGGGATCCTTGCCATCAAACTTCCTCATATCGATTTTTGGAATATGATGGGTCTTCGATCCAACATTAGAGTCTATGAAATCATGATTAACATTTCTTTTGTTCGCAACATGAGTTTCCTTTGCTACCCCTTCCCCATTAATAAGTATTTCTTGTAGAAAATCTGTCAAATCTACCTTCAAATCGTCAATCTTAACTTCCACGTCATTCATCGTAGCTTCCACGCCATTCATTGTAGCTTCCACACCCTTTATCTTAGATTCCACGCCATTTATCTTAGCTTCTATTAGCTTTTGTGAGAGTGAAATTTTTTGCACTTGGTCTTGTAATTTTGATATATCATGTAGCATTGCTTCCTCTTCTTCATGAGTCATGCTAAAGCTTTCAGGTTACTTACTAGGTGTTTGCATTTTCTTTCCTCGGGGCATCAGTTACCGATAATAATGCTCTACTATGCCCTTTGAATTCCTTCAAAATAATTTTTCAAACCAAGCCTCAGAAAAAATTTTAAAAAATCTACACACCTTTTTCCACTTTGTAGGAGCTCGATATTGCCTGCGATGTATCTCTATAATTTTCAATCATCCAATTTTGAAATTGCGACCTGCAGTAGCCCTTTTTGTCCTCTTTCCAATGCCACTAGATTGATCCCAATTGGATTCTCCAAGGAAAAGTTATGCCAAATCTCCCACAGTGACCTGATTATAGACTAGTCCAGTAGAGCAAACTTGTACGACGTCCCATGTGTCCCTATTTCAACCTTTGGCTCTGAAAAATATATAAAAGAAACTACAATCCATCTTCTTTCTATTCCTTCTTACGAAATTTCAATCCGATGCTCAGAGAGAAAGTTATGACGATTTTCCCCAGGTCACCTGTTTGGAATGTAATTTAGGATTCTGCCAAAAGACCAACTTCCTCAGATCATATCTCCGCAAATATAGCGTGAAAAGCTCTGAAATTCGGACCCGAGGTTCAGTACGATTTCTTCTCAAATGGATTTTTTTTTTTGCTTCTGAAACATTACGGAAAAAAGTTATAGCGAAAATGCCACGATGACCTATTTGGAGCAGCAAAACCCTCGAATCCAAAGCTCTGATACCAAATGTTATGAAACCAGCTCACATAAAGATTGGAAAGATAGATCAATGCCTTAGAATTCAGCCTCTTCGAGGGGGCAACCTCCTTTACATTACACAAATGAATGATTCTTTGATGAATCAATGACGAAACCTCCTTCCCATATATAGCAGTCTAAGGAGTCACAATATAACCCAACTGACCTAACAATAATAATATAAAGGCACAAAAATAATAATAGAGGGATTCTATGGGGCACAGTAATAACAATATGGGGACAACAAGGGTACAACAATATTAATAAGAGATACAACTACAATATTAATGGGGTAATCACTAGTATTATAGGGACCTAACAATCCACAACTATGCCTTCCTTGGAAACAACATGTCCCAAGTAATGTACCTATGTCTGAAAGAAACCGCATTTGCTAAGCTTGGCATATAACTGATGCTCTCTTAGAAATCTCAACACCACTGCTAAATTTTTAGCATACTCTTCCTCATTCTTAGAATATATCAATATATCATCAATGAATACAATAACAAACTTATCTAGATAAGGATGCAACACACTATTCATCAAGCACATAAAATTAGTTGGAGAATTAGTCAAACAAAATGGAACTACAACAAACTCATAATTCCCATACCTAACCCTGAAATAAGTCATGTAAATATCCTCTTATTTGATGCATACCTGATGGTATCTCGATCTCAGATCAATCTTTATGAACTTTTTCGCTCCCTTCAACTCATCAAACAAATCATTAATCCTCGGCAACAAATATATGTTCTTAATGGTTACCTTATTCAACTGCATGTAGTCAATGCACAACCTGAGAGTACCATCCTTCTTCTTCACAAACAACATTGGTGCACCCCAAGGTGATACACTTGGCCTGATGTATCCCTTATCAAGCATTTCCTTCAACTGCAACTTCAATGATCTAGGGGATCAAATTAGTGCTCAAAATTCAAAGTGTGTGACAAAGCTCAAAACATGAATGACCAAATTTTTGGGGACAGGGGGCTTAATGGGCAGACTAACAGTCCTACAATTTTTCCCGTCAGGTGGGATTGTAGGCCAGATTTGTGTGTCGATTCCGAGTTTGGGGCGCACAAGCTTTAGGCCTAATTGGAGGATGATTAGCTATAAAATTTAGGAAAAACTTGTAACAGGCATAACTTACTCAATTTTTTGGCCAAATGAGGTGCAAAAAAAACCAAAATGAGAGTTTTTGACAATGTTGGATCCATTGGAGACATCAGTTTTGTTGTTTGAGATATGTAAAAGCATGTAAACATAATTTTTAGCACTTAATGAAAGAGGCCCTGCATTGGAAGTTGGACCGAGAGATGAGCCCAAGAGAGGGGTGAACTCCTTTATTTTTTTGTGTTATGTGTTTCAGATATGTTTATTTTGTCTCTGTTTGGCTGTAAATTGTCATTAAATTAACTTTTTTTATGTGTTTATTAAATAGATCCTATACCCAAAACACATATAAAATTTCATTTGCAAATTGTTAAAAATATTCAAGTTTGCACTTTCAAATAATTTTGGTATCATAGCAATAGGCTATTGTGAAGGTTTGATTTGCTTGCAAGTGTTTCTTTGATGCTTACAAGGTTGAAGCTAAAAAGAGGAGGAGGAGAATTTGTTGAGCCAAGATCTCAAATTGTTTCAAGGAGAACAAACACACCTCAAGCTTCAATAGTCATGGCACATGAAGAAGGTCTTGAAGGGATGTTTGAATATGAAATAACTTTCATAAAAGCATTCTTTGAGATGTCTAAAATGGTAAAGGTTCTTTATGAAGAGAGAAATGCAAGGTTGTATGAAGAGAACTAAAAACCTCCAAAAGGAGATGGAGGAAAAGGAGACAAGCCTCCAAAAGGGAATGGAGGGAATGGTGACAAACCACCACCTTGACCTCCATCATCCTCATCGTCATCTTCATCCTCATCTTCTACTTCTTCTACCCTTTCATAAAAACAAACACCTCCAAATTCTCCAAAATGACATGGTAAAACTCCTTTGCTAAAGCTTGATATGAAGTTTGAATTTCCTATGTACAATGGAGAGGTAGATGCTGAGAAATTAGATCGTTGAATTCGTCAGATTAAAGTGTATTGCAAGATACAAAGAATCAAGGATGATGAAACCAAGATTCAGCTTGCTTCTCTTAGATTGGAAGGTGTAACACTTATTTGGCGGGAAGCCAAAACTCAAGAGGATATGAAGAAGCATGGTAAGGTTTTATCCTCTTGGAATGATTTTTTTGTTGCAATAAGAAGGCAGCTTTATCCATTAGCATACATGCAAAAAGTTATCATGGATTGGAAAAACTTTAGGCAAGCTAAGGGGGAAAATGTGCAATCTTATACTCAAGAATTTAGGAAAATATCTTTGATTTTGGGTATATATTTGTCCTCACAAGATACTTTTGTCAAATAGATTGGAGGATTGCATACTTACTTGAGACATGCCATTCTCATGTTTAACCCTACAAAACTAGATGAAGCTTGTGTTCAGGCAACTCATTTAGAGGCAAGAGGGAAAAATGTGTTAGGATATTCCGACACATAGGATATAGTTAAGATCAACTTGGTCTAGTTTAGAGTTAGGTATAGAGTTAGGTAAAATGTCTTTCTTTACCGTTGTACATATTGTTACAATCCGACGGTCACGATATGTAGTGATCCGACGGTTCACTCTCACCTCGGTATTATCGACACTTGATCCGTGGCTTGACACCCGATTGGTCCATGAGTTCTATTTAAAGCGCATGGAGGGTCATTGTTCGGGTAATCCGTGCATGAGAGAAGCTTATGTAAATTTTCATTCTTTGATTAATAAATTGTCTGTACCCACGTTGGGACAGGCCGTGGACTGTTTCCCTCCTTGCACTCTGAGGGTTTTAACCACGTCAAAAATATTGGTGTATTGATTTGAGATCTGGTTGTGAGCGGTGTCCTTTTGGTATTCTTTCTGAGGAACTTACCCTGTAAATTCCTACATGGTATCGGAGCTATTTGAGGGCCGCGTCCGTTGGTGATCCAAATCTGAAGCCGGTAGAACTGCATGCGGCTGTCGTTTCCTAGATCTGCTGTTTCTGACTGCTTTCGGGCCGAGAGGACTGCTCTGTTGCGTTCGGAGCATCTGTTTCAGTGAGGAACCCCTTTCGTTTCACGCGAAAAGGTTTCCGGTAGCCCTAGCTGCGTCATTTTTCAGATCGGGAGGTATACAGTGTTTTTTGCAGTTTACTGTCATTTTCTCTCTGCTTATTTCGGTTTCGGTTTATTTAGCCCTTTTTTTTTCCCGGATCTATACCTTTCATTTCTGCGTATGCTCTTTGCCCTGCGACTCTGTGCGATCTGGGCAAATCAGAAACAGAAAGAAAGGATTTTTCTCATGCGTATGCTCTTTTCCCTGCACCTTAGTGTGATCTTGGAAAATCAGAAACATTGAGAAAAATATTTAGTTTTTCGGTTAAAAGCTAACTTTGAGATTTTTTTTTTTAAATTCTAGTTTTTTGGCTAAAGCTAACTTCGAGCCGTAAGGTTCGTTTTTCTTTGCATATTCGTGTTGGGTTTTGTGTTTTGTGTTTTGTAGGGGAAAAGAGCCTTCCCAAGGCAAGCACGCAAATCGAGGCCCCCCCCCCCCTCTCTCTCTCTCTCTCTCTCTCTCTCTCTCTCAAATATTTTGTATAGATCAATTGGTTCAAAGACTTTTTAAGAAAGTAGAGGTCTTGGGTTCAAGTCTCCATTTTGTGGGGGCGGATTTTTTCATTCCCGCACATTCGCGCACTTTGCCGGCAACGTCAACAATTTTTTTTCAAAAAGCCATAACTTCTTCATCCGGAAGCTTTTTTCAGAGCCGTTTTTTTTAAAACCGCCTATTTTTTCGAGATCTATCCATTGGACCGCTTACTTTCAGCATCTTCAGCTTCAGTTTTTTTTCAAAAAATGGAAAGTCCATGCCAAGTCATTCTTGACAGCACTAACTACTTCCAATGGGTAGCCTACATGGGAGATTTACTTAGAAGTAAAGGTCTCTTCAGAATAGCCACAGACCAAGAGAAGAAACCCAAAGATGAAGACAAGGCCGAAAAATGGGAAAATAGACAAGATCAAGCACGTGGTTTGATAGGAATGTCTGTTTCTCCTGATCTTAGATTCCACATTGCAGAAATTGAAACTCCTCATGAAGCATTAGAAAAACTTGCTAAAGTTTTTGGGATTAAAAATGAAATTAGAGCCCATCAACTTGAGAATGAGTTGCTTACTTTGGATCCTAATAATTTTTCTTGCATTGAAGATTTCTTGTCCAAATTCAAGACCCTTAGATATCTCTTGGAAGGTGTTAAAGTTAAGAAAGAAGATGGTAACCTTATTTATTCCATCCTTACTGGTAGTGATCCCAACCTTATAAACCATGTGAAGTCTATCCTTAAAAAGAAATTTGAAATGACAGACTTAGGACACTTACACTATTTTCTCGGTCTTCAAGTCTTGCAATCCAAGGAGGGTATTTCCCTTTCCCAGTCCAAGTATGCTTGTGATATTCTTCGTCATTTTCACATGGAAGACTGTAAGCCAGCCCCTTCTCCCTTTCAGTCTGGAGTCAAACTTTCAGTCTCTTGTTCTTCTCCTGAAGTTGATGCTACCTTATACCGTCAACTTGTAGGAAAACTCTTGTACTTAACCCATACTCGTCCTGATCTTTCCTTTGATGTTGGCCTTGTTGCTCGTTTTATGCAATACCCCCGTGAAAGTCACTGGAAAGCAGCCAAAAGAATACTTCGTTATGTTCGAGGTACAGTACAGTTTGGGATTCATTACAGTGCCAAAGCAGCTCCTCTGTTAGTTGGTTTCACTGATTCTGATTGGGCTGGTGACCCTGATGATCGGAAGTCTACTGCCGGTTATGTCTTCACTCTTGGTTCAGGACCTATTACATGGGCTTGTAAGAAACAGGCTGCCATTTCTCTTTCGTCAGCAGAAGCAGAGTATCGTGGTGCCGTGGAAGCTAGTAAGGAAGCCTTGTGGCTTCGTCAGATCCTATCAGAGTTTGGCTTTGAGCAGCAGCATCCAACCTCCCTTTGGTGTGATAATCAAATGCCATTCAGCTATGCAAAGATCCAGTCCAGCATCAGCGCAGCAAACACATCGAACTACACATGCACTTCATCAGAAAACTCATTCATGACCATGCTCTTGAAGTACAATATTGTCCAACAGATGATCAGATTGCAGACATCTTCACAAAGGCTCTTACAGAGGCGAAGTTCACTAAACTTCGATATATGCTTAGAGTTCAGGAAGTTGTCACTAAGGTGGGATAGGCTCTAGTGCCTCCTTCCTTCTCCTATTGTGTCATATTTGTAAATCCTTCAATCCTATCCCAAGTTGTTCTTAAGGGGGGATGTTAGGATATTCCGACACATAGGATATAGTTAAGATCAACTTGGTCTAGTTTAGAGTTAGGTATAGAGTTAGGTAAAATGTCTTTCTTTACCGTTGTACATATTGTTACAATCCGACGGTCACGATATGTAGTGATCCGACGGTTCACTCTCACCTCGGTATTATCGACACTTGATCCGTGGCTTGACACCCGATTGGTCCATGAGTTCTATTTAAAGCGCATGGAGGGTCATTGTTCGGGTAATCCGTGCATGAGAGAAGCTTATGTAAATTTTCATTCTTTGATTAATAAATTGTCTGTACCCACGTTGGGACAGGCCGTGGACTGTTTCCCTCCTTGCACTCTGAGGGTTTTAACCACGTCAAAAATACTGGTGTATTGATTTGAGATCTAGTTGTGAGCGGTGTCCTTTTGGTATTCTTTCTGAGGAACTTACCCTGTAAATTCCTACAAAATGTTTCTAAAGAAACTAGCGAAAAATCATTTAAGTATGGAGAAAAAGGAAAAGGAAAATTTAAAGGCAAAGATAAAAATAATGTTGCAGTTAAGAAAGAAGGAGAAAATATCACATGTAAACAATGTTCTAAAGAATGTCATCATGAAGACCACTATTGGAAACTTCATCCTGAAATGAGACCCAAAACGTTTAATAACAAGGAGAGAGACAAGATTGATGCAACTACACAACAAGATTTAGGTTCTGATTCCGGGGATGAAAAAAAGATCACAACCATGGGTTTGAAAGGTAAGGGCATTGCAAGTACTAGTTCTTTAAATTGTCTCAATGATACTCAATATGAAAAAACAAGAATAGAGCTTTTCCACATTAAAATCATTTCAAAACATACCAAGATAGATACATTGTTTGATCGTGGTTCACAAGAAAATCTCATCTCAGAAGACATTATCAAGAAGTTGAATTAAGAAACCATTCCTCATCCTAAACCTTATCCTTTGGGTTGGGTATGTAAGAATGCAAAATTGCAGGTGACAAAGAAATGCATACTTAGATTTGAAATCACTGCAAACTTTCTTGATGAGGTTGAACTTGATGTAGTTATGCTTGATATATGTGGTATTGTTTTGGGAAGTCCATATATTTATGATAAGAGAGATATTTTTCATCGCAATGAGAACAAATATCATTTGTTCAAGAATGGGATTGAGTACATTGTTAGATCGCATAACAATAAATTTATTTCATCTCTTATGAATGCTGGACAAATGAAGAGAATTGTTAATACTAGTTAGATTTTGCATTGTTAATGTTCAAGCACAAAGATGTTGAGGAACCTAAAGTATTTCAAGGATATGACTCAAGTTTGAAATCTGGTTTTATTGAATTTATAATTCATGTGATAAGATGTTTCAGGAGTCTAACAAGTTGTCTCCTAAAAGAGGAAAACAAAATGAAATGCAATTGCAGCAAGATGCATCACTGTTGAGCATTGGTGTGAGCAAGATGCCAATGTTAAAGCATATAGAGGTCAAAAAGAAAATGCAAAGGCTATTTGACAAAGATAGAATTGGTCCCAAAACATCTTATTGTGGATTTCATAATGTTTTGACTTTGAATAAGGATGGTGCATGGTGATGGTGATCACATTTGATAAAGAGTCGAGCCAAGTGCAAGGCTAGACAAGCTAAGCATCGTTATGGGGACAATGTTCAAGGTGAAGTGAATTTGAAATTGAATAAGTTTCCATTGATCAAAGGTCAAGGAGAGAATGTTAAAATTTCTTTAGCAGAATTTTTATCATCTAAACATCTTGAAGAATTGCAGCAAGGTCCTATCTTTGACAGAAAGACAAAGACTTCAAAAGTGAAGTACATTCATGAAAATTTCAAGGTGACAAAAACAAACAAAACCGAATGGGTTGAGGTTGGAAGGGTGAGCGAACTGTACCTTCATCTAATTGTTGACTGAAAATGAGCTTTTGGAGGTCCAAAAGCTTCCAATGGTGAGGAGTGATCCAAGGGATCAAATTAGTGCTCAAAATTCAAAGTGTGTGACAGAGCTTGAAACCTACATGAATCATTAGATCTCAGTGATATGAATCCAACGCAATTCATTTCACTCAAAAACAATATCGTATTATCCCGATATCATGTTATAATCAAATTATTAAACATGTAAATTTTGGCAAAAAGGACAAATGACTAGACATTTTGGGCCAGTGGCAGGTTGCCACATGGCCTCTCCTGATTGGTCCAAAAATTCAAATTTTATTAGCCAATGGGTTTTCACCATTTTTCCTTTTGTGATTGGCTCAAAAATTATTTTATTATATAATGGGTTGATTGTATATTTGACGTGGCCCAATGTGGGACTGCCATGTGGGCCAAATGGAGGCTACCATGTGGCCTCTAGGGATTGGTATAAAATTTTGTTATGGAGGCCAAAAGCCACCGAATTCGAACTTGGGACCTTTTTCAAGTGACTACAAGCCTTTACCACCGTGCCACAAGTCTTACTTGACAATTACGATAATCAGGTACTATGTAAAGTTTATACAAAGCGCCATTAGAGGAGGGGCCCAGCTAAGCCCTAGCTCTTGGCCACCCCACTGCCCACGGGACTGTAGGCCACGGGGCTAGGCCTTAGCCCGGCCCACGGCCACTGCACCTAAGTCATAACACCAACAGAGCCAATCCAAGACCATAGGTGGAATCGTGGAAAGGGGCCATCCCCGAGATCACATGGCACCCCATAGCACCAAGCGCGCGACAATGCGGAGGATTCCAGACCCCAAGACACATGACATCCATATGAATATGGGCACGGAAACTTGGAGGGGGCCAACCCAAGGCCATATAACCGGGAGCGCATACAGGTAAGGGGTCCAACCCCAAGGTCACATGGTGGACCATAGAACTAGGGGCACGACACAACCAAAGGGCTCAGAGTTAGGCCCTAGAATCTCGGCCCCATATGCAGTCGTATGTGCGCCACATAACCAAAATTTCCGGGACAGGGGGCTTAATGGACAGACTAACCATCCTACAATTTCACCCTACGGGTGGGATTGTAGGCCAGATTTGCACGTCGGTTCTGGATTTAGGGCACACAAGGCAGGTTTAGGTCGAATTGGAGGATGATTCGCTGTAGAATTTGGGAAAAACTTGTAACAGGCATAACTTACTCAATTTTTAGCCAAATGAGGCGCAGAAAGAACCAAAATGGGGGTTTTTTATAGTGATAGATCCATTGGAGAGGTCATTTTTTTTTTTTTAGCTATGTAAAATCATTTAAACACAATTTTGAGCACTTAATGAAAGAGACCCTGCATTGGAATCTAGACCAGGAGATGTAGCCCAAGAAAGGGGTGAACCCTTTTATCATATTTTACATTATGTGTTTCAGATATGCTTATTTTGTCTTTGTTTGGCTATAAATTTTGGTTAAATTCACTTGTTTTATGTGTTTAGTAAATTGATCCTCTACCCAAAACACATATAAAATTTCACTTGCAAATTGTTAAAAATATTCAAGTTTACACTTTCAGATCCTTTAACTCTACTAATCCTGTGCTCATCATGTATGGTTCCTTTGATGTTGATGATGCCCCTGGTACCAACTCAATGGAAAAGTCTACTTCTCTATGAGACGGCAACTCTAAAATCTTTGTGGGAAATGCATCCCGATACTGTTGTAAAAATGGGTACCTTCTCAATACCTCTGCATCCTCAACATCATTACCTTTATCACTAGAAATATGCACTACAAATAAAGCACACCCTTTCCTGCGATTGTGCTTTGCCTGCATAGTTGTAACCATTCTGACTGATGTAGCTTTCTTCTTACCCTGCAAGATCCTTTGTTCTCCATCATCGTCTAAGAACTCAATAGCCTTGTCATAATAATCCACCTTGGTCTTATGAAGATACAACCAGTCCATACCCAAAAGCATATTATACGATCCCAACGGAAGCACATTCAAATGTGATGATGTATGCATACCATTCAACTCAAATGCACAAACTCTTACCCAATGATGAACTCTTTTCTTTGTACTTGTAGCCAACTGCACTAACCAAGATTCTGCACGCACTTCTTTATTCAAACCACACTTATCCACCAAGTCAGGAATAACAAAAATATAATAGATCCAAGGCCAATCAAAATAGAAACAACTTGATCAAAAAGCTTACCATCAATCTTGATAATAGATGTCTAGTGATCTTCCTACATGTTATCCAATGTTGCATAGATATGTGGAATGCTCTGCCCAACATCCCTAATTGTCTTCACTTCCTGTGCACTATAAATATGAGGCCTACCACCCTAATATTGCGGGCAATCTCTCTTGAGATTCTCCTTACCACATATCCAACACTGCAATTGTCCTGTACCATCGCCTTTATATTTCTTCCCTCCATGTTGTGACCCATGTCCCCGTCCAACTACATTAAACTTCTTGTAAGGCACAGCATTCTCTTTTTCACTTGCATCATGGGTTCTTGTTCTTTTTACCAATGACTTCTTCAAGTGACTGTGGCTCATCATATTCAATTTGATATCTAAATGCTAATGGTAATCCACTGACAAATCTTTGAACTTTGGCCTTCTCATCCTTAAGATACAATAAATACCTCAACAACTCCAGGAACTTGGTCATATACTCTTCATCTTTCATCGATCCCATCATTAGCTCGTAGAACTCCTTGGCTTTACTGTCATAGTACCTCTCTGACATATATTTCTTCATGAAAAGTCTCTTGAATTCATTCCAACTCAACTCTTTTTTCCTGATGTCTCTAACTCACTTCACATCTTCCCACCATATGTTTTCTTTCTCTTTAAGGTTGAAGATAGTTATATTGTCCTTCATGTTCTCTATGTAATCATGCAATTCAAAGAACTTATTCATCCCAAGTAACCATGCCTCTACATCTTCTGGTTTCTTCAAATCTCCATCAAAGGTAAGTGGCTTGGATTTCTTGAACTCATCTGGAAAATATCCCCTTTCATTCCTCCTGTAAGGATAATAACGATGATGACCATGATACCTGTCAGAACCAGAACTAGAATAGAACTTTTGTCCATCACCTCTCCTATTAGGTGTGTCCAAAAACTTCTCATTTGTGGTCGTGTCATCCCTATCCAACCGATTCCCACCATGAGACCTACTGTCATATGCCCCATTAGTCATATCCTTCTGCCCATGTGGCTCCTATCTCTACAAATCTGATAAACTCTTAAGGATAATTGCATTAATCTCTTCTTGTTTCTCCTATGCCTGAATGATTATGTCATTATCTTCTTTAAAACTTATTATTGTTGCCTTCAAACTTCTCAAGGTGTCTACTATGTCAGGAGAGTACCTATCAACATGTTGCTCATCAGACCTATAGGGAGAATCTCGTGAACTGTAATCTAACATCTTGCTAGTCATCTTTGATCTTCTTCCTACAAGTATACTATGTTAACTAAACCAAAATATAAACACAATCAACATACCTCAGTATAGTTCAACGGAGGATATCTCATCCGCAAGATCAACTAGATTAGTACAATACATGTATAATCACAATCATCAGCATATAGACATCATTTCAACCATTATTCAATTATCATGCATGAATATACCATAACCATGACAATGCATGCATAGTGACATATAGACATTTACATGTATAACAAATGCATAACTAACATGCACTCACGATTACCACATCCAATAACGATCACCATCATCCTCGTCATGGCGAAAAAACTGCAACAATGACCACCACCATGCATACACAATAAGCACATAGACCACAAGCATAAATATGCAACCTACATTTTTGCATGACAAACACATTCTTCCCATCCAATCCAAGGGGTGAACCATGCTTTGATACCACTCTGTAACACCCTCCTCCCACATTTACCCAAGCTAACCGGTCCACAGAGGTAAACATGTGACGAAGAGTTACTATGATATGATTCAACTCCCACGTATAGTTAATGAAGTGGAATTGACAAACCAAAAAGAAACTGACCTTCCTCGGGAGCTTCAGAACCTCTAGGAGCCAACCAACCCCTCCAAGTGTCCAACCCCTGAGAGAACTTGCTTCTTGACTGACCTACACCCCCATACGCTCCAATGAAAAGGCCTCCATGTTATTGAGACCCTTCATACGCTACCACAACAAGGCCTCCATGCGACTGTGGCCTTTTCAGGCAGTTTTGTGCCAGCGACCCTGGATTCTGAGCCACTTTTTCAGGGCCATAACTCAGGCCTATGCCCAAAACTTCATGAAACTTCCAGAAATGATATATAATAATATTACAAGGCCTCTAATGCAAAACTTGAACAAGAACCTGACCTGACAAGGCCTAACCATGACATACATTATTTCAAACACATCATGAACATGTAATCTACAGGTCATATAAACACATTTGAGCATAGGGACTTCATACTTATTTGATATTTGTCAAGAAGGTATGATGCCCTCTCATAATAGTTTCATTATCATCTATTAGGTCATGCATTCATTATTCATTAATTTACTAATCAAAACATGATGAGATCCATGACTAAGATCTATCATAAAACCATGCATATAACCAACATATATCGATAAGAATAGCAATGATGGGACAACCATTATCATCACATAATAACAAACATATTCACACATAATACACAACAAAAAAAGAGCTCTTATTAACATATGAAAAATCCAACCAAACCAGGGACTTCCACGTACCACTCGACCATAGATTGGTTGAACCAAGTCTTTCTTTAAGCCAATCACCCTTGTGTCATATTCCAAGCTTGAATGTGGGACTCATGACATAACCAATTAAGTCTTCCTTAGGCTTTATTGTGTATCCCTCCAAGGGATTCCTAGGCCCAAACAATAAACATACAATACAGGCTTTACTGCAATCCTGTCACATACTGGTGAAGGGATCACTAGGCCCTAAACAAGCATGGATGCCTCTGGATTTATCCACCTAAACCGTGAGGATTTTGTCTCCACCCTTTAGGTTTTACCGTGTATCTCGCTATTACCGATCAAGGGATTCCTAGGCCCAACGAGTGTATTCACAACTAGGATTTACCATGAATCCCACCATTACTAGTCAAGGGATTCCTAGGCCTTGTGATTCTTCCTCAGACCACCCCACTCAGTTTTGAAACCATCCGGCAATCCATCTCAACCAAGTAAAAGAAACCCATCACGCCATGGTTATCTGAAAATGGCAAGACAAGGCTGAAATCCATTGTCATGCCTAGCAAGACCCAATTCAATGACAACAAGAAAACCAAGTACACACATGCATGTACCATGCATGCCAAAACTAGCAAGAAGGTCATACATGCAACTCGATACCTACAAGTAATTTCGTTGTATCCGCTTGATCCCACTCTTCCTTGCTTGATATTTTCTTCCCTTTTTCTTTCTTTTCCTTCCTTTTCCTTCCTTCTCCCAATGCTAGAGTGCTCCAAGAATACTCTAAGTGTATGAGATTATGAGAGAGCAGAGAGAATATAGAGAGATTTCCAGAATTGAACTCACAAAAGATAGTGAACTGATCCTTAGAAACCTTTTTATTAATGAGGCCTCTATTTTCTTCATTTTCCTCCTCACGTACAACTTGTGACCTTTCACCTTCCTTTTCTCCTAATTTCCATTATTTTCATAAATAAAATGCCAATTAATGCCACTTTTCCTTTTCAATGCCTTTACCATTGCCTTTGTCAATTTCCTTAGCCATAATAAACCAAATGAACACCCACACTAGGATGTTTTTCCAAACATTCAGCTTGGAATAAGTGTCCAATGACCTTGGTCTTATTTTTCCTTTATTAATTTTATTACATGGATTTTTAACCCGGGGTTGTTACAATGGTTAGTCATATAACATTGGCATTCAACAACATGTAAGTGCAGAGTTTTATCAAGGAAGAACGAAGGGAAACTTATATTTATAACATGGAGGCTAATTTCTATAACTTCATAGGATCATTACACAACACAGTTCCATAAATTTTCAATCAGTGTAGAGCTTCCATAAACTTTCGATCAGTGTAGAGCATCAAGAACTTATGGGATTTTGATTTTTTTATTTGGAATCTATGACATAGTCTCTTTTTCTCTTGAGGTGATCCATCTTCATATTTTTAAATCAGTAATTGTATCTACCAGTTTGTTCCATTTCTGGCTTAATAAGGGTTTTTGATAGTCATGGGAAGTCCTCATGCACTTTACCGTAGACAACAGTATATAACATACTTCATTCTTGACTTCAAATGCGAGCCTCTTCTATTGGATTGATGAATTGAGATGTAAATTGTGTTAATATTTACTTCTAACGAAATATTAGTTTAAAAAATTGCTTTGCATTTTCCATGTGCGTACCTAACATGAAAATTACAGTGTAAATGACTGCAATGAAGCTTTCCAATTCAGAATATTGAAATGGACGACAATATTAAACAAAAGGAAGGAAAATGTTTACAAGGTTCTATTATTTGAAATTGTCAATGTTGCATTGTTGCATTTGATTGAGAAATTAAATTTTTCCAGGTTGTCGCATTGGATATCGATGGTTGTTAATAGATAATCCAGCTCAACAAATTCCTATTGTGACATGTTCAGGTATAATAGCACTTACATTGCAGCAAATTTCTATTGTTTAACAATAGATTTGAATACTTTATTGAATAATATTAAGATTTTTCTCACTCAAATTGTAACATCTCACATATGTCTTCATTCTATGGTCTTTCTCTGTATGCCATCAACTTACGACGTTTCCTTTGCAACATTTGGTGCAATTGCTAGTTTGTAAAATATTTAAAATTAAGTAAATAGTGACTATACATAATTGCACCAAATCATTGGCTAGTTTTGCATTAGAGATGAACATGGTTGAATATGTTTGATATTTTTAAAGTAATATAAAACATATACATCTATGATATTAATTGTTTGAAGCTTATTTTATGGACAAACCATAATTAAAAACTTTACTAACACAAAACAAAAAACTTATATTAACCAGTCTATATCCATATTAACCCCGGACCTATCAAGCGCCGAGAGGGATCCAATCTCTCAAGGTGAAAACCTATTTTTTGAGTGCAAAACTTGAGGAAAGTATTTCAACTCGATAGATTTGATCCCTCTCGACACTTGATAGATCCAGGGATATTATGGATCTAGGCGAGTTGCATAATACTATATAATATCTATATTTGTATCTATGTGTCTCTTTCTTATTCCCTCTCTCTAACTCACTCCCCAAACATACACATTCTCTCTCTATATCTATCTATGTTTCCCTCTCTCTCTCTCTTCCCCTTTTCTCCCTCTTCTCTTCCCTCCCACTCTCCTCTCTCACTCTCTCTCCATTGCTCCCTTGTCACTCCCTCTTTCCCTCCACCTTCCTCCCTCTATGTATTTCTTCTTCCCTCACTCTCTCTCCCCCTCCAACTCCAACTCTCTCTCATTCTCTCTCTTGAGTCCTCTCTCTCCCTTCCTCTCCCACCTCCCTATGTCTTCCTCCCCATATCTCTCTCTCTCTTCCCTTCAACTCTATCACTATCTCCCTCTCTCCTTCACTCTCTCCCCTCCATCTTTGTGTCTCCCTCTCTCTCTTCCCCTTCTCTCTCTCTCTCCAACTTTGTCACTATCTCCCTCCTTATCTCCATCTATCTCTCCCCTCCATCTCTATGCCTCCCTCTCTCTCTTCCCCTTCTCTCCCTATCTCTCTCCTCTCCCCTTCTTTGTCCTCAAACCTCTCCTCTCTCCCCGACTCTCTCTCCATCTCTCCCTTGTCACTCCCTCTCCCTCTCCACCTCTATCTCTTTATGTATTTGTTCTTTCCTCCCCCTCTCTCTCTTAAATTTGATCCCATTGTATTGTGTTTGGGAAAGTATATAAAAAAAAACAACTTAATTGGTTGTAAAACATTGAACCTATATTTTGGATCAATCATGTGAGCTAAAATACAATAATGAAATACTTAAAAAAATAATGCATTCTCTTTCCTCAATTATCATTAGTCACTTAGATTCTTAGTTAGGACGGATCTATATTTTTTAATAATATTATGTGATTTCTAGCGAAATATTTTGCTTAAATATTATTTATGTTATATAAATTTCACATCTTTATATATAAAAAAATATTCTCATTTTTAACTTTATTAAACCTTAATTTAATTTCTATAGGAATATTTTTAGTAGTCGTGGGGATACCAGGTCTAGATATATCTCAAAAGTAATTATAACTTTTTCCTTTTAGATTCAATTAAAAAAGTGTTATAAAATAAATCAAAATAAAATATGTATTGTGAAATTAGTTATGGTTTTTGGGCATGTGGTATTGATAAGCCATGGTATTGGCCCATGATATTGTAACAAAACCTATTTACAAGTTAATAATATCCATGGTTAAGAATCATGGCATATTGTTATAAAATATTTTGATTGTGAAATAAGTTATGAGTTTTGGGCATGTGGTATTGATAATCCATGGTATTGGCCCATGGTATTGTAACAAAGCCTATTCAAAAGTATCAATGGAAAAAGTGGGGGTCAATATCTATGGTTAAGAAATATTGTCATATCATTAAATATTTTGATTGTGAAATAAGTTATGATTCTTGGGCATGTGGTATTGATAAGCCATGGTATTATAACAAAGCCTATTTACAACTTAATAATATCCATGGTAAAGTTGGGGTAAATTTCCATGGTTAAGAATAATTTCATACTCTTATAAAATATTTTGATTGTGAAATAAGTTATGATTTTTTGGGCATGTGGTATTGATAAGTCATTGTATTGACCCATGGTATGGTAACAAAGCATATTTGCAAGTTAATAATATCCATGGTAAAATGGAAGTGAATATCCATGGTTAAGAATATTTTCATATTGATATAAACTATTTTGATTGGGAATGTGGTATTGATAAGCCATGGTATTGGCCCATGGTATTGTAACAAAGTCTAGTATTTACAAGTGAATAATATCCACGATAAAGTGGGGATGAATACCCATCGTTAATAATCTTGTATTATTATAAAATATTTTGATTGTGAAATAGGTTATGGTTTTTGGGCATGTGGTATTGATAAGTCATGATATTTACCCATAGTATTGTAACAAATCCTATTCAAAAGTTAATAACAAATTAAATTTTATTATTTTTATTACTTTAACATTTCATTATTAATCGAGCCAAAGTTTAAATGTTTATACTCATCCTTATATTACTTTTAACTTTTTATTTAGAGAGGCGCTCGATCCAGTTTAGGGTGGATGGGTGAGTGTTATATATGGTATGTTATATGTGAAAGTGTTAGATGAGTGAGTGTTAGATGACTGAGAGTAGTGAAAATAATAATATTACTAACAAATTACCAAAAAAAATCCCAGTTTAACTCCAAGGAATTTTTGATAAAAATAACTTAAATGTGAGATGTGAGATAGTTTTTAATTCATTTTTTTTATATTGTAATTTTGTTTTTTATTAATATAATTACTAACATTTTTTTTAATAAAATAAAGTATAATATACATATCCAGTAAAAATATATAGCATATAGATAGTACTTATAGATTAACATCCATTTTACGATATAAATTTAAATAATGATTACATAACCATATTTAAATTTAATTAATAAGCGGACAAAAATTTAATATTTACAATATAACAAGATTTTTAATCATGACTATTTGATGTTATTAACTTCTAAATAGGTTTTCTTACAATACCATTTTCCAATACCTAGAAGAGAAAGATAGCGAGAGGGAGGAAGAGAGGGAGAGGAGGGAAGAAAATCATAATGTCGTGGGCTAATACCATGCGACATCTATGCTTTTGATTATTATGTTATGGATCTAGAATTTTAATTATGTTGTTACAATACCATGGACCAATGCCATGGCTTATCAATACCACATGCCCAAAAACCATAACTTATTTCAAAATCAAAATATTTTACAAATACTTTATTTTAATTTAATTTTATAACATTTTCTAATTAATTCTAAAAGCAAAAATGTTATAATTACTTTTGAGGTATATTTAAACCCTTCATCCTCGTGAGTACTAAAAATATTTCCATAAAGATTAAATCAAAGATAGATGCATTTTAATCAAGGATCCAAGCAAACAGAGAAAACAAAGTGACTAACAATGATAGAGGAAAGATTGTGCATGATTGTTTTAAGTTTTTTATTATTGTATTTTTTTGACATGATTAATGCAAAATATAGGTTTAATATTTTGCAACCAATTATATATTTTTTACTTTAGGTACTTTCTTAAATACAATACAATAGGATCATATTGAAGAGAGTGAGATGGAGGGGGAAGAGAGTGGGGAAGAGAGACAAAGGTGGGAGAGACATAGAGAGAGAGGAAGGAAGACAAATAGGAGGGGGGAGAGAGGAGGAGAGAGGGAGGGAGAGAGAGATGGAATTGGAGGGGGAAAGAGAGGGAGGGAAGAAAAAAGACATTGAGAGAGAGAGGGAGTGATAAGGGAGAGGTGAAGATGGAATGAGGGAGAGAGGAGACGAGGGAAGGGAGAGAAAAGGAGAGGATAGAGATAAGGAAAGAAGGGGAAGAGAGATATAGGGAGACATAGATATGGAGGGGAGGAGAAGGGGAGAGAAAGAAAGGGTAAGAGAGGGAGATAGTGACAGAGTTGGAGGGTGGAGAGAGAGTGTGTGTGATGGGGGGGGAGATAGAGGGAGGTGAGAGAGGGAGGTGAGAGAGAAAGGGAGAGAGAGGAAGGAAGAGAGAGGGGACTTGAGAGAGAGGAGAGAGAGGGGGAGAGAGAGATGGAGTTGGAAGGGGGAAAGAGAGGGAGGGAAGAACAAATACATTGAGAGATAGAGGTGGAGAGAGAGGGAGTGATAAGGGAGAGATGAATATGGAATGAGGGAGAGAGGAGACAAGGGAAGGGAGATAAAAGGAGAGGATAGAGATAGGGAAAGAAGGGGAAGAGAGAGACAAGGAGACATAGATATGGAGGGGGGAGAGAGGGGGAGAGCGAGAAGGAGAGAGAGAGGGATATAGTGACAGAGTTGGAGGGTGGAGAGAGAGAGTGTGTGTGATGGGGGGGAGAGATAGAGGGAGGTGGGAGAGAAAGGGAGAGAGAGGAAGGAAGAGATAGAGGACTTGAGAGAGAGGAGAGAGAGAGGGGGAGAGAGAGATGGAGTTGGAAGGGGAAGAAATACATAGAGAGAGAAAGGTGGAGAGGGAGAGGGAGTGACAAGGGAGAGATGGTGAGACGATGAGGGAGAGAGGAGATCAAGAGAGAGAGAGAGAGAGAGAGAGAAATGGAAGAGAGAGAGGGAGAGGAAGAGGGAGGGAGAGAGAGATAGATACATATGGAGAGAGAGTGTATGTTTTGGGGGTGAGAAGGAGAGACAAGGGGAGATAGAGATATAGATGGGGGGGGAGAGGGTAGAAGAGAGAGGCAAAGAGAAGGAGGGAGGAAGAGAGATAGATATTGTCAGACCAGGCAGTAACTCCTCAAAATCAATTCGTACATATTCATTCAAGTTGGTCTTTATTATATACATGAGGGAGAGACTGTTCACTTCATCTCCCGGTGACTATTCATATTTCTTATTATTTATTTACATTAGTTACACTTATTCACCCAATCCTGATGATTAGGTGTCAACATTCCCCCCTTAATCTGAAGGGATGTTGGTGAGTCCAAGCATCGTTCAAGCTTTTCTCTTCCAAGCGCTTTGGTGAAGATGTCTGCAATTTGCTCATTAGTGGAACAATGGTGGAGATGGATTGTTTTGGCCTCAACATGATGTCGAATCAGATGATATTTAGTATTGATGTGCTTCATTTGATCATGGAACTTTGGGTTCTTGGCCAAATTTATTACCGAGGTATTGTCAATCATGAGTGGAGTCGATTGTACTTGTTTTACCTGCAAATCTTCAAGAATTTTCCTGAGCCACACAATTTCTTTTGTTGCCTCAGCTGCTGCCACATATTCTGCTTTTGTTGTGGAATCTGCTGGAACTAACTGTTTGCATGATCTCCAGGAGACAGCTCTTGATCCAAGACTCATAGCATAACCTGAAGTAGATACCCCAATTTATTTGTCTCCATCGAAGTCTAAATCAGAGTATCCAATCAAGCTGAAGTCGTCCACCTGTGTATACTTGATTCTAAAGTCTTGAGTTCCCTTCAAGTACCTTAGAACTCTTTTTGCAGCAGACCAATGTCCCTCACAAGGCTTTTGCATAAACCTGGAGAGGATTCCAATAGCAAATGAAATGTCCGGTCTGGTAGTAGTTAGGTAGCTGAGACTTCCTAAAAGCTATCTATACTTTGTTGCATCCTCAAATTCTTTTCCTTCAATGGATGTGAGCTTTAAGTTTTGTTCCATTGGAGTTGTAAGAGGATTTCATTCTCTCATGCCAAACCTGTTCAACAAATCTCCAATGTACTTCTTTTGAGAAAGAAATATGGACTTCGGATGTTGAGTTACTTCAATACCAAGATAGTAATGAACATAGCCCAAATCAATCATTTCAAAACCTTTCCTCAATTCCTTCTTTATGGATGCAATGTAGCTTTCATTGTTCCCTGTCATCAAAATATCATCTACATATACCACAAGATATACAACTGTTTTGCCAACTTTCTTGACAAATAAAGTTGCATCATCAAGATCATAATGTTTGAAATTGAGTTTCAGAAGATGCTCAGTTAGTTTTTCATACCAGGCTTGCGGTGCTTGTTTGAGGCCATACAAGGATTTCACAAGTTTGCATACTTTATGTTCATGTCCTTTCATAGTAAATCCTTCAGGCTGGGACATAAAAACGTTCACTTTTAGATCTCCATTCAAGAAAGTAGTTTTTACATCCATTTGATGGAATTTCCAACTGTTCTGAACTGCTAGGGCAAAGAGTGTCCATATGGTAGCCCATTTTGTTGTGGGGGAAAAGTCTCCTCATAATCAAACCCTTCCTTCTGTGCAAAACCTTTTGCCACAAGCCTAGCTTCGTGCTTGTCAAGTGAGCCATCAGCTTTATATTTGTTCTTGTAGACCCACTTGCAGCCAATTGGTTTGGTTCCTAATGGAGGATCAACCAGCTTCCAAGTGCCATTCTTTATCAGGGCATCATACTCCTTTTGCATTGCTTCTTTCCATTCATCATGAGAAGCAGCTTCTTTGAAGGAAGTTGGTTCGAAATCTGTAGACAAATTCAATTCACAATCATAAGAAACATCCATATCAACAGGTGAATCAAAGTCATCTACATCACCTCCATTTTGCCAGTTTGAATTTCTAGTTCCTATCTCTCCAACCTCATCAGGATGAACACTTTCAAGTGTCTTTGTCAGCCACTTTGGGGGACCTTTCTCAGATGGTCCACACTGCTCTGTTGATTGAGTTGGGACTGAATCAAGATTGAGTCTCCCAATTCTGTCAATCACATCACTTAAAGTAGCATCCGTTGTTGGAGTTTCATGTGGGGGAGAGAGTTCTTCAGAAGAAGATTCCACATGTTGATCTAGTATAGGAATCCCCCCTTCAAGATGTGGAATCTGATTATCAAATTCTTGAAATGATTTTGCATTTTTGAATCTATCCAAGCGATCAAGTTGCTGCTCAACAACATTGTCAGTTTTGGATGATTCAAGAAAGGTTACATCTCTAGATACAACAAACTTTTTATTGGCTTCATCATAGAGACAGTATGCTTTGGAGGTGTTTGAATACCCCAGGAAGATACACTTACAACTTCTTGCACCAAGTTTGTTTCTATATACCTTTGGTATCAAGTCATAATAGGTGGACCCAAAGACCCTGAGATGCTTTACCAAAGGAACATGCCCATACCACATTTCATAGGGAGTCTTGTTTCTGATAGCATTAGATGGACATCTATTCTTTATATATACAGCACATAGAACTGCATCAGCGCAAAACATCAATTTTACATTTTTGAAAAGCATCATGGGGCGCACCATATTTAAGATTGTCCTATTCATTCTTTTAGCTACACCGTTCTGTTGGGGATTATAAGGCACAGTTGTTTGATGTTTGATCCCATGTTGGTGAAGATAGTTTTCAAATTCATTTGAAGTATATTCTTTTCCATTATCAGTGTGAATAGAGCCAATATGAGATTGTGCATCATTTTCAATCCATGTATGAAAGTTCTTGAATGTTTGAAAAGCATCAGATTTGTTCTTCAATAAATAAACCCAACACATTCTGGTGTAGTCATCAATAAATGTCATCATATATTTATTTCCATTTGCGGAAGGAACAGGCATTGGACCACATAAATATGAATGAATGAGTTCAAGTATTCTATGTTCTCTTGAATGTGAATCATGAAAAGATTGTTTGCTATGCTTTCCTAGAATACAAGCATCACATTGCTTAAGTTTCCTAGGAATTGTAAGCAAACCAACAACACCATTTTTCTTCAACAAGTGAAGGTTGTCATAGTTCAAATTTCCAAATGTAGCATGCCACGAGAAACTTGATGGAAGTGTACCTTCTTCATAATGAGAGTTGTATGAGAAATGTTGTGCACGAGTAGAGGTACCTTGCAGCTTGAGAAGCCTTTCTTCTTCTATCCCCCTCATGACAAGTGAGTGGTTAGATGCTTTCTCACCTCAACCTTTCTATCAAACATATGAATGGAGTGACCTTGTTGGCGGATGTGGACCAAGGACAGCAAGTTTCTCTTCAACTGTGGGAGATATACAACATGATGCAGAAGAAAGTCTGGAAGACTAGGCAATTTGAGCCTGATTGTGCCGAGCCCTGATGGCTTGAGTTTTGATTGGTCTGCAAAGTACACTGTTCCATCAACATTGTCAGTAAATTCTTCAAAAAAATCTTTTTTATGAATCATGTGGCAAGTTGCTCCTGAATCAAGCAACCAATCATTTTTCCAAGAAGCAAGTGAAGCATTAAATAAGTCTTCATTTACTCCAATATTACATTGTGCCACAACATAATGAGCAGATTCAGGTGCTTTACCTTTGTCTGTGTCATTATTTTTACCTTTCTGTTGGTTTCTTTGCTGCTCAATTTTGTCCCAAGGTAACCTGCATGTAGAGGCATCATGTGATCCATTTCTTTTGCAGCATATGCAGTGCAAATCTGACTTTTCTCCTTGAGAGTGTCTACCCCCCCTGCCTCTAAAATATCTTCCTCTTCCTCTTCGACCACCTCTTCCTCTAGAAGAATCTTGGGCAAGATTCTTTTCTTTATGAGCAAGGCACACAGCCTCTTCAGAAGATTCAAGGGTTGTCTTCTTTCCAAAAGCTCTCTCTTTCAGAAAATTTTTTCACAAGAGATTCAAAGGCAATATCTTTGAGATTTCCATTTGCTTGCAATGACTCAAGATAATTGAAGTAGGATAAAGTGCCTTGAGAAAAGTGATAAGAGGAATATCCAATTCAACCTTAGTGGCTTTGATATCATGCATTATAGATTTTTCTTCGGATGTAAGAGCAAGAGGATCATTATTTTATAATTCAAGAGTGAAGAGTTTAATCATGAGTTGAACAACTTCAAGTGCAGAATGTGAGTCATAGAGTTCTTTCAGCTTTTGTAAGGCTTCGAAAGTAGTTGAAATTGGCGAAATATGGCGACTCACCTCTTCACTTACGAATACTGCAATAATGCATAGGCTTTGTTGTTCTTATTTTTCCAAATGGCGAACTCTTTGTCTAAGGTAGGCTGTTCTGGCTCTTTGTATCCGTCTCCAACACACACTCCTTTCCACAACTCATTGAAAATGAGGGTGTGTTTTATCATCTGGGACCACTCAGGATATTTCTCCTTGCCAGTGAGAACTATTCCCACAATATATATGATTGAATGAGTTGTAAAATTTGTGTGCTATAAAAATACTTTTGGCAATATACTGTAAAAAAATTGTACTTCTAGTGGTAATTTTAAAAAAATTACAATTCAAAGGGGCATTGGTATGACAGTACTATATTGAAACATAGTACTATAATGAAAAATGTAGAGTATTCAAACTATATTGAAACATAGTACTATTGTGCACATGGTCTCACGATGGCCTTAACGCAGAGCCATTACACAACATTACACCAATGCATGAATAGTGTAACTATCGACCTTCAAAACATTTTTTTTCAACGCACAACAGCAGGTGAACATACCAATCAAACACACCATTTATCTTCATATTGATATGCCATGATATCCTCGCTTCATATAACATTCAATGCACTCTCATGGTGTTCCCACACATCGCACTCTTCAATTAAAGGCCGAGAAGCATCACACTGTGTTAAAGAATTAAAGAATTTTGACCAGTAAAAGAACCAACAAATCAGTCACCTCGATTAGATTGTTCCTCTGGCCTATGAGGAATTTAGAAAAACGGATCAGCCTTGGGAATCTACATATAGAATTTTTTCTTGGGCACCACCAGCACCGACCCCTTCCGTTTTGAAGTGTCGATGAAAGACAGCTTCAGTGACAGTCGATACATCTTTAGCAAAACCGGATAGAAACCTAATAGTGTTGATACATCTTTAGCAAAATCGGACATAAACCTGATAGCGTTGATCATAAGGATTATTTATTTATCACTACACGTCAGCACTGATCACGAGGATTCCATTCTCACACAAATAAATGCACGCATGTGAACCACGAAAACAGAGCCATGGGTGGAGGCACAGTGAAGGGGAGGTATCGGTTCTTTACTTCACTAGGAGCCAGAGGCACAAACAATGGAGACCGAAGGTAGTACAATATGCGTGGAATATGGGCCAGAAACACATATGATGTTGTAGGATTTAGGTGTATGACAGAGGCTCCTCCAGGTGATGGTAAGACCAGAGAGAAAATCACTACAACAGAACGGAACTATCATAAAAATGCATATGACAGTGGTTCAGGAATGTGGGTGCAGGCCTCAGGAGCATGGCAGAGGTGTGAGTTCTGCAAAATAGGCAGGAAACTGACACCAGGAGTTACACAAAAGCTAATTTTGGGAGTTGGCTCTGATACCATGTCAGACCAGGTAGTAACTCCTCAAAATCAATTCGTTCATATTCATTCAGGTTGGTCTTTATTATATACATGAGGGCGAGACTGTTCACTTCATCTCCCGGTGACTATTCATATTTCTTATTATTTATTTACATCAGTTACACTTATTCACCCAATCCCGATGATTAGGTGTCAACAGATATGGAGAGATAAGGGGAAGAGAGAGAGAGAGATAGAGAGAGAGAAGGGGAAGAGATAGAGAGGGGGAGATAGATGGATAGATAGATATGTAGAGAGAGAGTGGGTATGTGGGATTCTATAGAGAGATAAAGGAGGAGAGACAGTGGGAGATAGATATATAGATGGAGGGGGAAAGAGAGAAGAAGAGAGAGACAAATAACGGGAGGGAGGAAGATAAATAGGTAGAGAAAGAGAGAGAGAGGTGTGTTTAGGGCGCTGAGATAGAGAGACAAATAAGGAGAGATGGAGGGAGGTATACATATATATGGCAATGGGGGAGAGGGAAGAAGAGAAATATAGAGAAAGGGAGGGAGAGATGGAGAGAAGGAGGGAGATAGACACATAATGGAAGGTGGAGATATAGGTAAGCAGAAAGAGACAAATAAAAACATAGAATTTAGATCTAGAAAGTCGTGAATATTTTGGTTTTTCACTAAAATAGATGTATTGATTTTAGTGTAGTTGTTCATTTCTAATCCTATTTTATCGCTTGCACTAGATGCATTGATTTTAGTGTAGATGTTGATTTCTAATCCTATTTAATACCTTACACTAGATGCATTGATTTTAGTGTAGATGTTGATTTCTACTTCTATTTGATTTCTTGCACTAGATGCATTGGTTTCAATGTAGATATTGATTTTTAATCGTATTTGATCGCTTTCACTAGATGCAATGATTTTAGTATAGATATCGATTTCTAATCCTATTTAATACCTTATATTAAACGCATTGATTTCAATGTAGATGTCGATTTCTACTCCTAATTGATTGCTTTCACTTGATGCATTGGTTTTAGGGTAGATATTGATTTATGATCCTATATGATCACTTGCATTAGATGCATTGATTTCAGTGTAGATATCGATTTCTAATCATATTTAATACCTTACACTAGATGCATTGAGAGTGTATATGTTTATTTCTACTCCTATTTGATTGCTTGCATTGGATCCATTGGTTGCAGTGTAGATATTGATTTCTAATCCTATTTGATAGTTTGCACTAGATGCATTGATTTTAGTGTAGATGTTGATTTCTAATCCTATTGGGTTGTTTGCACTACATGCAAGTGTAGATGTTGATTTCTGATTTGATGCAACTAGATGTATTATGTACATTAATTTCAAAGTAATTAGATTAATAGTGTGCATTGATTTCATTGTAAACACATCTCTGCCCCCTCCATATATATCTCTATCTCCCATTGTCTATCCTTTATCTCTTTATCTCACCCCCAAACATACACACTCTCTCTCCATATCTATCAATATATCTCTCTCTCCCTCCCTTTTCCATCCCCCCTCTCTCTCTTCCCCTTGTCTCTCTCTAACACTTCTCTCTCCATATCTATAACTCTTCCTCCTTGTTGAAGAATCTAGGGCAATTAGGTATAGTGTGATTCTTCTTGACTTGATAACAATTTTTGGAGTCTTTTTATCTTTCATTGTTAGCTTAATCTCCTTCTTCTTATTATTAATGCATGTGTGTGTACTTCATCAAACTGCTATCAAAAGATAAAAACAAGAACACAAGATGTTGGCTCTCTTCCAGGGCCAAAACCTCTCTTCTCTTGAGAGGAAAACCCTTTGGTAAGTTTTCTCTTATTGAAGCTTCTTTCTTGATCAATGTCAAACCCTAGACCCTTGAATAGAAGATCCTCCGAGCACAAGTCAAGTCCTTCATTTTCTGTGCACTATGTTTTCTCGGTACTTTTTTCACCTCCTTCTAGCACTTCATTCCTCGGCATTTTTTCCTTCTTCCAACACTTTGTTCTTCCTTAGTGTGACAACATTTCCGCCCTAATTCTCGCATGTGTGAGAGGTACCCTAGAGAATTAGGGTCCTTTTTCCTTCGCTAGAGAGATAGGTTTCTTCGCTTGACTTGGGCAGCCTTGTAGGACTAATTTGAACCCAATCAACACTATTTTATGGATTGTTTGTCCCTGCTGTCATACTCGCAAACTTGACCACCCTTTATTCAAACGTGTGATTGTTTCTAGCCCTAGAAACAGTCCTTTTCACTTCATCTTTTCTCCTGCTTCCTTCGCTACCCTATGAGACCTATTCTTCGTCCTTTGTTGCCCATTTTCTAGCCTCTTCTCTTCGTAAATTTCAAAGCTTCTTGGTTAGCGTTGTAATGGAGTGGAAAACCTCTATTTATAAAGGATTGTCCCTCCTTTTAGGCCAACTAGAAGACTGACATGTAGATTGTTTTCAAACCAAATTGTTATGCTTACTTCATATGGTTCCTTTGGTGGTGTCACATGCTTGAAGGAGACTCTTTGATGGTGCCTTTGCATAGGAGGGGACTTGACTTTGCTTGGAGGTTACTTCTTTGACTCTTATACATAATGTAACATACCCTTAAGGTCTTTAACATAATTATTTTGACCTTTTTATTTACCTATAGTACTTTAACATGTGCTAGACCTACTTCAATGAGCAAGGAACTCATTGACATATATTATAAAAATAATATTTAATTTCTTGAATAAATACAAATATCAAAAGTACATTTATGAAGACCAAACATAGTTACATTTCTTTCAACACTCCCTCTTAAGTAGGGAGGTATTCATACAACATTACAAGGTGTTTAGATATGTTTCAATCTTGAAGAATTCACTTAAGAGAAATCGAATTTGCAATCCATCTGTTTTAGCATCATAATAACTAACATTGTTTCCACAACAAGGCCTTGATTGATAGCTCTATCTCTCAATAGATCATAGCACAATGTTGACAAGACCAATGACTTATAAACACCTTATTCATTGTCTCTCAAGGTACATACCCACCCGGGTTTTCACTGAGTATGACATTTTAGGACTATTCTTGTCTTGGGTTCCCAGCCCTCAAAGAATATCAGTCCTCTTGCCTACTCTTGTCTTGGATGCCCTACACATCCTCAAAGAGTATCAAATGCCAGATGATTACATAATCCTCCCATTATTTCTTTCCAAGTGAAGACAAGAATTTTGTGTCTATGTTGTGTCTACATTTCCATTCATGGCCTTCATCTAGACTTACGGTTGTTAGTCCTGGTCTAGTGCATGATACATGAAATGGAAAACACAACTGTCACTCCTTTGTAATCAAGGGTGATCCAAAACTCCCTCTTGAGCAGGGACTTGTTAGAGCTCCCTCTTAACCAGGGACTCTTTCATTCATCAACAACTTCTTCTTCATGGGTCCTTCAACTACTTGATCTCCTTCCTTTCTTTGATGTCATGAAGTCTTTGTTCGAACTTATTCTAGGTAGGGCACCATCCATCGATCACTTTCCTTCCTGGTTTGTCATGTCATTGCTTCCTTAATGGAAAATGGCTTTCTTGTCATACATCAGGTTTTCATGTCATCTAGCTACTCCTTTGTCATATGTTCATGCTTCAGAATACTCTTTTCATGGATGCTTTGTCGTACTTGCCTATTTACATGATTCAACCTAGTATCCCATCATGACTTCATCCTGATATTGCTTCAACATTGCTTTTGCTTTTGCTAGATGGATTCTTCATCACAACATATTTTGTAGAGTAGAATCAATTATCTGTACCTTTCATATCTCCAAGGCCTTCATAGGTGTCAAGGGTCCTTCCTTCCTTTGTCAGAGTTGTCCTGCCTTCTTTCGAGAGATATCTTCAAAGTATCTTGTCAAATAGTGATTCTTGGTGATCATGGTGTTCTTCACATGCTTGATCTCTTTCTTCATTTTCTTCTCTTTGGATAAATTGGTCAAACACCTTATGCTCCTTGTGAGAGCACTTCTTCATTGCTTGTTTCTTGGACTAGTCAGCATTTCTTCTTGCTTCTTAGTCAGAAATCTTATTCTCCTTATGTGAGCATATCCTTTTGTTAACCTTTATTGCATTGTAGTACATGCCTTCGAGCATGTCATTGGTGAAAGAGATTATTTCCTCCTTGATCATTTTATATAACTATTCCCATGACTCAATAATATACAAATGGTAACATGACTAAACTTTGATGTATACATACCTCATCTTGATTCTCCTTTGATCATCTTAGCTTCATTTGGTTGTCCTTGGTGTGGCCCTTCTTGCTTCATCTTAGCTTGCCTGCATATCACCCTTTTCTTGAATCCCATGAATGGGATTCCCAATGATACATCTTCTTTGGTTCATGAACCTTCTTTTGAAGATTCCATTGTAGGATCTTAAAGACCCTTGCTTTCAAAATGTTTATTTTCTTTTGATGATGGAGGTATTCTAAGATTCTTAATCATATCAATTTTATTTCATCATGGATGAGGTCCTATACTAGGTATGCTCCTTGTACATGAATATATTGAGCTATATCTACCATGCTCATATATTTTAGAAGATATTTCTAACCATGCATTTTATTTTCATTATAAATTCTACTTCTTCATGAGTATATAGAACTCTATGTACTTCATGCTTCTAGATTCTAGAAGATGTTTCTATTCATGCAATTTTATTTTATTCCTACATGCTCCTATCTACTCAAAACCTTGAAACAAGACTTTAATTAAAGAGTTTGACTTATTCCTAGTAGAGATCTGAAGGATCTTCCTTCTTCTGTTTCTTTTCTTCTTATTTCACCTCTTGAGTCATGTGAGTTTCTTCCCTCTTTCTTTTGTTGTTGTTGTCCTTCTTAAGGTTAGGACAATTCCTTTTGTAGTGTCCATATTCTTGACACCTATAGCATTGGATTTTGGACATGTCTTTGTTGTTCGTTCTTCATGGAACAAATTTTTCAAATTTACCATTTCTCTTAGCCATGGTAGCAAATGCTTGCTCCTTTGATCCCACATCTTCCTTTGCTTTAAGTCTGGATTCCTCTGTCTTGCATAGAGACCACATTTCACTGAGTGTGGTTGCTTCCTTATTGGAATATATGCTTGATGTGAAGTTGCCCCAATCCTCAAGTAGAGCATTGAGTACTGCAATTGTCATTTCTCCATTAGACATGACTTCCTCAAGCTATTGAGTTGATCCTTCATCTCAGATATATTCATGAAGTAGGCAACTATTCCTTTCTTTGATATCTTCATTTTTTACAATTCATTTCTTAGATATATCACTTCTCCAGTTGTGGATACCGACAATAGCTCTACTATCTTATCATAAATTTCTTTTGATGTTTCAAATTTGGAGACATAAGGAATGAGAGAGTCCTTGATAGATTCTATTGGAATCCTTTGAGATCTTGTCTCATCCTTATTGTACTTGGCTAAGGCTTGAGTTTGTTTATTAGCAAGAATAGTGATATTCCCTTTGACATGCTCTAGAAGTTCATTCTCCTTGAGAAGTAAATCAGTGATCTTCTTCCATGCAAGAAAGTTATTGGTGCCTACCAATTTGTTGCTTTCCTTGCAAAAAGACATTGATGTATATTCAGAAGGGGACATATACTTACTTGATAGATTTTGAGATGTAGTGGATTTGGTTTCTACTCGAAGACTTAATGGCTTGCCTTCCTAGGATCTTGATGTTCTTCAAGTTGCCTTCTCCAAGTGGACTTGCATGATGATGAGATTTGCTTTGTAACTTGTAGATGATGTGGGTCCCTCTTTGATTTGCTCTTCTTTATAGATGCCTTTGTGTAAGGCTCTTCTTCTTGCTATGTAGTCTTCCTTGATGAATGATAGATGGTAGGCCTTCTTTTCCTTGAGTAGATTTGGCTTAATGCTTCAACCTTGTAGATGCTTTTCCTTGATGAGTGTTCTTGAGTTGCCCTTTCCTTGATGTGTCACCTTAGCTCTAATACCATGTTGAAGAATGTAGGGCAATTAGGTGTAGTGTGATTCTTCTTGACTTGATAACAATTTTTGGAGTCTTTTTAATTTTCCTTGTTAGCTTAATCTTCTTCTTCTTATTATTAATGCATGTGTGTGTACTTCATCAAACTACTATCAAAACATAAAAACAAGAACATAAGATGTTGGCTCTCTGCTAGGGCCAAAACCTCTCTTCTCTTGAGAGGAAAACCCTTTGGTAAGTTTTTTCTTATTGAAGCTTCTTTATTAATCAATGCCAAACCCTAGACCCTTGACTAGAAGACCCTCCAAGCACAATTCAAGTCCTTCCTTTTCTCTGCACTATGTTTTCCCAGTAATTTGTTCACCTCCTTCTGACACTTCATTCCCCGACACTTTGTCCTTCTTCTGACACTTCATTCTTCCTTAGTGTGACAACGCTGCAGCCCTAATTCTCGCACGTGTGAGAGGTAACCTAGAGTATTAGGGTCCTTTTTCCTTCGTTAGAGAGATAGGCTTCTTCGCTTGACTTGGGAGGCCTTATAGGCCTAGTTTTAAACCCAATAAACACTAGTTTATGGATTGTTTGTCCCTGTTGTCATACCCGCAAACTTGACCACCCTTTCTCTGCATGTGTGACTATTTCTAGCCCTAGAAACAATCCTTTTCATTTCGGTTTTTCTCCTTTTTCCTTCGCTTCCCTAGGAGATATCTTCTTCGTCCTTTGTTACCCTTTTTCTAGCCTCTTCTCTTCGTAGATTTCAGAGCTGCTTGGTTGACGTTGTAATGGAGTGGAAAACCTCTATTTATAGAGGATTGTCCCTCCTTTTAGGCTGACTAGAAGGCCAACATGTAGACTATTTGCAGGCTGACTTGTTATGCTTACTTCAGATGGTTTCTTTGGTGGTGTCACATGCTTGAAGGAGACTATTTGATGGTTCATTTGCATAGGAAGGGACTTGACTTTGCTTGGAGGTTACTTCTTTGACTCTTATACACATGTAACATACCCTTAAGGTCTTTAACATAATTCTTTTGACCTTTTGAATTACCTATAGCACTTCAACATGTGCTAGACCTACTTCAATGAGAAAGAAACTCATTGACATATATTATAAAAATAATATTTATTTTCTTAAATAAATACAAATATCAAAAGTACATTTATGAAGATTGAACCTAGTTACATTTCCTTCAATGCTCCCTCCATGTCTTTGCCTCTCTCTTCTTCCCTCTCTCCCCCCTCCATCTATATCTCTATCTCACCCCCAAAACATACAAACTCTCTCTTAGTGTGCGCACATAAACATTATTCATGACGTGAATTGACTTCTTTGTTATAGTAATTCAACCATAAATACAATACTTGAATTTTCATCCTAAATAAAATGTTCACTTACCCAAAATGTCTTCTTCTTAAAACTATAAACTATTTGTAATTGGCTACATTCTTATTATTCCCATTTTCCATCATTCAAAATTGTTAATCACTTTGCATTCAAACACGGTAATAGAAAATAACTAATAGATGTGATAATAAGAACAATAAAATAAAATAGTTTCAGATTGATTACAATGAAGATTCTTTGTAATTGACTATATTCTTATTATTCACATTTTCTATCATTCAACATTGTGAGATGCAAATATTCTCAATAGTCGAACATCGAGCACACTAAGACGGTGGACGCAGTGATCTGAAGCACTCCCAAACCCTGAGAAAAAACCCTATCTGTATCGCTCCATGACCACCTCAGGGAGGGGTTCGGCCCCCCTAGCCTTCAGCCCCTTTGTCTTTGGCAGTTGTCCCTCTACACCCTCCAACACCCCACCCAGCTCCCGATCCAGGGTCAATAGCAAAGCCTCGGCTGCAAACCATAACCCTAGAGCCAATGGATTTGCGTCCGTGGGGAACATTCCTAGTCAGAACAGGGTGACAGGCTCGTCCCCTTGCAAACTGCTATCAGAGGAAACACCCTCATTGATCATTGAAGATCCTTGGATCGACGAATACAGAGATCACATGAGTAAACATGCCCTAATATGTCGATTCATGGGAGTTTGACTCAATGAAAAGGCTCTCTGCTGGTGGATAAACCAGAAATGGAAGCCCAAAGGGAACTATGAACTTCAGCTGGGGTCAAGAAGTTTTTTCACTGTCATCTTCGCTCACAGGGATGACAGAGACCACATTTTCGAAGGAGGCCCATACTTTTACAACTCGGCAGGACTCTACATGACGTACTGGAGACCCAACTTTGCTCCAGAACAGGAAGATTTCAAAAAAGTTCCAGTATGGCTCAGACTCTACTCCCTTCCTGTTGACTACTAGAATAAGCGCATCTTGGAAGCCATCGAGAATCAGTTGGGCATCTTCGTCAAAACCTCAGATCTCACATCTCAAGGTAAATACACTGCCTACGCTAGAATCTGCATTTACACGAATGTTTCAGGACCCCTCCCAGGTCATATTGATCTGATCCACAAGGGAATTCATTGGAAGCAATCCATCGACTATGAAAACATCCCATTCAGATGTCGGAAATGCTGACAGCATGGACATCTTAGTCATGGATGCCCCCTTAATCAACCCCCACCACAAACCCAAGCAGACAAGGTGGATAACCCACCCCCAAGTTTCATCCCTGTATCAAGGAAGAACAAAGGGTAGAAGGGAAAAAATCCTCTGAAACCCTCCACTAACCTGACCCCCACCCAGCAAAATAGCTTTGAAGCACTTGGCAACCTTGATCCAAACGAGAACCCTCTAGAATCCCCCGCCCCCATTGCTCAAGATCTACCCATGAATGTTCAGTTATCAAACCCATCAAACACTTCCATCCTGAACCCTGACTCACACCAAGCCCAGCCACAGCAACAAAACCCACAGCCCAATCCCATCCAGAACGATACAAGCCCTGTCTCATTGCAAACCCCTCCCTGCACAGAAACCCACTCAGACCATCCATCCTCAACCACTCCAACCAATCCATTGGAAGAGATCCTAGGTGACCTAGATCTCTAAAAGGTCAACGAGCAATGGACCAATACAAGCTGAAAGGTCCGGGAAGAAAGAGGGGGCGAAAATTGACAAAACAGCAAATACAAGAACTTGGCAGGCACCTAATCAATGAAGGAAAAATTAGTGCTTTGGTCCTATCCACTCCAAAGGTTACTCAATGAAGATCACAACCTAGAACATCAAAGGGCTAAAGGGTACCTCGAAAAGACAAATCCTAAAAAATCGTCTTTTCTCGCAATTCCCAGACCTTATTCTTCTTCAAGAATCCAAATGCTCCTCCAACGATAGAGAGACGCTTAAGAAACTCTTTGCAAAAGGCTATCATTGCATAAGCACAGAATCCATTGGGCAAGCAGGAGGGCTTCTCATGTTTTGGAATAAAAGCAAGTTCTTTATGCAGAATGCTCTGTCCACTAAGCATACGTTATCAGTCATCTTCAACATGCCACAATCAAAGCACACGATATGCATCACCAATGTGTATGGACCTCAGCGAACCCAGGAAAAATTCAAGATTAGATATCATTTTTTTGGGATTCAACTGCGTTAAGTAAGTCATTCAAACGTATGACCATTTCCATGAGAGGTAGTCGTAACTGACTAATTTCTCATGATTTTTGAATAGTTCACTTAGCACTCATTGCATCGGGTGATGCTCACAAGGGTGAAGAAGTGGGATTGAAACTAGTGAAATGTGGAGAACGAATCACATAGCATCAATCATCACTTCCGGGGCTTGCACCCGGTAACCAGGACTTCCCAGGAGGTCACCCATCCCAGAACTCCTCTGGCTCAAGCGCGCTTAACTGTGGAGTTTTTCCCCACAATCAAGCCCACTTAGCTTGCTACCCCATTTGCAAAACCTTAGCAAGTATTGTGCCTCATGAACCATTCAAGTAGAGATCCCTTGACTCTTTTTGAATTTAAGTATGGGGGATTTACGCAGTGCATTTTCTAATATAATGCACTGCGTAAATCCCCATACTTAAATTCAAAAAGAGTCAAGGGATCTCTACTTGAATGGTTCATGAGGCACAATACTTGCTAAGGTTTTGCAAATGGGGTAGCAAGCTAAGTGGGCTTGATTGTGGGGAAAAACTCCACAGTTAAGCGCGCTTGAGCCAGAGGAGTTCTGGGATGGGTGACCTCCTGGGAAGTCCTGGTTACCGGGTGCAAGCCCCGGAAGTGATGATTGATGCTATGTGATTCGTTCTCCACATTTCACTAGTTTCAATCCCACTTCTTCACCCTTGTGAGCATCACCCGATGCAATGAGTGCTAAGTGAACTATTCAAAAATCGTGAGAAATTAGTCAGTTACGACTACCTCTCATGGAAATGGTCATACATTTGAATGACTTACTTAACGCAGTTGAATCCCAAAAAATGATATCTAATATAATGCACTGCGTAAATCCCCCATACTAAAATTCAAGATGTTGGAAGACCTGGATGAGGTCCGACAACACCATGGGGCCAATCACTGGATCTTAGGTGGTGACTTCAACATGATCACCACCCTAGAGGAAAAGAAAGGAGGCTTAAGAAGACTGGATAAAGACGCGGAAGAATTCAACACCTTCATAGCTGCATCTAAACTCATTGATGTTCCCACAGTCAATGGTCTGTATACTTGGAACAATAAGCAAGGGGGAAATAGGCAAGTTGCATCGAGGCTCGATAGGTTCCTTATCTCAGAATCCATCATGCTCCAAAATCTAGATATGGAGGCCAGCATTCTGCCTATTGGGGGATCTGATCACTGGCCAGTGCAGATTCACTTCACCAATATGGACAAGCCTCAAAATAGACCTTTCAGATTCGAAGGTTTTTGGACAGATCATCCAACATTCATGCAAAATATACAGAGCTGGTGGACTCAAACCACAATAGAGAGCGATAATATCATGTACATCTTCCAGCAAAAGCTCAAGATCATCAAAGCCAATCTCAAACGCTGGAACAAGAACACCTTTGGCAACATTTTTCAAGCCAAAAGAGAGCTCGAGGAAAAAATGGTGGGCCTCCAGCAAACAATGATCAAGGAAGGGCCCAATGATGAAAGGTTGGCTCAGGAATCAAACCTACAAAAGCAATGGGAAGAAAGGCTAAGACAAGAAGAGCTGCTCTGGAAACAAAAATCAAGGGTGCAATGGTTAAAACGTGGAGAACGCAACACAAGCTTCTTCCATAAGTCAACCATTCAGCATAGAGCCAACAATTGTATTCAATCCCTCAAAAAAGCTGATGGCGCTAAAGTTTATACCAGGGAACAAATAGGATCTAAACTTAACTCATACTTCAATTCACTTCTCATTGATCCCATTCATGATAGAACCCAAGCCATCAATAAAGTCATCGGTGCTATCCCCCCCTTAGTTACGGAGGAGAAAAACTCCCTTCTTTTAAGAGAGTTCACTGAGCAGGAGATTGAAGAAGTCGTCTTCACCATGGCTACTAACAAAGCCCCCGGACCAGACGGCTTTACAATTGAATTCTTTAAAGCTTGCTGGCCCATTATCAAGGCCGACCTTTTCAATCTTATAAAGAACTTTCACAGAACCAAGAGAGTGTTTCCTGCCATCAATGCCACCTTCCTCACCCTAATTCCAAAATCTGATCAAGCTGACTCACCCGACAAGTTCCGGCCCATAGCCCTTTGCAATGTCATATATAAAATCCTATCCAAACTGATGGCTAACAGACTTAAACCCATCCTCCCCTCAATCATATCTCTAGAGCAATCAGGATATGTTGAAGGCAGGCAGATCACCGACAGCATAATCCTCACTCAGGAGGTTTTGCATTCTATCAAAACACAGAGGATTCCAGGTATGCTCATCCAGCTTGACCTCTCAAAGGCCTTTGATAAAATTAGATGGATCTACATCAGAGCAACCCTCCAGGATTTCGGCTTCAGTCAGATTTGAATAAATTGGATAATGGAAATGGTCTCAAGAGCATTCTTTTAAATCACGCTGAACAGAGGGCCCCTACAACCCTTCCTTCCATCCAGAGGTATAAGACAAGGAGATCCCTTGTCGCCTTTTCTCTTTGTTATCATGGCAGAGGGTCTAGGAAGATATCTATCCCAAGCAAACTAGAAGAATCAGCTCAAAGGCATCAAATCTGCACATCATGGCCCCACAGTAACGCATCAGCAATTTGTAGATGATACAATGCTCATGGGATCCCCCACAGTGAAGGAAGCTCGAACCTTCAGCAAGGTGCTAAGGACCTTCATGGAGGCCTCAAGTATGGAAATCAATCTCACAAAATCCAAACTTTTTTTCTTCAATACTTCTATTCCTGTGCAGAGAAATCTTAGCAGAATTCTTAAGATTCAGAAGAACTCCCTTCCAACAAAATACCTTGGCATTCCACTCTCAGAATATGCCCCAAAATATGACAACTGGGAAGACCTCCTTAAGAAAATGAAGGCCAGGTTAAGTAGTTGGACTCACAAAGCCCTAAACATGGCCAACATACTGGTTTTGGTCAAATCAGTTCTTCAAGCAATGCCAGCCTATATGCTCTCGGCCCTAGCAGCACCTAAAGTAGTTTATAAATCCATTCGAAACATCCAGCGGTCCTTCCTCTGGAATGGAGTTTCTAAGAAATCCAAATGGGCTCTCCTCAAGTGGACAGACATTTGTAAACCAAAATTGGTGGGAGGACTGGGCCTAAGAGATCCTGAAATCCTAAGCAAGGTTGTAGGATCAAAAAATTTGGTGGAGATGGGTGGAAAATCCTAATTCCCTCTGGGGCACCTTGTGGAAAGGGAAGTACACGAACCAAGTCAGGGACAAAGACCTTATCAGGCTCACTGGTAACACTCAAGGATCCCCCCTCTGGAACAAAGCATGGGAAAATCGACATATTGTTTAGAGGCACAACTTCTGGGAAGTGCACCAAGGCAACACCGCCCTCTTCTAGGAGGATGCCTGGCAGCAACTCCCCCACCTGGACCACCCAGATAAGACTACTCTTAAAAGGGACATGCACGAAGCAGGGTTGGTGATTGTAGCATACTACTGGCAACCTAGGACACCAGTTACTACATGGAAAAATGGCTATCAAAAGAGTAATGGCTCACCCAAGACCACAATGAGAATATAGACCCTCTTTTACAAGAACTAGAGCAGCGCAGAATCCTCACATCGAATAGAGAGGATATCCTTCAGTGGGGAAATAATCCTAAAGGAACTTTCAGCCTCAAAGAAGCCTACAAAATCATGGCTGCCTCTCATGACTCGCAACTGGACCCCAAATGGCACACTCTATGGAACAGAGGAACCTGGCCCAAAATCACCCTGTTCTCCTGGCTGGTCTTGCATAACAAAGCACTCACATGGGACAATCTTCGGAGACGGGGTTTCATTGAGCCTTCCTGTTGCGTCCTCTATGAGAATGATCAAGAAACTCTCAATCATATTCTCAACACCTGCCCCACTGCTTGCTCTCTTTAGGATGGCATGGCCATCATCTTCAAACAATCCGACAGAAATAGGAAATCTATCTGTCATACACTGAGAAATTGGAGATCCTCCATATCTTCCAACAATCTGGTCAACAGAGCATGGAATCTCATTCCGGGAGCCATAGCTTGGATCATGTGGAAAGAGCGCAATGCAAGAATCTTCAAGAATTCGGCGATGGTAGTGGAAATGTTAAAAGGAAAGACACGACAGCTCATCACAGAATCGATCCATGCCATGGATATATTGCAGCAAGAGGGAAACACATCTCTGAATGACCAAAGGATAATCCAGATCCTAAATCTCAAAGCCAAGACCACTCCCACAGGAAGGAACCAGGCCTCCATTGCGACGACGCAGGATAAATGGTGTCTGCCTCCATTTCAAACATTCAAACTGAATTTCGATGGGGCATCAAAGCAAAACCCGGGAAAAGCTAGTTACGGTGGAGCAGTCAGGGATCATGCCGGTAACATCCATCTTATCTATCATGGCAATCTTGGCGTGAACACCAATAATGTTGCAGAGCTAATCGCTCTCATCAAAGGCATCACCCTGGCTGATCGCTACAGACTTCTACCTCTGGTGGTGGAAGGAGATTCGGAGATTGTCATCAAGATGATGAGAAAACTCCAGAATGGCACCCAGGTGGACAAGATAACCCCCAGCTAGAGGCTCTCGGCAATCCTGAAGGACCTACAAGGCCACCTTAGCAACATTCAAGGTGTCACCTTTCAAGTGGTTCGAAGAACAGCAAATAAGTTGGCCGGCGCCATGGCCAATGCTGGCATTCAATCCAATCTTGAAGATTATCACATCCTTTGGCAAGACCTGGAGGAGTGGGAACTCAAAGCGAAGCGCAATACCATAAACAATGCAGAACATCGAGCCATGTAAACATGCAGAGCATGACGGCCACGGTTTTTTTCTTTGATTCTTCTATGTATGCATCTATATCCATAATTCTACCGGCTATAAGTATTCTATTAAAAACAAACAAACAAACAAAGACAGAATATTTGATGAGTCCTCAGACTAGACCCGCAGAACTTTATAAAGGCAGACACAGGGACTTCCCCTCGACTCCCACTCTGCATTATGTATTCCACTGTATTCTATTAATATAAAGTCCCACTGAACCTTCAAAAAAAAAAAAAAATTAGATTGTCATTTTGTACTTAAAATTTTTATTCTATCATTTTTTCATCATTCAAGTTACTAACACACTCTCTCATCTCAACAAACTGAGGTAACTAAGAAAAGTTAAAATTAAATTGACCAAATTAATCTTAGACATATTTAGCATATTTAATATGATCAAAATAATTATATGTTCAACAAATTTTATATGACCGCACACGAATCAAACTAGCCTAGATCCATCTTAGCTCCAGATCTATCAAGCGTTAAGAGGGATCAAATCTCTCGACGTGCAAACCTTTCCTCAAGTTTTGCACTTAAAAAAAGAGGTTTGCACCTCGAGAGATTTGATTCCTATCGGCACTTGATAGATCCGAAGTTAAGATGGATCTAGGCTAGTTATTATTTGAACCAACATTTAAAAGTTTATACTCATCACCGATATCACTTTTAACTTTTTTTATTTATTTAATTGGACCGACATTTAAAATTGTCTACATAGAGTTCAGCCAATAAAAAATATATATATATTTTTACATTCACAACAAAAAATTAAAAAAACATATAATACATGATATTTAAATGATGGGTAAAATTAATCAAATTGAAGGGAAATTTTAACAGAACAAAAAATAAAAATAAAAAATAAAATAAATTAAAAAAATTCTCTAGTACATGGTTTGTTCCCGTGATATTCTTAACCCATATTTTTTTCCCATGATATTCTTCTCTAATGTGACATATTTAAATGCTAATAATTAAACTAGCCTAGATCCATAACTTCTAATCTAGAAAGTGCCAAGAGGAATCAAATCTATTTTCACTCTAAAAGATATTTGCAATATTTTTTCACTCTAAAAGATATTTGCATCTCAAGAGAGACATTTGATCCCTCTTAGGGCTTGATAGATTCAAAACTTAGTTCATAACCCAACTCCATCATATCACTTCATAAATAATTGTTTCAAGACAACCACAAAAATAGTGAAGTACATTAATTAACACCACATAACCATTAATATTGTATTTATTTTTTTATATTATTTATTTTTGATATTTATTATTGGGATTGCATCATCATCATGTCCAATATATGGAGTTGCCTTTAGTGCGAATTTTTGGATTTTATGGTGCTAGAATCCAGTGGAAAATTTTGAGGTGAAATATAGATTTGTGTTATTTAAACAGTTTTTTGACTATATATATGGATTCAGCACCCTAAAAAAACCCTAGGGCACTTTGATTGTGCAGAGTTACCCATTTCAATAAATTCCTACCAGATTTTAGAGAAATTAGACCAGAAAAACTCACCGGAAAAGCTTCCAAAAAGTCGCACTAAAGACAACTCCCCAATATATTACCCCGATCAGGGCGGGGAATTGAAATGGTGATTTCACATCAAGGAGTGCCTTAATAGAACACAAGATCATCGTCTATCCAAGACCCATGGACTTTTGATATTTTATAATTAGATCAGAAAAACTCATCGGAAAAGCTTCCAAAAAGTCGCACTAAAGACAACTCCCCAATATATTACCCCGATCAGGGCAGGGAATTGAACTGGTGATTTCACATTAAGGAGTGTCTTAATAGAACATAAGATCACCGTCTATCCAAGACACGTGGACTTTTAAAGTCCACGAATTATTTTTTTCCCAAGGAAAAATCGTAACTTTATTCATAAATGAACAAAATTACATATTGTAGATGCTTAAAAAAACATATGCATAAATAGCCAATCCTCGAATCCAAGATCATAAAATAAGCAACTCATAAAAAAACTACTCCCTTATGCCTTTCTTTATTTCCACTTTCCTCCAACCATTATTGTTGGGAGTGTTAGATATAATAGGCATTTGTGTTTTTGCTATATTTGCAGGTGATTCTTTGTCATAATCTGAACTTTCTGATGCATGTATTCTTTTGGTGTCGCTAACGTCTTTTTCAGTTGGGATTTTCTCTACCTGCTGTTGTTGTATGGAAGACATAGGAACTATTGAGGAATTATGTTTTTCGTCATTCTTCTACATAGATTCTTGGGGCATCTGGACATTGTCGTTTGTAGTTTTTTCTATGATTTCTTCCTCCTCTGCTTCAGCTTCCTGTGATTCAGATAATTGTCATCCTTTTGGTTTTGAAGCTTCACTTTTTTTTCTTTTTGAAGGTGACTAATTTCTTCCTCCTCTGCTTCAGCTTCCTGTGATTCAGAGAATTGTCATATGCCAACGTAAATTCGTATTCTCATAATCAAGTGACTGAGTCCGCTTCAAATTGTTGTGGAGCTGAGTAATTATATCGGGTTTAAGAGGTAATAATTTGGGCAAATCCACCCGAAGGGATCCACCTATCGGGTTTAAGAGCTAATAATCCGGGCAAATCCACCGGAAGGGATCCACCCACCAGCGTATCTAGTCGGACCTAACCCAGGGTGTCGAGGAGATTTGACCCAGTGACCACCCAATTAGCAAGGTACTTAGCAACGGGAACTCAACCAACTGAGCTATCCCTTGGGACTATTTTAATATTTAATTATTATAATAAATAAAAAGCTATTTTTAATTAATAAATAATCTATTTTTTAATCATAATGCTTTATTTTTTCATGTATAGTTATCAACCTAGATCCATCTCAACTCTAGATCATCAAATCTCTTTTCACTCCAAAAGAGTTTTGCATCTCAAATATTTGATTTCTGTAAAAGCTTAGTAGATCCATAATTGAAGAATCTAAACTGGTTTAATTATTTATTATAATCAATTATAATTATAATAATAATTATTAATTTTATGCAAAAAAATTATTTCGGATAAATCACATCAATGATTTAGGGTCCCCTGTTTTGAACCCCTAATGAAATTCATCATCCGGACAAAAATAATGATGAACCTCAATAGGGGTTCGAAACTAGTCTACCCTAAATCATTGATGTGATTTATCCAGAATTTTTTTTTTTTAAATCATAAATCAAAAAAACTCTATTATGAAATATTAATTTTATATCTTCTTCTTCTTCTTTTTTTTTTTTTTTTTTTTTTTTTTTTTTTTTCGAAGAAAAAGCGAACTTTTTATTAAGTAGATAAAAAGTTACATTGCAGATGCGTGAGCATTTCAGCTTGTGCTATTTGACTGCAAGAGCAATCACAAAAACCGTCCTTTCCACAAGAAGGACCCACTGCTTTCAAAATTTGAGACAGCTGAAAGTGTATTGTTGTCCAGCCGTATCATAATGTCCATTTAACAACAGAAAAACATCATAAATGCGGCCTCCTTATAAAGGAAAACAGCCGGTACAAAAATTGTTTTAGTTCTGTGATTTTGGAAACCAAGTTTTACCGAAATAACATCATGAAGTCTGTAATAACAAGCAGAATATATCAAAAAAACGTTGATGTTCCCCTGTGCTCATGTATAAGGCGGCTGTTCTGATGTGTGAGTCTGCCCCTGAATTTCTTCTATGATTTTCCAGCTGCCCAAATTCTGTTGCAGACCTTCTTTAGAAAGCTTGTCTGTTGTTTCATTCCTGTCCCTGTAAATATGGTGTAAAAAGATACTATTAAAAGATGATTTTAAAGCTGTGATTTCTTCCAACAGTGGTTTCAGAATTTGGTTGTTACATGAGCTTTTTCCATTGACCCAATTGATTACATTTAATGAATCTCCAAAGATCTGAATTGTGGTGATGTTCCTTTGTATAAGCCAGCATAGGAGCAACTTCAAAGCTGTCAGTTCTGCAAAATTGTTTGTTCCTGACCCTAAACCAACTGAGGCTTTGAGGGAATGGGTTGGAGTTTCATGGATAGCTATGCCAGCACCTGCCTGATTGTTCTGTGAGGCTCCGTCGAAAAAGGACCAAGGGATGCCCTCTTTAATGATGACTTCTTTATTTTGCCTATGGGATTTTTTTCCCACAGGTTCAGGGATGCTTGAGTAGATGGATACGCTCTGAGTTGCTGTGATAACTACCGGAGTTTCCTTATCCTGGAAAATACTCTTGTTTCTGGCTATCCATATCCCCCAGCATAGGATGAGTGGAAGATTCCGCATATTCCCTTCTGGGTACTGATTCCACCATTTGGTCCATGCTTCTGATAGATTTTCTCCTCCCCATTCAATCCTTTTGTTTAACAGTTTCTCTACCTCCCCCCAGATTTTTATTGTTGTTGCGCATTTTAGAAAAAGATGATTGATGGATTCCGCTTCAGCCTTACATAGAGAACATCATCCTGGACCGTACATGTATCTAGACTGGAGAATGTCCCAGGTTGGGATTTTTTTCCTTAACACACACCAAAAAAAACAACCTGGCCTTTGTCGGACATTTGAGCTTCCATAAATGCTTCATCCACCATTCCTGTTCTCCCCAGCCTTTTCTAGACATAATGAAATTGTATCCATTTTTTGGAGAGTACTCTCCATTTTCTGCATGAGCCCATAGTAGTTGGTCCATCATATCTTTAAGCCTGACATTTGTTCTGGAAAGCTCTTGAGTATATGCTTCCCAATTGTTCCACCATCTATGCTCTAGGCCTAGTTCTTCTCCATATTTCCAGGCTTGTCCCCACATAGATGAATAGCCAACTTTTTCCACCTGATTTAATGTATGGATGCCTATGCTTTCTAGATGCCTGATAAGTTCAGGGCATAAGGCAAATTTCTCATTGCATCCTACCCACGGGTCCCTTCCAATCCTTAGATTTCTTCCGTTTCCAATCTTCCATGCTAGGCCTTGTTCAATTACTTTAAAGGACTCCATTGTTGCTTTCCATATCACCGACCCCTTCTTCTTCTCCTTAATTGGATTTCTGATCCATTCTTCTAACGGCATTGGGTCAATGTATTTCCTTTTCACCACTCTGGTCCATAAGTTCTCCAGCTTTATGAGTCTCCAGCCGGATTTTGCAGTCAATGATAGGCTGAAATCAGGAAGGCTTTTTATCCCCCATCCTCCCCATTCTTTTGGCCTTGCCACTTTCTCCCAGGCAACCCAAGGCTGGACAGAATTCTCCTTTGAGCCAGCCCACAGGAATCTGCTGCAAATCCTCCTTATTTTCTCCAATATACCTTTTGGGACCCATGTTAAAGCTGCCCAAAACACTGGAATGGCCAATAGCACTGCTTTGATTAGGGTCAATCTTCCCGCTCGAGATAGCCATTTATAGCTCCAGTGGGAAATTCTGGCTTCAATTTTGGCAATTAGCCAGTTCCAATCCCCTTTTTTGTATGCATTTGGTTTTAACCAGAAACCAAGATATTTGAAGGGGGATTCCATATTGCTTGTTTGATAGGGAAAATACTGTTGCATTTGGGCCCTTTCTTGTCTGGATAGACCTTCCATAATTAACTGAGATTTCCTGGAGTTTATCTGCATTCCTGAAGCTTTCAAGAATAAATCAAGAATGATTTTTAATTCCTTTATTTCCTTAGATTCTCCATTTGTGAAAACCAATATATCATCAACAAATAGGAGATGAGAGATGTTCAGATTTGTAGCTACTTCTAAACCTTTCATCTTACCTTCCCTTTTAGCCTTTTGTATCAACTGACTTAGCCCTTCAGCTACTAAAAGAAAGAGGAGAGGGGACAAGGGACATCCTTGTCTTAGTCCCCTCTGTCCTTTGAAAAAGGGGGTGGCTGCTCCATTGATGAGGACAGCATAGCTAACATTTGTAATACATCCCATTATCCAGCTAATAAAATCTGTTTTGAAACCTAAGTGAGTTAGAAGCATCCGGATGTATATCCAATTTATTCGGTCATATGCTTTGGAAAGGTCAATTTTTAATACTGCTCCCTTCTCGTTCTTCTGTTTGACACTGTGCAGTACCTCCTGAGCTGTACCTATTGCCTCATGAATTTGTCTTCCATTTAAAAACCCGAATTGTTCCATTGAAATATGTCTTGACAGGATTGGTTTGATTCTAGTCGCAATCACCTTTGCAATAATCTTATATATACTGTTGCACAAAGAAAGCGGCCTAAAATCTTCAAAAGTTTCGGGAACTTCCTTCTTTGGAATGAGAGCAATGAATGTTGCATTGAAAGGATTATAGACTTCTCCTTTCATCCTGGACTCTTCTACTACTTCCGTAATTTCTGCTCCTATCTGATCGAAGAAATGTAGAAAGAGTTCTATGGTCCAGCCGTCCGGCCCCGGGCTTTTTTCTTTTGCCATTGATTTTATGACACTTTCAACTTCCTCCTTTGTGACTGGCCCATGTAGATCCTCTGCTTCTTCCTCCTCTACATACCTGGGGAAGCATTGAGCTGTCTTGATCACCTCAGCAATAGTGATCTCTCCTGGGTCTGTGAATAAATTCTGAAAATGATTTTGTCCCATAGCTGACAGAGATTCAAAAGTCATTGCCTCCCTTCCTTCTTCATCTTTTAGATTCCAGATAGTGTTAGCAGACTTTCTCCCTTTTGCATAATTGTGAAAGAACCTGGTGTTTTCATCCCCAGCCTTGAGCCAGATTGCTCTACTCTTGAGCCTCCACTCTTCTTCTCTTTCCATGAGAATTTTACTTTTGAGCTTCTCCAGGTGGAGTACCCTTTCTTTGGATTCTTGTAAAGCATATCCGTCCTCCTCCATACTTTCCAACTTTTGGAGTTCCTCACTGATCCGGGAATATTCCTCGTTCTGTTTTGCCTTCCTGTCCTTTGCCCAGGATATGGTTGCTTTCTTCAGCATTTTAAGATTTTCCATGAACAAGAATCCTTTGTCTTCTAGGGTGCCACTTTCCGGATGCCTCCATGTTTCTTTAAATAGTTTGATGAAAGAATCTTCCTGTAACCATGATGCATTAAACTTTAAGGGTGCTGGCGGCTTTGGAGGAGGCTTTGTGAGTTCCAAATAAACAGGGAAATGATCCGAAGCGCCTTCTTCTTCGATCCATTGCCTGAACATTGGGATCATTGAGGATAATTCTTCATTTATGAGAAATCTGTCCAGTCTTTTGGCTATTCTTGCCTCTCCTGCTCTCCTGTTTCTCCATGTTGGCTTTAACTTGATTAGATTTACATCAATAAGATTATTTGAGGAAATGAGGTTTTGGAAGAATTCTGACAGTGGATCTTCCCTGGCCGAGGGACCCCATGCCTCCGCCCTTCCAATAGAGAAGTTTAAATCACCACCCAGCACCATATACTTGCTCTTCAGAGTTGAATTAGTCATTAAATCAGTCCAGTAGGCCTCCCTCCCTTGACAGGGCCCATATATGTTTAATATGGTTATAGGGAAGTCAAGTTCGGGGGATTTGAGTTCCATGCCCATTGCCTGCTTCATGCCCCATTGGTTCATGATCTGAACTCTCCCTTCCCTGAATCCTACTGCCAGTCCACCTGAATGTCCAACTGAGTCCATGGCCGAGAATTTCCATCCTGGAAGGAGGCCATTTAGTGATGCTTCTACTTCTACTCCATTCCCCAAGGTTTCCTGAAGTAGAAGGATGTCTGTTTTTGAATTTAATATCAGTTCCCTGAGGGCCAGTTTTTTGGGCTTACTGGCCAAACCCCTACAGTTCCATGATGTAATAATCATTTTGGAACGGTTTCGGAGGCCTGCACCGCTCTAAGTGCCCCAGTTATTGACTGTTGCTTCCCGTCTGCCACATCATATTTTGCTTTAATCTGGGCCATGGAGAGTTTTGATTTCCTTCCCCGTTTCTTCCTATTCAGGCTCGGGGAAGAAGACTGACCTATTCCTCCCACAGCCTCTGAAGAGATCGGTTTAGGGTCCAAGGATCTAAGATTATAAGGACACATATGAGGAAGGGTCGAGGGGATCGGGATTGCGGAGCCCTCATCACAACTCAGATCTATGGAGGGAAATGCGGCCGAAACGGTTTCAATGCAATTATCCAATGATGTTTTTACTTTACAATCATTCAAATCATTGAATTCAGAAAAGTGATTATTTGAAGGAGAATTAGAGGCCGGACAGACTATTCCAATATCTGAATTTAGAATGGGGGAAGATTTTGAATCTGAGCACATACCCTTTGCTTCAATGCTCTCCAAAGGGATTTGAGGTGCTGGCGCTGTGAACTCCATGCTTGCTGATGCATCCTCGAATCCTGGATCTTTCTCTGCCCGATTTTGCTGAGGATCTTGTGATGCTATAATATGTGTCTGCCCCCCTTGATCAAGATCCGTCTCCATTTCTTCTACTGTCTGTTGTGGAAAGATCTTCTCCTTGTGGAAGTTCATGTTATGATGAACAGTCTTCTCATATTGACCAGATGACCTCTGAAAGCGTCTCCTTCTCCTTCCCAAGGGGCATTCCTTAGCCAGATGCCCATAGTCGTGACATCTGTGACACCTAAAAGGCAAATATTCATAGTCCAGGATCTGTTCAAAGACGTACTCTTTGTACTGGAGGTTGATTTTCTTTGCTAATCCTCCACTGGGTTTTAAATTGACAAGAATCCTTGCCATTGCCTTGTTCTGAGATTGCTTGAATGACCAGTCCGCTTCCAGAAAGGTTCCCAACTTGTTCCCTATCGCCTTGAAGACTGATTCGACCCACATGAAGGATGGTAGTCCTGGAGCTCTCACCCAAACCGGGAAAACATCTGTTTTCTCATGCATGGCATCAAATAACGGGCTCCATCTCTTTAACAGAACTGGTATATTCCCGAATGCCCAATTTTTCCCTACCACCCAATCAGCTGCCTCTTTCTGCTCGAATCGCACCATGAACCAACCCTTTGCTAGGGTTGAGACCTCGAACCCTTTGATGAGATCCGTCTTCCAATTTTGTTCCCCCCAAGCTTTAATGAAGTTTGAGGTGTATTTTTTCCCCCTTGCCCTTCCAACCAAGGTGCCTTCGGCCACCTCCAGAGCCTCCTCCATCTGTACATCCATGCCCAGAACTAGATTCCCTTCAAACTCTTTTGAGATGATTGGTTTCTGTTTTTTCTGCTTTTCCCCTTTTTTTTCTTAACCCTTCAGTCTCCTCCCTCGAACCCCTAATTTTCTCCTCCCTTTCTTGTAGATCCCGTCCTTGATCCGAAGAGGAAAGTCTATGCTCTATCGGGGCAGGGGCCGAATTGATAACAGATACGTTGATGAGATCAGCTGAGGGTTGATTGCATACCTGAACCTCGAGGGCTGATTCGGGAGGGTTTTTGCGTAGATCTGTGAATCCTTCAAATTCGACATCCCTTCGTCCTTCGAACCTTTTGGGGCTTCCTGGGTCTTTAGCAATGGATGCCCTAGTAACAGCTGCAACCCTTCCGAGATCCTCTGCCGTTCGACGCCCCGAGCTCGACCCAAATAGAGCGATGTCCTCTAGACCTCCAGAGAGAACCGGTCCCGTGTACTTGGATTTGCCTTTGCTGTCTTGATGAAGGTTCCTAGGGCTTGCATGCGATTCGATTCCACCCTCCTTGCTCTGCTGCTTCAAATCCTTAATTGTTTGATACAAATGATCGAACCCTTCTACCTTCTTGGCCGGAAGAGTGGAAACTTGACTGTTCCACTGAGATTCCGGGGAGAGCGGGACAAGGCTTGGTAAATCAGGCACTCCGAAGTAACGTTCTACGTTCTGTGCTGTCGGGTCTTTTCCCCAGACCGACAGAATATCCTCCATTGCCGGATCTAGGTCTAGATCGTCGTTAACCATGGTTACTGTGGGGTAGGGGTTCACGGGAAAGCGTCTTTGCAGTTCGGTGCCAGCACTGAGTTCTGTCCTCTTTCCTTCGTTGAAAACCTTGGAGATGCGTTGAATGCCTAAGCTTCCAACTGTCGACCCTACTCTAGCCCACTACCTCCAGCTGTCCGTTCCTTGTCGCGATCCACCGGTGACTGTCCGCGCTGCAGTTCAGACCAGGGGCTTGACCGAATTCCTTACCTCATCCTGTCGGCCCTGAGTCCTTTCTGAAGCCCTGCGCCCGAGCCCTTTCGTGCGGCTCCATCCTCCAAAATTTTTGAACTTTTACCAATACTATTCTTTTTTTTGTGAGTAAGGTTCGTCATTTTATTACCGAAATAGAGCATTACAAGTGATAGTTCTTTGTATTACTGGCCTTCCCGCTAGGAAATCAACCCTGTACCATAGATTGAGAAGCTTGAGATTATATATATCTCATTTCAACAATTTAAGAGACAAAAAGAAAGAGTTGCCACAATTGACATGGAGTTCCAAGGGTACAAAAACATAGAGGCCATGTTCTGCAGAGCTATGCAAGTTGGACCATAACAAAAATAGACCACCATAACAAAAATAGACGACATATTTACAATTAAGACATGAAATAGGATTGCCTAATACCCTGTAAGTGCCACAGAATGTGCGACAAAAATTGGGCAACGCTAAGGAGCCCCTTCGACAGACCACAAACAGTAATAGCCCATGAACCTTGAACAACAATAGCCCATAAACCAGAGCCCTCAATATTAATTTTATATCACTTAACCAAATCAAAATATTTTTATTTTATTAATAAAATAATAATTATTTTATTTTATTTTTATATAATTTAATTCCGTCACAATATTAAATTATAACATCTATAATTAAAAAATCCCTCAGACCCAATCAAATTATATAATAAAATAATATATTTTATTATAAAAACACAAAATCAACCTTAATCATTACCTAATTTGGGTTGAACTCACCTATAAAATGAAACCTAATAGATGATTTCCCATCTCCGATCATTATCTGTATCACTTAGGTCGCTCTCGCTCGCGGATTCTTGTATTCATTAGGAATCGGTTCGGCTGGTCATTTCGTCTTCTCGTTTAGGCATTTCGTCCTTTCGTTTAGGTATGTTAAAGGTATTTATACTTTACATTTGTTTTTAGTGTGATTTTTTGGATTTTTTAGTATAATTATTTGGATTTTTTAGTATTAGAATTTGTTAAAAAATGTTGAGGCTAAATTTTGATTTGTGTTATTTACACTGGTTTTTTTATTATGTATATAGATTCAGCACTCTGAAAAACTTTTTAGGACATTTTCATTGTAGAAGGATTACCCTGTGATTTCACATTTTACTAAATTCCTGTTCAATTTTAAAATAATTAAACTCAAAAACCTATGAGAAAAACTTTCAAAAAAATCTCATTAAAATCAAATCGTTTTGATTTCAGCGACGCTCTCCCAGTCCACTCCTCAGTTTTAGTGCTTTGTAAAATAATTTAGGGTTCGAAAGATTTTTAGAAACCGCCATATCCATGTTTCTATATACTTTTGTTACAGGATTTGATGGCTTTTGTGAACTAATTTTTAAAAACGACGCTGGTTCTGATGTATCCGGTTCACAATAGTACTTAAGTTCGGTTTGAAATATTCGTGTGCCTTTAATTTGTTTTATTGTGTTGCATTGAAAATAGGGTTTGCACATTTGTTTGTTGTTGGAGAGCGGCATTTGCCCTTTGTATTAAGGGAAAGAAAAAGATTGCTATGGCGCCAACCCAATTCCAACAAAACTCAACTGCAACTAAACAGAGTCGGCAAGATTCAGACAAGACCGGAAAATTCCACCCCAAGTCGCAATCTGATAATTTTCTTCAGCGTCAGAAAGACAAGTTTTATTCACTACAGCAGGGTGGTCGGACAGTGGCAGGATATGGAGCTGAGTTCATGAAATTGCTGAAATATGTAGATGATGTCTCTGATGAAAAAGTAAAGGTAAACATTTTCATAAGTGGACTAAACCGAAGGATAGGTTCTTGTGTCCACATTCTAGAGCCCTGTACCCTGAGGGAAGCAATGCGAAAAGCAGTGCTTATTGAGGAGGAAACTATAGAGAGAAAAGGAAGACTGGAGGATCCCTATGTTTTCGATCAGACTGACAGATTCTGCTGCGAGTACCTGCCTGATCATTTTTTTCAGCGTCAAGTGAATAAGCTTTTTTCCCTACAACAAGGTCATCGGGCAGTGACAGAGTATTGCGACCGGTTCATGGCATTAAGCATTTATGTACGTTGCCTCACAGTGGACCAGATATTGCTCAACAGGTTCATAATGGGACTGAACCAACAGTTACGACCGATTGTTCGCATACTGGAGCCATCAACCTTTGATGAAGCGGGCTGTATAGCATTGCATGTTGAACAGCGACAAGAAGACCCTCATGTGAACTTTGAAGGACTACTCCAGGAGACCTCGAAACTTCGTTCTTGGTGGAGGGAAGACCCTTCTGTGAACTTTGAATCACTGCTCGAGGAGACCCTGAAACTTCGCTGTTAGTGGAGGGAACCATAGCGTAATTACAGAAATCGGAAACCACTCCTGGCAGAGTGGCCAGTCTCTGTTCTTTTCTGTTGTCTTTGATGAAGAATAATGTAGGCACATTGATCTTTGAATTGAATCTTTTGTGTGCAGCAAGTGACCCTGTCAACCTTGTCTTTTAACTTCTATATGCTAGTGGTAGCATATAGAGTCTCTCATGACTTCATCTTTCTTAAATGATACTATTAGTTGGTGTTATTCCTGAGTTTTAGAACTAGAAATAGAATAAAAACAAATACTTAGGGACTGATACCTAGACCTAGAATGTTTTTCATGTCATAAGATCAAATGTTATGTTAGGGTTGCTATTATGTTTAATTATGAACATTGTCATTGTGTTATAAGTGAAAACTTATGAGGTGAAGATGGAAAAAAAGACAAATACTTAGAGTTTGGTGTCTAGACCTCGGAATCTCTCTTCAACATCATTAAGTCCCACCATGGAAGGGACATGCAGAACAATGCTCTTAGTTTTGAGAAAATGAGAATGTCAAGAGCTCATTTTCTTGACTCTCTCTTTCTCAAAATGCAGATCTCATTACCCTGATGATGGACTCACCTAGCTAGTCCGAAACGTTGGTTTCAAAATTGCTCACAGCTCTTTCCATTTAATTAAATAGTCTAGACCTCGTATAAGATCAAATGTTATTGATGTTGTTATATTGGATTATGGCCATTACAGGTGTTGATGAATTAAAACAAATATTTAGAGACTGGTAGCTAAACCTAGATTGTTTTTTATATAATAAGATCATATGTTATGGTTGTTGTCCTATTTAATTATGACCATTGTCATTGTGTTAATGAGTGAAAATTTCTGAGGTGTAGATGAGTAAAACAAATACTTAGAGACTAGTAGTTAGATCTCGAATGTTTAAATGAGTTTGATTGTGAGGTGTAGATGAGTTTGATGGTGTGAAATTCTGTTTTTATTAAGTTTTTTGTTTAAATGTTATAGAAAAAGGTTAAGGGTGGAAGTTAACTGTGAGAATAAAATCAAAAAGCTTTCCCACAATTTTCAGCAAAATCTTGATGATCTTGATGACAACATCTTACAGTTAAGCAAATTAGACAAATTATTTTTCCATCTAACATTAAGACTAACCCAACATAAGATCATATGTTATGGTTGATGTTCTGTTTAATTATGACCATTGTCATTGTGTTATAAGCTAAAACTTATGAGATATAGATGAGTTTGATTGTATGAAATTAAGTTTTTGGTTTAAATGTTATGGAAAGAGTTTAAGGGTGGAAGTTAATTCTGGGAATAAAATCAAGAAGCTTTCACACAATTTTCTGCAAAATTTGGATCTCAACATCTCACAGTTAAACAAATTAGATTTTATTTTTCCATCCAACATTAAGACTAACCCAATGGAAGATCATATGTTATGGTTGATGTTCTGTTTTATTATGACTATTGTCAATGTGTTATAGGTGACAACTTATGAGGTGCAGATGAGTTTGATTGTGTGAAATTCAATCTTTATTAAATTTTTGGTTTAAATGTTATAGAGAGAGGTTAAGGGTGGAAATTAATTGTGGAAATAAAATCAAAAACCTTTCACACAATTTTTAACAAAATCTTGGTGACAACATCTCACAATTAAACAAATTAAACAAATTATTTTTCAATCCAATATTATAATATAACCCAACAAAAAATCAATTTAATAAAAAAAATATAACTTATAAAACCTAACTTTGGTTATAATGTTTAATGGTTTTAACTAAATAACTTTTACACAGGCTGATAAAACCAACATAGCATATGAAATATGTCTACTACTCTCTTATTTCTGAAAAGCCAACTTATATGCCTCCCTGGTTTATGTCTCTTTGGTTTTTATATTGGGAAGAAGTTTTAAATCTGAAATAGAAACATTGCTGGTATTTCTTTTTATTTCTGACAAAATTAATATATATTTATTTGTATATGTTCTTTTTTATTTCTGACAAAAATGATATTTATGTAACTATATGAAATTTGATACAGAGCATACTTGTTTTTCTGGATACCCTCAGGTGATTTTAATATGGGTAAGAAGTTGTAAATTTTAAATTGAAATATGGATGGTTTTTCTTTCTTAATTCTGAAGATGTAACACATAACATTGGTTTTTATTCTGGAAATATTTATATTTTATTTTTAAAATTTTGAATTTTTTTATTTGAAAAAATAAATAAGTTTTTATTTTTAAATATTTGTTATTTTGGAGGTTATATGAGAAGTTCTAAATCTCAAATTTTTAAATATTTGTTGCTTTAGAGTTTATATGAGAAAAGTTCTAAATCTCAAATTTAAAATTTGAATTATAATCGGAAAAGGAGTTGGCATTGTTTTTTTTAGAGGGGATTGTTGGAAAGTTGGGTCAGCTCATCATCAATTTGAATGGGAAAAAGCCTGAATGGCAAAGAGAGAAACAAGGAACTAATGATCATAGACTATTTTTAGTCTCTTGAACCTTAAAATATAATTTCATCTCATAATAATTTTCCTTTATTTTAAAAAACTTAATAAGCATACATTTATTTCATATTGGGAGGGAATCTTGCATTTATTTTTATATTGGGTAGGAACTTTGGATTTGAAATAGAAACCCAATTTGTTTATTTCTTTTCTTTTTAATAAAAATCAATAGGAATTTTATATATTCTGCCAAAAAAAAGTATGGCTGAGATTGATATCAACCAGTATCATTATAAAAAGAATTAATTTTTTTGCACTTTGCAAAATGTATGGTTGAGATTGATGTCAATCAGCGTCACATACCTATTATGCTGATTGGATTTGGCAGCTTAACGAGACTCTGCATATTATTTTATTTACGGTGAATCACATTCGTGTCAATTATTCGCAGCATATCTTCATCCGCACTCCCACCTGGGCCTGGCCTTATTCATTCTCCCGTTAAAGCTATCAATCTGCTAAGGTGAAGTTCTTTTTTTAGCTCGGGATCATTATTATGCTTAATGTCCTAACCATCCAAGAGGGCATCACAGAAGGCAATTCTTTGTACCAGCAGAAGTTGCTTGTAAAACATTGAATTTCTTCGTGTACCTTCCACATTTGAATAGTTATACTCTTTTTTTTTTGCGTTCAATTTGGGTTTTGTTTGGAAAATCGCTAAAATTGATGAAGCATTAAAGTTATTGAATACTTTGATACTTTCCACTATTGATGATATGGTAAAAGTCAGCAAAGCCTTTCTCTTTCTCTTTGACATTTGAACTTGATGCTTGAGCCTGAAACCTGACCAGAGTCAGCCATATTTTAGATTTGAATATGTAACCAGAGACAAAGTGATGCTTCATGAGCATGCTTTTTGGTTGGTGGCCTTAAAACACCACTTGCAGAAGTTTGTGGTCATTTATAAACCATTATTAGGGAGCACTTCCACTAGCAAAAGACTTAAACTTCTAGCCAGATTTAGTACTATTCAAGGGACTGCATCAAATGTTCTAGAGTTGGTGGTCAACCTTAAACTACCATCAATTGAGAGCTTGAGTTTTCCTACCTTATACCATCATTTCCAAGAGCAAATTCAGCAAACTTTTGCCATGCATTTTTGCATTTTTGTATCACAACTCTCTTCTTGGACCCATATACACCCCTTTGGATTAAGTGGGGAAATGTTGGACATCTAATCCGCTAAGAGTTATGGTGTGGAATATGAACAGTTGGTGAAGTCCAATAGACCTCTTAGAATATGAAAACCAAGAGTCGGAAAATAATGCATTATTGTGTAAATCTTTCTAATAGATAGCATCTCATGTTTATCTAATCTTGTCTATCAATTTAGTGTGACTTTAACAATATTATAAAGGATTTTGAAGCCTAAAGTTTAATGACAGTACATACATGTTGTGCTAATTGGGATTAGCAAAGACTAGCTAGTCACTAGACAAAATATGTAAAAGAACATAATTGTGTAGATTCTATAGAAAGACCTAAAGAACCATGAAACTCTTAAAAACATCAATTGAGGAGAGAGGAAGGAACACCAAAGTTAGTTGATGTCCTTACAAACTCCAATGGAGGGGAGTCTTATGTTGGTGCATTTGAAGTCTAAGGTCTGGAAGATTGATTTTCTCTTGCTCCTCCATTTTCTTATTGCCATGATTGTTTTAATAATAGAGGGACCGACCACAAAACTTTGGGTTAGCATGGTGATAATGAAGTGACGACTGGCACATTCAACTTCCAATTTTCTAACCCGCCTCTTGATTTTGTCCATACCATTATTATGCCTCTTTGCTTTGAAGCTAAGCATTCATGCTCTTGTAGCTCTTGCTAGAGAGATAGTAAAGAGGCTCGGATGTCCTTTATCTCAATGTCATGTTGGTGCATGAAGGCCCGTAGCTTGTCCCTGTTATACATTCGAGCTAGTTGAGATATACATCTCAAGATAGAGAGGTTGAAATGGAGGACAAGTTGAAACAAGACACCAAACATAGATGAAAATTAGGGGGCGGTTGAGATCCCCCTAGTCCAATCACATGGTTGAATCTTCTTTAAGGTAAAGGACCATCGAATCACAATGAGCTAGCCTACGAACAATTGAATAGGAATCACAAACATATGATCAGGCCTAGGTAGGTAAGTTTCCTTTGTACGAGCCACCAAGAAACATTCACATAAATGGACAAGCAAATACGAACCGTGAACCTTTGATCAATATCAAATCAACAAGCCACCTCTGTAATAGCCACCTCAAAACCTTCACAAGAGACGAGTGAGATAAGTAAAGAGAGAAAGAACAAACAACACAAAGAAGACATAAAGAGGATACCTATAGCCCCGGGGAGAAAAGTTAACACAAACTACACCCTCATCCAAAACCAGTGGAATTCCAACTACTTCCAAATGAAAATGAGCCGAGCAAGCCATGTCTATCCAAACTACAAAGTTCCAATTCCCGATGTTCTTGAGTTATTCATTCTATCATTATCATGCAAAATAAGGACTTCAATTTAATAATTGCAGCATTGGTTTAGCATTGTGTTGGTGTGAGGTCATTGCATCACTTTGAGGCAGATATATTTCCATTCATGACTTTATATAGGAGCTAACAGGTTGTTAAATTAGGATATAACAGGTTGTTAAATTAGGATATGACATGAGTTGGTAGCCATCCATTCTTAAGGTATTGGTTTTTGATAAAGCTTACCACAAAGTTTAATGAATTTATTTTTTCCTTACTACAAACCCAATTTTTCATTTTTCTCCTTATAAGTAGTAATACTTTGACATCTAAAATGTTTTAGAACACTTGTTCAAATTTGGTGAAACTTGATGAGAACATCCACTCTCATTAACTTATATTAACTTAAAGATTGAAAAAAAGAAACTATTTAAACCTTTTTTAAATAATATAAGTTTTTATTAAGTTATTAGAGAGTTTTTAAATTCTAAATATAGATATACTTAATATTGGAGTTGTTTTTAGTGTGATTTTTTGGAAGTTTTTCTAGTGAGTTCTTCCGGTTTAATTGCTCTAAAATCAGGTAAGAATTTATTGAAATCACACGCTTGAGGGTAACCCTGCACAATAGGGTTTTCAAGGGTTGAATCCAGATATACAGTCAAAAACCCAATTTAAATAATACAAATCAAGATTGCACCTCAAAAATTTCCCTCAAATTCCAACACAAAGTCCAAAAAATCACATAAAAACTCCTTTAATATTTTCTAAAAATATAAAATAACCTCGACAATAATTACCACTCATATATTTCGAGAATAAATAAAAGAAAGTTTTCCATGTTTGAAATTATTGATTCTGGTTGATGTTAAACGAGTCCCAAGATCACGATTTTAAAGTTTTGAAGTTAGAAAAATAGGCGGTACGTGTGAAATATTGATACATGTAATTGATGATAAACAATTCCCAAATCGGGGATTTTACACTGCATTTTAAAGTTGTCAGCTTTTACGCATTTAGAAACTGTATTTATGGTTTTTAATTTGAAAATATTAATATCATATCATCCTGTATGCTAACATTCCTAAGTTGGTTGGTGTTTATTGGGAGCTCTTGAGCCGAGTGGAAGAACGCGGCGATGGCAACCAACCAGTGAAGATTTCTCTCCTCAAGGCGCCATGTGCCATGCCTATAGCTGGAAATATCCTCTCACAGGTGCGATATGATAGCATGCTATACCTGTGATATGATAGCATGCTATATCTATAGGCTTTCTGCATGACAATCTTTATTCTCTTGCCACGTTCCCCCCACTCACTTACCCACGGTCTTTCTGAACGTGGTGCCATGCATGGCTGTCCAGTGTCTTGCTCATCTCACCTATAAAAGTTTTCCGACATAGCCTGTCTACATATTCTCAACTCCACCTGAGACAGATTTTTGGCCCGGTCTTAGCAACCCTGTGCCCTTTGGCGAGGGGATGCTTTTGTTTTTGTGACACTCTCTATAATACTGGGACTTCTCTTAATATTGTTTTCTTTGTATCGTTAACTCACCTGTTTCAAAGTCTTCTGGTTCGGCTTTTGCTGGCACTTCTGTGACGCACTTCCCTCTGCCTCGGCTCGGCTAAGGTCAGTGTCCATGTTCGAATTCTTAGATACTAGATATATGAAAAGCTAAATATATAGATAATAAATATCTAGAGTTTATCGAGCGCACGGGAAGATAATGATCACTCTTTTCCTTATCATGTAATTTTCATGTCTTAGCTTAATGGGAAAGAGAGGGGTTTTCAGTGTTCTATTCTCTGTTGAAATTATATAGATTTTGGAATGGACTTTCTGTTGCTTATATGTTACAGTATACTATAATCTCCCATGAGTTGGTCGATTTTTTCCAAAAGGTTTTGGAATCCTATGAAATATTTCAGAAATTTTGTTGTTATTACTAGGCCATGTTCTGATTGTCGCTTAAAAATTGGCCCTTGGTGGTGCATTTTTGAGGTCTGCTGTTGCTGTATCATTTGCCCCGGGTTATCCTCGTAAATTCTTTCATCTCCATTCACTGTGGATCAGATTTCCCCGTTGTCGAACTGGTTTTTCCGACCATTTTCCAGCATTTCGGTTTGAGGTAGCTTCCGTATATGTCTTTACTCCTGCCTCGTCCTATCTTCCTACTCTCGGCCAAGTTAGGTGGTTTTCTTTAAATAGGCCTTCAATTTTATGGATCTCCGTAAGCCGTCATACCCACTTCCTTCCTATATCCTCTGTTTCTCGTACTCATAAGTACTGACAGCCATCTCCTCCTCATTGACTATTTTTGGTCTGTTTTACTCATCCTTGCCTCTTTCTATTAATACCTGGAGAATTCTGTCCAGCCTTTTATCTCCTCGGTATGTATGAGGTGTACTTTCTCCATACATTGTTATGAGGTCTATATCCCGAGGAGGTTAGAAAATCTAATATTTTGAAATATCAGTCCTTTTTCCCTGTGCCTCATTTACTCCCCTATCATGTCCCCCTGTGGGTAGGCGGATTTCCTCTGACTGATATGATGGACTTGCTCCACGTGGAATCCGACTCGACGGAATTAGTAAAAGCTGCCATGGAGGCAGAAGCATTACACTTTGGTACTGTTAAGTCATCCTGCTGGCACTCCAAGCTGGCAACCCACTTGCAGAATTCTCAACAGGTTTCTGAACAGGATGTTGTTCCTCCCTCTGCTCCCCGCAGGAAAACCAACCAGCGACCTGCCAAGATCACCCCTTCCCCTGCTGCTGTATGTTTGGACGGGATCATGCTGGCGGACCGTATTGCAAGTTTGCAATCCCGCACTCTTATTGGGAAATGGCACTTTCCTAAAATGGATGACGTCCAGATTAGGAAATGGCTAGGAGCTAGATGGCGGTCGCTCATTGGGTACACCCCTACCATTGTTCGTCTCATGAAAGAGTGATATAGCTTTCATTTTTTGAAAGTGAAGGACCTCAATACCGTTTGGAGACTTCCATGGGTGCATGGACGGAGCTTTCTGGCCCTCCATAAATGGTATATAGGATTTGACCCTGATGAAAAGGAGTCTTGGATATTACCCAAAATTTCCCTTTCCCACAAAAAATTCAAATCTTGGACTTATGGTTAAAAACCACAAAGTCCAAACGGAAGCGCTCTTAGGCATTACGCCTTTCAACCATGGACTTACAGCGCTATCGGAGCCTTTTCCCCCTATCGGAAGCCACCACCCATGAGCTTTAAAGCTCACAAGCACCACATTCCATTAATCGGGAGCGACGCATGCCATCATCATATAATACACGGGAACCATATATATAAACCCCCCTTGAACCATATATATAAACCCCCTTTTATAACTGCGGCCACATACATATAATTATATGGGAAACAATACAAACCCCGCTTTTATCAAAACGCCGGACTTCAAATTATATATATATACCTTTGCAATTTTCGGCAGGTCCGATATCGGTCGTCGCCACCATAAACATTATACCGCGGACCCGATGACCCCCGATGAGGTTGCGGACCCGATCTACAATTCACCACAATTGATATTTCTGCCTCATCCGCCTCCGCCCAAAGGTAACTCGTCGACGATCGGCGATCGCTCGTCACGGGTTATATCTATATGCATCCGCCAATACAGAACCGGACCCGACTTAGCATTTCAAACCGATATATATTATATCGTGTCCGCTCTCATCACTAAGGGTTCCAAGACGATATCGCCCGCGATCGCCGATATTCCGATGCAATGGTATTGCCCGGACCCGATAAGTTCAAAGGCAAACGTAATATTATTTCAAGTCCGCCCAGTGCTCCGCTACAGGTTTCGGCGTCGATTCTCTATGTTAATGGCTTTTCCGCTTACGGACTCTAGTTAACTCATATTGGCTTTAAACACAAGAATTCTTTACGGTCATGAATAACAACACAGACAGATCGAATTGCATGAACTTTAAAAAGATAACTAAAACACACAAGACCTCCACGGGCCGCATTAACAAAACGCTGCACAAAGCACTATAATTGTTCATAAATAAAACACAGAGTCTCGGCCTTTGGCCAGATTACACCATAAAATGACCTATGTTACCCAAATACAGTCCACAAAACACTTTGAGCTCTCGCTCCACTCCAAGCCTCACTCCTCTCTCTCGCTCATCACATTTGTCCTCTTTTTTTAACTCAATAATCTCTTTAACAATCTCTAACAACAATATTCTATTTTTAAGAGATCTAACAGCAATAGTCTATCTCTTAGCTCTCATGCACACCTAAGCTAACAAATCTTATCCCTAATCTAAATAAAACAATGTCTTATTTATTACAATAACTAACAAACTGAGAAGTCATCCTTCTCGTGATAGTCAATGAAATTTACTGTGATTAAACACAACATGTGGACAATCCTCCACATTGCTGGCTAATGCCGATGCTCCTGCGTCAGACTCCCAGGGAAGAAAAGATTTGTCCTTCAAACCTTCAGGCCTCACTCCATATTTTTGTAGTTCAGCTGTTGTCAACCAACTGGAATCTTCCAATGGCTACTCCTTCCACTTGACTAAATATTGAAAATATGTCTGCCCTCTGGTTTTCTTAGATATTCTTTGGTCTAAAATATCTTCAACTTCTTTTTGAGATGCTTTTGGTACTTGTTCCCCCCAATCCACAGTTTGAATTTCAACACCTGTAACCTCTTTCTGCAACTATGTTTCTACCTCTCTGAATGGATACAAGTCTGCGATATTAAAAATGGGGGATATCCCGATCCCTTCTGGTAGCTCAATCTCATATGAATTAGCTGAAAATTTCCTTTTGATTTTACAAGGTCCTATTTTCTTCAGTTTCAGTTTATTATAAGTCTTTGTAGGAAATCTCTCTTTCCTCAAATATGCCATGACCAAATCTCCTACTTGAAACTCTTTTTCTCTCCTTTTCAGATCTGCTCTCTGTTTGTATCTTCTGCTGCTTTCCTGCAATTTATCTTTGACTTCTTCCTGTAGCTTTTGCATTTGCTCAGCAAAATCTTCAGCACTTGCACTCTTGGCTTCCTGTTTTCCCAAATCTCTGAGCTCATATACTCCTCTTGGATGCATTCCAAAGACAATCTGGAATGGACTCATTCCTGTGCTTCGATTTGGTGTATCATTGTAAGCAAATTCAGCTTGAGCTAATGCCAAATCCCACTATTTGGGATTCTGATGAACCAGAGTTCTTAATATATTTCCCAAGCTTCTGTTCACAACTTCAGTTTGTCCGTCTGTCTGAGGATGGTAGGCTGAACTAAAATTGAGTTTAGTTCCCAGCTTCCTCCAAAGTGTCCTCCAGAAATGCCCTACAAATTTAGTATCTCGATCTGATACAATGCTCACAGGTAAACCATGCAATCTTACAATCTCAGAAAAGAATAAATTGGCTATGTGTGTGGCATCATCAGTGTTCTTACAAGCAATGAAATGGGCCATTTTTGAAAATCTGTCTACAACAAAGAAATAGAATCGTTTCCTCTCTGAGTTTTTGGTAAACCCAGAACAAAGTCCATACTCACTGCATCCCATGGTCGATCTGGTATGGGCAATGGCTGATATAGACCTGTATTCTAACTCCTTCCTTTGGCATACTGACATACCCTGCATTTCTCAACAAACTTTTTAACGTCAGTCTGCATTTTAGGCCAATAATAAAAAGCATTCACCTGAGCGAAAGTTTTGTCTTCTCCAAAATGACCAGACAATCTTCCATTGTGCTTTTCTTTAATGATGTTTTCTCTCATTGAACATTTAGGAATGCATAACTTGTTACTTTTAAATAACAGGCCTCCTTGAATAAGGTAGTCCATCCACTGACTTCTGTTATGGCTCACTGGATTCTGCACTGTTGTGTAGATATCTCTAAAATCCTCATCATCCTTGTACATTTCTATCATTTCATCAAAACCTACAACACCCACTTTAAATTCTTGCAAAAGAAAACTTACCCTGCTCAACGCATCTGCCACTTTATTAGACTTACCGCTTTTGTGCTTTATTACAAAAGTGAAACTTTGTAGAAATTCCACCCACTTGGCATGCTTCTGATTTAACTTTGGCTTATTATTAATGAACTGTAAAGCATGATTATCTGAATATAAAATGAATTCCTTTGGCAGTAGGTAATGCCTCCACTTTTTCAACGCCTGCACAATAGCGTAGAATTCTTTGTCATATGAAGAATACCTCCTTTTCGCATCATTTAATTTTTCGCTGAAATACACTATTGGTCTTTGCTCTTGGCTCAACACCGCCCCAACTTCTTCTCCACTTGCATCATTTTCCACTTGAAAGACTTTCTCGAAATTTGGCAATGCTAGAATAGGCTTTTCTGTTATCTTTCTTTTCAACAAATTAAAATTCCTGTCGGCTGCTTCTGTCCATTGAAATGGCTGATTGACCTCCCTGATTGTCTCAAGGATTGGTGCACAAACTTGACTGAACCCTTTTATAAACTTCCTGTAAAAACTAGCAAGTCCATGGAAACTTCTTACCTCGAATGCACTCCTGGGAGTAGGCCAGTTTTTTATTGCTTGTACCTTTTCTGGATCCATTTTTAAACCTTCTCTGGAAATCACAAATCCCAAATATACCAGCTCCTCTTTCATGAAACTACATTTCTTCAAATTAATTAGTAGTTTTTCCTTCTGCAGAGTTTTCAAGACTAACTTCAAATGTTCCAAATGCTCCTCTTTACTTTTGCTGAAAACCAGAATATCATCAAGCTAAACAACAACAAATTTACTTGTATATTCTTTCAGGACCTCGTTCATTAGTCTCATGAATGTGCTAGGCGCATTAGTGAGCCCAAAAGGCATCACTAACCACTCATACAGTCCACTATTTGTTTTGAACGTTGTCTTCCATTCATCGCCTTCCCGAATTCTGATCTGATGGTACCCGTTTTTCAAATCTATCTTTGTAAAATACCTGGATCCACATAATAGCTCTGGAATCGGTGCACATGCGCCATTCTCCTCCCTTTTTCGGACTAAGCACCGTTGGCACAGCACACGGACTCAGACTTTCTCGGATCAGTCCCTTGTCCATCAGCTCTTGAACCTGTCTTGCAACTTCTGCATTTTCCTGAGGAGTTAATCTATATGCAGCTTTATTAGGTAGACTTTCCCTTGGTATTAAGTCGATATGGTGACTTATACTCCTAATCGGTGGTAATTCATTCGGCAATTCATCCACAATGATGTCCATGTAATTATTTAACACAGATTGAATTTCTTCAGGTAAATTATTTAAATTTGTGGAGGTTAAAATTACCTTTGGCCTTCCCACGATAGCGAAATGCACCTCTTCGCGTTTGTCAACCTCCTGTAGCAGTTCTTTGCCACTCATCAGCATAATATTATTCTCAGGTAGTTCTTTATCAGCATCATTCTTCACTAGCAGCAATGTATGTTTAACTTCGTCCTTCTCTATGGTGTATGTATTTCTTCTCCCATCATGAATCGCCTTTCGGTCAAATTGCCATGGTCTTCCCAATAACACATGACATACATCCATGGGCATTATGTCACATAAGATCACATCTTTGTATGTGCCGATCTGCATTTCCACATTACATTGTTCTGTTACAATAACTTGATGACCCTTCTGAAGCCAAGATACTTTGTAAGGTGCAGGATGCGCTTTCCTTGTTAACCCAAGCTTTTCCACCATCTCTGTAGACACAATATTGTCAGTACTCCCGCTATCAATTATAACCTTACAGCACTTACCCTTTGACTTGCATGTAGTCCTGAACAAGTTCTTCCTTTGCGCTGGTTCTCCAATTTCTTTTTCTGATCTTAACAAAGTTCTTCTAAGCAGCAATGCTTCACCTTCTTTCGGTGGTTCTTCTACAAGTCGAGGTGGTTCCGGCTCCGCCTCAGCCACATTCGCACCCCTCTGGCTTGCTGACTTGTTACGAGGACAATCCCGCAACATATGTCCCCATTCGCCATAGGTATAACACCTAACATCTCTTCCTCGCCCTCTTCCTCTGGGCGAGAATCTCCCTCTACTAGATTCACCCATCTGTGGTGATCTGCCGCTTGAACTCCTTGTGTCAACTTGATGTTGTGTTCCTCTAGATCGGCCAGCTCCTCTACCTCTCGCTGAGCTCTTTCCTCTGTTTCTTTGACTCTGTTTTCTTAATATTTTCTCCTCTGCTTTCAAGCTTGCTTGATAGGCATCCTCAACAGTTTTCAAACTTAACAGGCTAATCTCATCTTGGATCTCATACCTTAGCCCATTAACATATCTGGCTACTTTCTCCAAATCATCTTCTACATGCCCTGTTCTGATGCTTAACCTGTAAAATTCTTCAGTATATTCTTTAACAGACATTCCTTTCTGCTTCAGATTTTGCATCTGCTTAAAGAGATTCAAATGATAGTCTTTAGGCAAAAACTTGGCTTTCAGTTTACTTACCATTTTATCCCACTGCTTGATCTTAGCTTTCCCTTTTCTCGTTCTTGATGTCTGTACCTCGTCCCACCAGATGGCTGCATGGCCCTTCAGTCGAGTGACTGCAAACTTTACCTTCTTGTTCTCTTCAACCTCTTCATAATCGAAATACTGATCTATGGATCTGATCCAATCCATAAGCTCTTCGGCATTCAGACTCCCTTCATACATAGAAATCTCCATTTTGGGTTTGCTTCCAACCTTTCCCAGCATCTTGATGAGTTTGACATTGTCATTCTCTTCTTCGACTTCCACATCTGCATCAGATTCTTCTGAAGAACTCTCAGCTCCCTCGTCAGGCGCTCTTCTTTGGGCTGTCTCCATTGCCTCCATTCGTGCACGCAAAGTCCGCACTTCTTCCAACAGAATGGCATTTGGCTCTGGTCTTCCTCGACCAATTCCCCTTCTCGGTGGCATTTTTGCTGTAAACACTGTCTCTTCTGCTCTGATACCAAAAATTGATGAAAAGGAGTCTTGGATATTACCCAAAATTTCCCTTTCCCACAAAAAATTCAAATCTTGGACTTATGGTTAAGAACCACAAAGTCTAAACGGAAGCGCTCTTAGGCATTAAGCCTTTCAACCATGGACTTACAGCACTATCGGAGCCTTTTCCCCCTATCGGAAGCCACCACCCATGAGCTTTAAAGCTCGCAAGCACCACATTCCATTAATCGGGAGCGACCCATGCCATCATCATATAATACACGGGAACCATATATATAAACCCCCCTTTATAACTACGGCCACATACAGATAATTATATGGGAAACAATACAAACCCCGCTTTTATCGAAATGTCGGACTTCAAATTATATATATATACCTTTGCAATTTTTGGCAGGTCCGATATCGGCCGTCGCCACCATAAACATTATACCGCGGACCTGATGACCCCCGATGAGGTTGCGGACCCGATCTACAATTCACCACAATTGATATTTCTGTCGCATCCGCCTCCGCCCAAAGGTAACTCGTTGGCGATCGGCGATCACTCGTCACGGGTTATATCTATATGCATCCGCCGATACAGAACCAGACCCGACTTAGCATTTCAAACCGATATATATTATATCGCGACCGCTCTCATCACTAAGGGTTCCAAGACGATATCGCCCGTGATCGCCGATATTCCGATGCAATGGTATTGCCCGGACCCGATAAGTTCAAAGGCAAACTTAATATTATTTCAAGTCCGCCCAGTGCTCCGCTACAGGTTTCGGCGTCGATTGTCTATGTTAATGGCTTTTCCGCTCACGGACTCTAGTTAACTCAGATTGGCTTTAAACACAAGAATTATTTACGGTCATGAATAACAACACAGACAGATCGAATTGCATGAACTTTAAAAAGATAACTAAAACACACAAGACCTCCACGGGCCGCATTAACAAAACGCTGCACAAAGCACTGTAATTGTTCATAAATAAAACACAGAGTCTCGGCCTTTGGCCAGATTACACCATAAAATGACCTTCGTTACCCAAATACAGTCCACAACACACTTTGAGCTCTCGCTCCACTCCAAGCCTCACTCCTCTCTCTCGCTCATCACATTTGTCCTCTTTTTCTAACTCAATAATCTCTCTAACAATCTCTAACAACAAAATTCTATTTTTAAGAGATCTAACAGCAATCGTCTATCTCTTAGCTCTCATGCACACCTAAGCTAACAAATCTTATCCCTAATCTAAATAAAACGATGTCTTATTTATTACAATAACTAACAATCTGAGAAGTCATCCTTCTCGTAATAGTCAATGAAATTTACTGTGATTAACCACAACATGTGGACAATCCTCCACATTGCTGGCTAATGCCGATGCTCCTGCATCAGACCCGCTTAGGAACACCCCTCAGAACAATTACATTTGGGTCAAATTCCCTGCTCTCCCGATTGAACTGTGGACCAAAGAATCACTAGCATGTATTGGAAATGCTATTGGGAAGTTCGTCTATGTTGACCCTAGATGCCTGGGCGCTAAAGACAAAAGGGTCCCCTGGAGCCTGGTAGAGAAAGATTATAGGGGTGGCTTTCCGAATCACGTTGATCTGTTCTGGGGGGCATTATCTACCTGTCAAAGACTCGACTACTGGGGAGTCCCCTTCAGGTGCTCCCTCTGTCACAAAACGGGACACCTCAAGCACAAATGTCCGCGGCATACAAATGAAAAGATGAGACATAAGAATCACAGGGTGTATTAGAATTCCCAGGCCATGGCTTCTCATATTGGTTCCGAAGATGATGAAAATATTTTTTTAACAGGAACTCCCCTATTGCAGAGATTTCCCCGATCAGGCCTCGCCATGTTTCCATATCCCAGGACCTGCCGGGAGAGACTTTTCACCATCCTTTCTTCTCCCCCAGAAATCATAAGCCTTCCTCCATAAACTTTCCGAGGTCGAATTCGATGGGGGTTTTCTTCAGCTCGGATGGTAATGTCATTTCCTCTCAACCGCCTCCTCCTGAACCGTCACCGAATATTCCCATCATTTCGCCTTCCCCCATTCCAAAGAATATTTTCGAATCACAAATGAACATAAATATTCTCAATATTCCGTCATCCTCTTCTTCTCCTGCTCGATCTGGTCATGCCCCTCATATATTATCCCCCTCTACCATTTCTCACCATACCCCGATCGTATCCCATAAATCCTCAAAGGGTAAAGCCCCCTTGATCTCGATTTCTCCCCCGACATCTCCTATCCCATCCCCTACAAACTCACTGGGCAGCGACCTGGATATGCTTCTACAGAGGGAGTCTCTTCGCCTGTTGCCCCTCACCATAAATAAACCTCGAATGTCTACTTCCCCTGTCATCAGCCCCAATTCGGCGAAAAACATCACTGTCTGCCGAAAAAACAACAGAGGTAGTAGGCATTTCAGGGGGAGAAAGGGAATTTCTAATATTAACTTCATGGAATCCTCCTTAGTTGACATCCCCATAGCCAATCTTCCTGAATGCGGGCCTCTTAGAGCAAACTTGCCCGAAAAGAGTGCAAAATGATGAACTTTCTTTCGATCAACATAAGGGGTCTTGGAGCTGACCCGAAATATTTAGCTCTAAAGGATTTATTTCTGTCTTCTTCTTACAGGATGATCTTAATACAGGAGACTATGCACAACAGACAGGACACTATCTCTTTTTTTAGGCGCATGCTGCCAACCTGGTATATGGCAGCTACAGAGGCGACTGGTCTCTCTGGAGGCTTGGCGGTCCTGTGGGACCCGAGATGGATTACTGCAACCACGTTCCGATGCCTAGGGGGAATCTTGATAATCGCTAAGCAGAGGGGCTGTGCGGACTGTTATCACATATTAAATGTATATGCACCCTATAAAGAGAGAGTAGCATATTGGAATGTTTTCCTATCATCAGGTATTATGGAGATCGAGACGCTTATCATTGCCGGTGATCTTAACTGCACTTTGGGACCTGATGAGGTTTGGGGAAGGGGGAAAAGGCAGACCCGGTTGGCAAAAAAATCAGAGAAGCGATGTTGCATTATAACTTTGTAGACGTTTGTCCAAAATCCTTATCTCCCACATGGGACAACGGAAGGTTGGGAGAAGCCTTTATCGCGAAAATATTGGACAGGTTCATTATGCATGAAAATTTAATGGGAAAATTTGGTATCCAGAGCTCTCATACCCTCCCTGTTTTTATTTCAGATCACTGACCGATTACACTGCAATGTTTCGAACAGCAATCGCGGATGAACTATCCCTTCAAATTCAACAGGATTTGGCTTGAAGATGAATCTTTCAACAACATTATCCGTGAATCTTGGCATTCCAATGACTTGAGTTCTAGAAGCTCCCTATCGGAAAAATTGATTGTTAAGATGGAACGTCTGAGGGAAAAAGTTAAAGAACGACAGATTCTAAAAAAATAGTCCAATCGTCTAGAACTACAAGAGATCAAAAAGGAATTAGAAATCATTTCAAAAAGCATGTTAGCCCACCCCCTTTCATGGAGTGCTCGTTCTCGGCTGTGGGAACTTGAGAAAAAAAAACAGTAGCTTTTATCCATTGAAGAAAGGACTTGGCGTTTAAAGAGCCAAGCCACTTGGGTAAAGGAAGGTGACAAAAACACTAAGTTCTTCCACCGGTTTGCAAACAAAAGGAGGGCTACCAATTCTATATGGAACATCAAGTGCAAGGATGGCAGAACAGTGCACACACAGGAGGAGATATCCAAAGAAGTGGTAAAACACTTTCAAATGGCATATAAACAGGAGGACACCAGAGAGATAAATGACATTATGTGGGGCATCGAACCTTTTCCTGTTATGTTCGATGAAGAAGATAATGAAAGAATTTTTGCCGCTGTAACGGAGGATGAATTATATACTGTTATGAAATCATTCAAAAAAGATAAATGCCCTGGTCCTGACGGTTGGACCATTGATATTTTCATACACTTCTTTGATATGATGAAAAATGAAATATTAGGAATGGTGGAAGAAACCAGAAAAAGCGGCAAGATTAATCATATCATTACTTCTACCTATATAGCTTTGATCCCAAAAAAGAGAGACTCTTTATCTTTTGCCGATTACAGACCTATATCACTATGCAATACTATCTATAAAATCATCTCAAAAGTAATTGCAGAAAGAATCCGTGGAAAACTCTCTCTTTATCTCTCAAAGGAACAACATGGTTTTCTGAATGGCAGGAGTATTTTAGATGCTATGGCTATAGCTCAAGAAGCCCTACACTCTATGCACACAAAAAAGTTAGCAGCGGCCATCCTTAAAATAGATCTCAGGAAAGCCTACGACTGCATAGATTGGAGCTACCTGAGGTGTCTTCTCATAAAGATCGGGCTAAATGATCAGTGTACAAAATGGATAATGGCATGTGTGGAAGGTGTAAACTTTTCCATTCTCATCAATGGATGTCCCTCTACTTTCTTCTCGGCTAAAAGAGGTCTTCGTCAGGGATGCTCCCTGTCCACCCTGTTATTCATATTAGTTATGGATACACTAAGTCTTCATCTAAAAAGGGTTATGGATATGGGGAGAATTGGCCCGCTTTATATAACCAGGGGATGTTATTTCTCTCATAACGTCTTCGTGGATGATATCCTTCTTTTTACTATGCTCTGTAGACAATATTGGATTATTATGCACAAGTTATTAATAGCCTTCCAAAGAGCAACAGGATTATGTATAAACGAAGGAAAATCATCATTTCATTATGGGAAAGTGAATACATTTCTCAGTTGTACAGAATTCAGGCTATTTCTATCAAGGAAGGTATGAAATATCTGGGTTTCCAACTAAAGCCCTCGGCATATTCCATATCCGACTGGTCATGGATTATCAATAAATTTATAAAATGATATCGGGATGGGAATATAAATGTTTATCTTTGGCGGGCAGGATGATACTCTCCCAATCTGTACTTGCTCAATTATCAATTTATTGGGCGCACCTATATTATAGACCTTCTGTTGTCATAAAAAAATTAAACAGTTTGATGGCCAGCTTCATCTGGGGAGGAAGTAAAGAAAAGAGAAAATATCATCTCACAAAACTAAAAAGCATATCCCTCCCAAAGAAAATGGGGGGTTGGGGCATCATGCATCTTCGCAGTTTCGGTATGGCCCTTCTTTGTAAATCTCTGTGGAGAGTTGTTTTTGGAGACAACCTTTGGAGAATTGCTATGAAAATAAAGTATCTTGGGAACAAAGACATCACTTTTTGGTACAGGAACAGATCGCTTAGCCCATGCCAAGGTTCGGCCATTTGGAAAAATTTCAAAAAGGTATCTCAATTCTTCCTTAAGAGACTGATATGGAAATTACAATCTGGTAACAGCATTTTAATTGGCTTCGATCCTATCTTGGGAGTACAGACAAAATCCCCCATCCCACAACAACTTCTCATGTCCCTTCATCAGAAAGGTCTGTTCTATTGGGCACAAGTCTTACATGGATGGCAGGGAACTATTCCTATTTGGAAATCGGCCACAGAGCTGGGCCTTGATGAAACTCTAATTGAAATATGGAACAAGATTATATGGGATATGAAACACGCGGGATTTTATAAAATAGAGGAAAATGACAGCATTGTCCTGCAGATAAAGGAGGGAAAGTCCAAAGTACTAGTCAAGGATATATATCTCTCCATGAACGAAAATTTAATGGATGCCTCCCGGAGAATATTTTCCAAGTCCTTTTGGAAAACAGGTTGTCCACTCAAGATCATTCTATTCACATGGCTAGTATTTCATGATAGAAATCTCACTTGGATTAATCTGCAGAAAAGGAACTGGCACGGGCCAGCCATATGCTCAATTTGTTTTGCTGAAACGGAAGACAACTTACATATTTTTCTCAACTGCCATAACACACAGATACTATGGAATCGTCTGGCTTCACATTTCGGTTTTTCAATCACTCCACACTCCTCTACAATGGACGCCCTTCAATGGTGGAGTTCCCAGAAAATCGAATGGAGACCTATCCCGCTTATAGTTTTCTGGTTTGTCTGGAAGTGGAGGAACAAAAGAATATTTGAAAATGGCAAGGAGGATTTTGGGCACTTATATGACAAAATTATTCCATTTTATTCAACAATCCTTCCAGATTTTCCCCATCAAATACAATCTCAGCATATTTCGGCAACAGTACAGCTCTCCAACCCTCGGGCACACTTTGATGGAGCATCAAAAGAAGGCATATGTGGTTGCGGAGTTTATATATACATTGCAAAGGACCTGCAGTACTATATCTATTGGAATGGTGGACTGGGGACGAACAACAGAGCTGAGGCCATGGCTCTCCATGGACTTCTCATCTTCTGCACCTTTTTGGAGATTGGCTCAATACATATTTACGGTGACTCCAAAGTCATTATAGAGCACGTCATTGGAAAACATTCTATAAAAAATGACTCTCATTGGATGGATGAACAAAATTACAGCTCTTTGGAAACCTTCTCGCTTCCCTATCTCACACATCAAGTGTTTGCAAAATGAGGAGGCGGATGAACTATCAAAAAAAGGTTTGCAATCTTCTCGAGGTATGTGGCATCTGAGCATCTCTGTTGATTCCATTACATACTATCCACATCCCTTCATAATGTCGGGCATATAGTGTCGCCAGAATCTGGTATGCTTCAGTTTCTCGATCAAAATATCTTGCCCATGGGAATTTTTTTTGTTTTTTCTGTTTATATAACTAACTGACCTCCACTAAGCAAATATGACCAATCTACAGAAATTAGTATAATCTGGAAAAAATCATACAGGTTCTTATTTTTTGTAATTTTGCTATCTTCCTGGCAAAGCACCTACTGGACAGAATATATACTCAATCTACAGAATGTACAGTTTAAATTTTTGAAATATATAATATATATACAGCTTTTTCTCCAAAAAACAAAACAAAACAACATTCCAAAGTTGGTAACTCCCTACTGTTAATTCAAAGGTTTCAGAGGCTTTTCTTATTGCGTTGTTGTTGTTTATATATATATATATATGTATATAATATTATGTTTTAAGTTTTTAAGTAATTATATATTGGTTTATAAACTTAAAACATAATATTATATATATATATATATATATATATATATATATATATATATATAATATTATGTTTTAAGTTTTTAAGTAATTATATATTGGTTTTCTATATATAATATTATGTTTTAAGTTTTTTAAGTAATTATATATTGGTTTTCTGTAACAGAGAGAAATCAATTTTATATGAGACAATATGACACATATATAAGAATATTGGGCATGATAATTTTGAATGGATGAAAGTTAATTTTAGTTGTGATATTAAGTAAATTTAGGTAAGATAATTTTAAATGGATCAAAGTTAATTTTGGTTGTGATATTAAGTAAATTTAACTTGAGTGGATTTATAAAAAATAGTATGTAATTTTGTTAAATTATTAAGAATTTAGAATGTAAATCAAAGAAGTTTAAGGGAAATAATGGTTAATGTTTAGATCTTAAATTATGTATTTATTGTCTAAGGTAAAGTTATTACTTAGTATAGTTACTTAGTAGAATTAGGGCATATCTAGGCATAGGGTAATGATTGATTTAGGTTTCTTAAATTTATTTTTTAAGGAATTTTACTTTTTGAGGAAGATCAATATCTAAACAAAGATTGCGCTATCTCTTTCAGGTGGATTCATCATTTTTAAACCATAACTAAGAAAATTATATTAATTTATATTTGCAAAAAACCCTATAGCACTTCATTATATTAATTTAATAGGGTACTTCATTTAGCCTTAATAAGATCCTCGTGACTTTGCATATCTCATGAGCTTTGGCATCATTCATAATTGCATTGTTAAGAAATAACACATGAATAAACAATAGCAACAATTTGACAAAAAAGGCTTCAAGGCATAGTCATATATCCACAATAAAATTACAAATATATAGTGCAATGAGTGATGTCATCTCATAGAGAGATTTGCTCCAAATCCTAACGCCTTGCATGGTGACTCAGTGAAGCAACGTTAACTAAATAAAGTAGTCATTAATAGAGGATAAATATCTATTTATCCTAAATGAATAATACAATTTAAACATGTTAAGAAGACTTAGTGAATGGTATAGTAAGTCATAAGCTAACATTCAATCCCAAAATCATAAGTCTATATGTTTTGTATTGAATAAACAATAACCATTATTGCAAAAGCTAATATACTAAATCTTTTAAAAACCTTTGATCTGAGCTTCAATGAAAATTTTGACTAAAAAACCATCAAAATTAGATGTTATGTGTTTCATTTGAAATGAACTGAAAAAGAGTTGAAATCTGGAAGTGGAAAATTGCTAATGTCTAAGCATTTCCTAATTACTTGATATTATGATCATTTGTCAAGCACATGAAACATTGAAGTTCTCTTTGAATCTAGTGGTTTGGGAAGACCACTAACAAATTTTGACACTTTTAGGTGTCAAACAACATCCAAATGTATCCCAATTGGATCCTAAAGAGTTAGGTAAGAGGACCACAAATTGGATGTTCGCAAATGGTGATTTGACAATGAAGTTTCAAATTCCATGCTAAAGTTTTCCCTGATTCGATTATATCAAATCCATGCAATGCTCTTCTTCTTGTTGTTGCCTCTTAAATTGATGTTGTCTCCCATTATGTTTATTTCAGAGAAACTTGGTCATGCCCAGGTTTTATTATGTTTTGTTTCACATATATAAATATGTGGTGTAAAATGGAACTTGAATCATTGATTGAATTGTGTTGAAGGAAATGTAACTAGGTTCAGTCTTCCTAAATGTACTTTTGATCTTTGTATTTATTCAAGAAAAGAAATATTATTTTTATAATATATGTCAATGAGTTTCTTGCTCATTGAAGTAGGTCAAACACATGTTTAAGTGCTTCTAGGAAGTCAAAAGGTCAATGTATTTATGTAAGACCCTTACAGGGCATGTTACACTATGTATAAAAATTGTATAAGGTCAAAGGAATACCAAAAATCCAAGTGCAAGTCCTCTCCATGCAACAACATCCTCAAAAAGAAGCAAAACAATGAAGAAATTTCATGTTAGCCTAAAGACAACAAGTCGACCTCAAGATTGCCTAAAGGAGGGATAGTCCTCTATATATAGAGGTTGTCCACTCCCTCTCAACGTCCACCAAGCATCTTTGAAATCAGCAAAAGATAGAAGCCAAGAAGAGAGAGTAAAAGACAAGTCTAAAGGGTCTCCTAAGTGCAGCAAAGAAAGGATAAGATAAAGTGAAGGTGTAGGACTGTTTCTAGGGCTAGAAACAGTCACACGTGTGAAGAAAGGGAGAGTAAATCTAGGGTATAGCAACAACTAGAGAGCAGTCCAAGAATCATTATTGGTTGGGCTAGAAATTAGGCCTACAAGTCCTCCCAAGTCAAACGAAGAAGTCTCTCTCTCAAACGAAGGTGAAAGGACCCTAAACTACAAGGATATTTTCCACACGTGCGAATAATTTAGGGATGATGTACAGTCATATCGAGTCTGCTCCAACATCTCAAGAAACATCTCGTTTGGTCAAAGAAGGAAGGAGTCTACTTGAGAAAAGGACATCACTAAGTATAGAAGAGGAACATCTCATATAAATCTCTCTCAAGAAAGGTTTATCTCTAGACAAGCAGCATAGAAGGAGGACCAAGTGATGGGGAGAAAAGTGTCGGAAGAAGGAAGTCTATGTGCATGGAACAAAGTGTAGAAAAGAGGAAAGGACTTGACTTCTGCTTGTAGGACATTCTAATCAAGGGTCTAGGGTTTGGCAATGATCAATAAGAAGCTTCAATCAAGGGTCTAGGGTTTTCCTCTCTAAGAGAGAGAGAGAGGTTTTGACCCATGGCAAAGAGCCAACATCTATGTTCTTGTCTTTATGGTTTTGGTAGCAGTTTGATGAAACACACACACTAATAATAAGAAGAAGGTCAAGCTAAGATAATTGTAAAAGTGCTTCACAAATTATTATCAAGAAGTGAAGAAAGCTAACATACATCATTTCCCTTCATTCTTCAACATGTTATCGGAGCTAAGGTGACACATCAAGGAAAGGGCATCTCAAGAACACTCATCAAGGAAGAACATCTACAAAAGTTGAAGCATCTAGCCAAGAAGTCTCAATCACTTCAAGGACAAGAAGATCTACCATCTATCAGTCATCAAGGAAGACTACAAGGCAAGAAGAAGAGCCTTACATAAAGGCACCTACAAGAAGAGAAAATCAAATAAGGACCTACATCAAGATACAAGTCATCAAGCAACTCTCATCAACAAGTCTAGTCCACTTGGAGAAAGCAACTTGAAGAACATCAAGATATAAGGAAGGCAAGCCATTAAGTCTTCAAGGAGAAAAAAATTCTACTACATTTCAAAATATATCAAGTATATGTCCCCTTCTAAATATACATCAATGTCTTTTTTCAAGGAAAGCAATAAATTGGTAGGTACCAATAACTTTCTTGCATGGAATAAGAGGACTGATTTACTTCTCAATGAGAATGAACTTCTAGAACACATCAAAGGGAATATCGCTATCCCTGCTAAGGAACAAACTCAAGCCTTAGCCAAGTACAATAAGGATGAGACAAGAGCTCAAAGGATTTTAATATAATCCATCAAGGACTCTCTCATTCCTTATGTCTCCAAACTTGAAACATCAAAAGAAATCTCTGATAAACTAGTAGAGCTAGTCTTGGTAAGCACAGCTGGAGAAGTGATATCTCTTCGAAATGAATTGTACAAGATGAAGATATCAAAGGAAGGAATAGCTCCCTACTTCATGAATATCTTTGAGATGAGGGATCAACTTCAAGAGCTAGGGGAAGTCATTTCTGATAGAGAAACGAAAACTGTAGTACTCAATGCTCTACCGAAGGATTAGAGCAACTTCACATAAAGAATATATGCCAAGAAGGAATCCACCCCACTAAGTGAAATGTGGTCCCTATGCAAGATAGAGGAAACAAGACTTAAAGCAAAGGAATATGTGGGATCAAAGGAGAAAGCATTTGCTACCATGGCCAAGAGAAAGGGAAAATTTGGCAAATTTGGTCCATGAAGAACAAACAACAAAGATATGTCCAAAATCCAATGCTATGGATGCCAAGAATATGGAAATTGTAAGAGGAATTGTCCTAAACTAAATAAGGACAACAACAACAAAAGAAAAAGGGAAGAAGCTCATGTGACTCAAGAAATGAAAGAAGAATAAAAGAAGCAAAAGAAGGAAGATCCTCTGGATCTCTACTATGACTAAGTCAAAATCTTTACTTAAAGTCTTCTTTCAAATTTTAGAGTGGGATAGGAGGATGTAGGAATATAATAAAATTGCATGGCTAGAAACATCTTCTAGAATCCATAAGAATGAAGTACATAGAGTTCTAAATACTCATGTAAAAAGAGCATTTATAAATGAGAACAAAATTCATGGTTAGAAATATCTTCTAGAATATAGTAGCATGGTAGATATAGCTCAATATATTCATGTAGAAGGAGCATACCTAGAATATGACCTCATCCATAATGAAATAAAATTGATCATGATTAAGAATCTTAGAATACCTCCATCATCAAAAGAAAATAAACATTTGCAGGGTAAGGGTCTTTAAGATCCTATTATGGAATCTTCAAAGAATGTTCATAAACAAAAGCAAATGTCTCATTGGGAATCCCATTCATGGGATTCAAGAAAAGGATGATATGCAGGCAAGCTACGATGAAGCAAGAAGGGCCACACCAAGGACAACCAAATGAAGCTAATATGATCAAATGAGAATCAAGATGAGGTATGTATGCATCAAGTTTAGTCATGTTATCATTTGTATATTATTAAGTCATGGGAATAGTTCTATGACATGATCAAGTGGGAAAGAATCTCTTTCACCAATGACATGCTCAAATGCATGTACTAAAATGCAATGAAGGTCAACAAAATAAATACTCACATAAGGAGTATAATATTTTTGACTAAGAAGCAAGTGAAGAAATAATGTTGATTAGTCCTAGAAGCAAGCAATGAAGAAGTGCTCTCACAAGGAGCATAAGGTGGTTGACTAATCTATCCAATAAGAACCAAGTGAAGAAAGAGATCAAGCAGCTAGAGGACCCACAAAGAAGAAGTTGTTGATGCATGGACAAGTCCCTAGCTAAGAGGGAGTTATAACAAGCTCCCAATTACAAAGGAACTTGGACAAGTACCTTGTCATAGGATACTTGGGCATGTCTTCCTCAATTGAGACGAAATAATAGACACAAAATTCTTGTCTTCACTTCGGAAGAAAGAATGGGTGGATTAGGTAATCATATACTCTTTGAGGATGTGTAGGGCATCCAAGACAAGAGTAGGCAAGAGGAACGCTATTCTTTGAGGGCTGGGAACCCAAGATAAAAATATTCCTAGAAGGTTATACTCAGTGAACACCTGTGTGAGTATGTACCTTGAGAGACAATGACTAAGGTGTCAATAATTCATTGGTCTCGCCAACATTGTGCTATGATATATTGAGAGATAGAGTTGTCAGTCAAGGCCTTGTTGTGGAAACAATGTTGGTTACTATGATGCTATAACATATGGATTGTCAATATGATTTCTCTTATGTGAATTCTTTCAGATTGAAACATAGCCAAACACCTTGTAATGTTGTATGAATACCTCCCTAGTTAAGAGGGAGTGTTGAAGGAAATGTAACTAGGTTCGATCTTCATAAATGTACTTTTGATATTTTTATTTATTCAAGAAAATAAATATTATTTTTATAATATATATCAATGAGTTTCTTGCTCATTGAAGTAGGCCAAGCACATGTTTAAGTGCTTCTAGGAAGTCAAAAGGTCAATGTATTTATGTAAGACCCTTAGAGGGCATGTTACACTATGTACAAAAATTGTATAAGGTCAAAGGAATACCTCCAAGCCAAGTTTAAGTCCTATCCATGCAGCAACATCCTCAAAAGGAAGAAAACCAATGAAAAAAATTCATATTGGCCTAAAGACAGCAAGTCGGCATCAAGAAGACCTAAAGGAGGGAGAGGCCTCTATATATAGAGGTTGTCCACTCCCTCTCAATGTCCACCAAGCATCTTTGAAATCAGCGAAGGATAGAAACCGAGAAGAGAGAGGAAAAGACAAGTCTAAAGGGTCTCCTAAGTGCATCGAAGAAAGGAGAAGACAAAGCGAAGGTGTAGGATTGTTTCTAGGGCTAGAAACAGTCACATGTGCGAAGAAAGGGAGGGTAAATATTTGGGTATAACAATAGATAGAGAATAGTCCAAGAATCATTATTGGTTGAGCTAGAAATTAGGCCTACAAGGCCTCCCAAGTCAAGTGAATAATTCTCTCTCTCAAAAGAAGGTGAAAGGACACTAAACTACAAGGATCTTTGCCACACGTGCAAAGAGTTTAGCGCTGATGTACAGTCATATCGAGTCTACTCCTACATCTCAAGAAACATCTTGTTTGGTCAAAGAAGGAAGGAGTCTACTTGAGAAAATGACATCACTAAGTATATAAGAGGAACATCTCATATAAAGCTCTCTCAAGAAAGGTCTATCTCTAGAGAAGCAGCAAAGAAGAAGGATGAAGTGTTGGGGAGCAAAGTGCTGGAAGAAGGAAGTCTATGTGTCGGGAACAAAGTGCAGAAAAGAGGAGAGGACTTAACTTCTACTTGGAGGACATCCTAGTCAAGGTTCTAGGGTTTGGCAGTGATCAATAAGAAGCTTCAATAAGAGAAACTTACCAAAGGGTTTTCCTCTCTAAGAGAGAGAGGTTTTTGCCCTGGCAAAGAGCCAACATCTGTGTTCTTGTCTTTATGGTTTTGGTAGCAGCTTAATGAAACAAACACACTAATAAGAAGAAGAAGATCAAGCTAAGATAATTGTAAAATTGCTTCACAAATTGTTATCAAGAAGTGAAGAATCCTAACATACATCATTGCCCTTCATTCTTCAACAAATTGTAGAGAATTAGAGTGGTTATTTGGACAATGTCGCAGAGAAGCATGATGACATCTTAAGTGAGCAGTGAAGTGATCAAGATCATATAATCCATATAGCCGAGAGTGCACTCTATTTATATTTTTTTTTATCTGTTATGGATTGAAGAGATGAATTTATTTGTTGCTAGCTAAGGCTGGGGCTATTTGTTTAAAGAAGTTGAAATTATTGAATAGAGTTGAGCCTCATCTTATTCAAATTCGTTGTGGAAGAGTGAGTAGTTTTGGTGAGTTTGAATTGAAGAATGAATTGAAGGTTGTGGATCCAGTTTGAAATATTGTGAAAAGGGAGGTCCTTTGTGATATTCTGAGTTTGTTACCTCAATCAAGTTGTTTCCTACAATAAGTGGGTGCTTATATATTTCAAAGTTAGTGCCTCAATCAATTTGTAGCCTAAAGCAAGTTGGTGCTTGCATATTTTTGAGGTTGGTGCCTCAATCAAGTTGTAACCTAAAGTTGGTTGGTACCTCAATCAAGTTGTAGCCTAAAGTTGGTTGGTGCCAATGAATTATTGTAATAAAAGATTGGAGAATAAAACAATAAGATTTGTGGTTTTCTCCTACAAGGGTTGATTCCACATATATCTGATGTCCTTGCGTATTTATGTGATGATTGATTATGTTGGTACATTGTTATGAATTCAATTATGATGAATTGTTAAGTAAATTATCCATTACATTAATTCACCCCCCTCTCAATGTAACCATAATTCTAACAATTGGTATCACAGTGAGTTCCTTCAAGGACAGATAATAATTGGAAGGTAAGGAACATGGCTTATCTTAGGGGATCTTCTTCAAGCAAGGCTCCACATTTTGATTGATCAAACTATGCTTTCTAGAAAATAAGAATGAGCACCTACATTATGTATTTAGGTATTGATGTCTAAATGGTTGTTGAAAATGGTTATCAAGTTCCTACAACTCCTATCAATTCAGTTGGTAAAGTACTCTATACATTTAATGCCATGGAAAAGCATGCAATTTTGTATGGTTTATCATATATCGAATTTGTCAAAGTAATGCATTGCAATTCAGCGAAAGATCTTTGGGACAAGCTTAAAAGTTGTTATGAAGGAGATGACAAAGTAAAGGAGGACAAGCTACAAACGTGTAGAGGTCTGTTTGAAAGTTTGAAAATGGAAGAAGATGGAAATATTGCCTCATATTTCCTTCAAGTACAAAGAATAGTCAACATAATCAAAGGTGAGACGGTTAAGGAAGCTAATATTGTTTGTAAATTATTAAGATATCTTTCTTCAAAGTTTAATCCTTAAATTTCAACCATTGAGGAGATATCTCACATCCAAAATTTAAGCATGGATACCCTTCATGGAACTCTTACTACATACGAACTAAGGACAAAAAAGGAGAAGACAAGATCTAGAGAAGTCGCATTCAAAGCACCCAAGGAAAGGAGCAAGCATAAGTTTTAGAAATACTCCAATCATGAATCATATAGAGAGGAAGCCAAATTTGTAAGAAAGATAAAAGGAGGAACTAGAAAGTTCAAAGTTAAGATTTCGTTTAAATGTTTTGAATGTGGTAGAATAGGACACTACACATCTAAATGCCTTTATGCAAAATTAAATTATAGTGATGATGATGCAAAATTGTAATTTAATGACCATAAAAGAAGATGAAATATCAAAAAGAGAAGTTTGTACTCCAAGGAAGATAGTGATTATGAAAGTAATAAACGTATGTATGATAATGAAAGAGGAGAGATTTTATTCATGGCTATGAGTGATCAAAATATTGAAGAAGAGATTGAAGCAGAAGTAGAATTTGAAGGAGAACTCATAAGTGCCTTGGAAGAACTAAGACCTATGAGAAGAAAGGTAGATCAACTAGAACAATAACGACAAGAATATAAGGATAAATACTATGATGTAGATTATGTCATTCTTCTAAAAATTGAATTTGAAGAAACCAAAAGGATAAAGGTGACTATGTCAAATAAGTTCAAAGAAAAGGAAGAACATTGTGAAAAATTGGAAGAAAAAATTGTTCTTTTAAGAAAAGAATTAGAAAAGACCCCATATTCTTTATCAGAATTTGAAACCTGTTGAAGGTTCTAAGTCATTAGATCACATCTTTAGCCTTCAGATATCACCATTATTGAAGATAGGCCTTTATGAAGATATCCCAAATAACAACAAGGGAGAGTGAAGTTCATCAACAATAGAAAAGGACAACATAAAACCCGTCAACTACATTGATGCACTCAAAAACAATCTAAGAAAATAGCAAAGACATCTAGGAAAATCTAAAGAAGATGTGTGGAAATCAGCAAAAGGAGAGAATGGTAGTCATGCAAGCACACCAAAAGGTACAAATACCAATATAAATCGACAATGGTATGGCAAATAAGGCAGGAAAAACATAATCAACAAGGTTATTCCTTTCAACAGACAATATTCATCCAGACACCAAGCTTTATTTTATGGACATTAATAACAAAGTAACTGATTAAACGAGGATTGTAGCCTCAAAATGAGAACTCTAGCCAAAAAATCCCCAAAAAAACATGAAAAAACAGCCTAAAAATAAAAAGTGTGTATGTCGAAATGACGCTTTTTGGGTAAATTTTCAACATTTTTTTTAAATGACAGTAAAAACATTTGTTTTGTGCAAAAAACACCCTGAAATAAAAAAGTGTTGATGTTGACATCAACGTGTTTTTTTGTTGTTGAAACTCCAATATTTTTTAGCAATGACATTAAAAATAAAATACCATGACTCCAAAAATCATTAAAATTCCAATAGTTTTCAACAATATGTTGAAGATAAAATATCACGACTCCAAAAAACCTAAAATTTCCAACAATTTTCAACCATGGCATTATGACTCTGAAAAACATTATAATTTTGGCATTTTTCAACCATAGGTTAAAGATAAAATATCATGACTCGAAAAAACTTTAAAATTCAACATTTTCCAATCATGGAATTAAAAACAAATACCATGATTATAACAAAACTTATATTTTCAACATATTTCGAGATCAAATATTATGACTAAATTAAACCTTAAAAATAAATACCTAAATCAAAATGTCAGTGTACCGAACACTAAAAATATAGTTCTTTTAAAATCTTAGCCTAAGACAACTTCACACATTGAACCAAAAACTTAAAAATCAACCATCAAATTGACACATAGTGGGGGCGTCTTGACCCATTGCAATGAAACTTAAAAATCAGCTATCAAATTAACACATAGTGGAGGCAGATTTTATTCATTGTAACGAAAATTGAAAATCAACTATCAAATTGACACATATTGAGGTAGGGTTGTTAGTTGAACATCGACACAACCCCTACAACAAAAAATAAATCAATCAATCAATAAAATGAAAAAAAAAAACAAAAAACAAAAACAAATAAATAAAAAAAAAAATAATAAGTAAAAAAAATCAAATAAAAACATTGAAAAAAGAAAAATTAAAAATGACAAAAAAATCAAAATTAAAAAAAGAAAATCAAATATAAAAAAACAAAGAAAAAAAGCAAAAAATTAAAAAAGAAATAAATAACAACGAAAAATAACCTATAAAACATTGAAAATCCAAACATTAAAAAAAAAATTAAAACAAAAATTATATATATATATATTAAAAATCAGCTTGCCACCCCCGCCCAGCCGCGAAGGAGTCACAGACCAAGGCGGGTGCCTAGACGCGCGACCCCTTGGCCATTGGGCGAGGGTGGCAAGTCAATTCCTGGAATCACCATTTGTCGTGCTAGGTGCAAGAGGGTGATTCTGAGAATCACCCCCCATCATGTTGGGGGACAGAGGGTGATTTCAGGAATCACTCTCTGTCGTGTTAGGGCTAGAGGGTGATCCCCAAAATCACCCTTGGTCATGTCGGGGCTAAAGGCTGATTCCGGGAAACACCCTTTGCCATGTTGGTGGAGAGATAACACCATGGGTGATTCCCATAATCACCCTCCACCGTGCTAGGGGCTAGAGGTTGTACAGGGCATCCAAGAGGGTGCAATGCAAAACAAACACCAAAAGGGCACAATGGAGGGCGCACACCATGAGGTACTGTATGGAATTTGAAATTTTTTATAATTTTGTTTTGATGATCATTCTCATTTAATTTTAAAATATGTAATCTTTTGTATATATGCAATTACACATGTTGTGCAGGGCACCCATGATTCAGAGGAGAGGACGAGGAGGTTGATAGATTGTATATTTGAGCGAGATTGTTTGATGCAACTTTTCATTTCACAGTTTTTTAATGTTATATTTACTTTTATCATGATACAAATTTTGGAGATATTTAAAGTAAAACTCTTTATTATGAATTGGTGCATCTTATTATTTGACAACTTAAAATTTTGGACATAAATTAAATGTTGAACTATTTATTATGATTTAATACATGCTAATTTTGGAGTTTATGTACACTTTGCATGGTACAATTTGCATGATGTAAGGTTTGATGCTTAAAACTTGATTTTACATATTTAAGTTCATGAATATGTAGTGCAATGAAAGTAAATTTGCATTTAGTTGGTACATTTTGCATTCAATCATTCTTATACCTATAATGTTAGTAGATGATTCTTAGGTTTTGTTTAAAGTTGTTTTTTCTTGACTTATTTAAATTGAATCTATTAAAATTGCAAATTACAAAATGTGGTATGCATTTTGCATTTGAATGAATCAAATATAATTCGATGTAGATGTCTAAAATAATGATAACTTAAAATTGCATTATAAAATATGGTACATGTACATTTTTCATTCATGTATAGAAAGACTACTATGGATGTCGGTTGATAGTTAACTTTTAATATAAAGTTGTTTGAATGCACATTTACATAAGTTAGATAAAATTGCATTATAAAACATGGCCCACAATTTGCATGATGCATGCATGGTTTGATGCTTTTAAATGTTTTACATATTTGCATTTAGTTGGTACATTTTGCATTCAATCATTCCTATAATGTTAGTAGATGATTCTTAGGTTTTGTTTAAAGTTGTTTTGTCTTGACTTATTTAAAATGAATCTATTAAAATTGAAAATTACAAAATATAAAGTTGTTTGAATGCACATTTACATAAGTTAGATAAAATTGCATTATAAAACATGGCCCACAATTTTCATGATGCATGCATGGCTTGATGCTTTTAAATGTTTTACATATTTGCATTTAGTTTGTACATTTTTCATTCAATCATTCTTATATCGTTAGTAGATGATTATTAGGTTTTGTTTAAAGTTGTTTTGTCTTGACTTATTTAAAATGAATCTATTAAAATTGCAAATTACAAAATGTGGTCTGCATTTTTCATTTGAATGAATCAAGTATAATTCGATGTAGATGTCTAAAACAATGATAACAATTTGCATGATGCATGTGCATGGTTTGATTCTTTTAAAGGTTTTACATATAATTTAAGTTCATGAATATGTAGAAATGAAAGTAAATTTGCATTTAGTTGGTACATTTTGCATTCAATCATTCCTATAATGTTAGTAAATGATTCTTAGTAAATGACTCAACCAACCACAATCACAAATTAACAGAGAAGTAACAGCACTCGACTCAACCAACCACAATCACAAATTAATAGAGCAATAACAACGTAGTATACATCACAAATTAATAGAGCAGTAAATCTCCAATACAAGTCTACATAACAAGCAGTATACATATAACTTTGTAACTCAATACAAGACCCAATGAGTATCGCTTTCACATCATCACATTCTTAAGAATGTACAACTTAAGAGTGCACAAAAAGAAATTTTGACAATAGTTCAATTAAAAAAATTATAATGAAATGCCATCTTCAATTATTCGTTCATGGTCAACTTTTGATATTATCCATTTTTTAACTTTCAGTTGTTTTTTTAATTGAACTTCTATCAACTTTATGCGCGTTGCACACACCAAGGGACTATATTGACAACTTATGACATTGGGTTGATGGTCTTGAAAGTAAACATTACTGTCAATTTGGTGAGTTTCTTGGAAAACACAACCTTTCAGTATAATAGACCCCTGTCATATATAAAATCGTTATCATCATAATCTTCCAATAACTTCATCTTTTGTTCAATGCAACGCATCAAATAATACTTGACATTTTCTATGTTGTTAGTGGGTACAACTACAACAAAAACATCTCCTGCACAATAAAACAAGTGTAAATTCAGATCATAATTTACATGAAATTAACTTTATCAATATGGACTTTATTTTATTATCTATTTCTAGAGCTCTATATTTAACTATTATCTAGATACTTATACACATTGATTTTAAAAACATAATATATATATATATTGAAATCAATTGAAATGTTATCTTCTCTAACAAGATCAGAAACTCGATCACCTTCATATGATACTATAGTCTCCTCTGATTTTCCCCTTTGTATTTAGTTTTGTATGTTGCGAAGGTTTTACATACATATTGTTTTCACAAATGTCATTGGATTGTGTGTCCTCTATGCAAACAGGATAAAAACAAGAATATTTTATTTTAGCAAATGCAAACGCATTTCGATAATCCTTTGTTTTAATTGAATACAATTTTCGAGTCCATTTTACTGTTTCAGCTTCATATGTAATCAATATATCTACATCTTCGACTCCAATATGCCAAAAAAAAACTATAGTAAATTCAAACAAGAATTTAAATATGTTATTAAAATACAATTTATATATGTTGAAGATAATCAAAAAACTATAGTAAATTCAAACAAGAATTTAAATATGTTATTTAAAATACAATTTATATATGTTGAAGATAATCATTGTCATACTGTTTAAACTATATAATTTATAAATGTTTAAAATTAGAAAATTAATAAAAATTATCATATATTAAAACTATATACAAGTTAATTTGTACATATATGTACATACCTTCGTACCTCCCTTGATGGGTTAGTCTGATATCTTAGTGCATCATCGCACCATTGAACAACTTGTTCTGTTGAGACAATTCTGTCTGCAAAGTGGTCCATTTCATATTTTCGAAGCGCTTGTTTTATACATGCCCCTACATTGTCATGTTCTCCTTTTCCATGACTAGTCTCAAATAAATTCCAATGATGTTTAATGTGGGTTTTCTTATGAAGACGACACAACTAAAAGAATGATCATGAAGATTTGAATTGACATGCACATCCATCTGACCATATGTAATGTACATTGAATTTTATTCCACGACCTTTCAATGAGTCATAAATCTTATCAAAATAATGTTGTACAAAATGTGTATCATGTGTACAATCATGGTTGATATAAAAGTGATATTCTTTAATAACATGTCGATTCTCACTAGTGCTTTCGATATCAGCAACATTTTGTTCAGCATGTCTATATAGAATATGGACAAACATAGATACTTGGTCAAAATTATAATATTCACTCTGTATTTCATTTTGTGCAACAAATGTGTAATTCTCTGCAACATCAACTATTGACAAAATGGTCCCTGATGGAAACATTTCACAGGATTTCTTGAATTTCAGGTCCAGCCATCGAGCTCTTTACGAATGCTTGGCATACTTATAAATTTATGTCTCAAATTTCTTCAAAAACTCTATGATGGGAATTTCTTCTTTTTGTAATTCAATCCTTTTAGCACTTATACTATTATTTGAACTAATCGATGTATGGATATATTCATATCTCTTCCATTTAACTTTTAGGTTAGATAATGATTGATCATTTATATCAATAGAATATTTGTTGTAAAATAACGTCAAATTTCCACAATGGTCACATTTTTTACCACCAACACATTTCTTTTGGTAAAATAATTCATGACTTTCTCTTTCACATAGAATTTCGGATATGAAACCATGGATAGTGGAAGGAGGAGGTGAATTTTTCCAAAATGTTTTACCAAAATTAAGGAAAGTGTCATAATATAATTGAAATTCCACATGATAATGACAAAAACAAGTGTATCGTATAATGATAGGTTTAACATATCATGGTTTTTGTTGCACAAAAGTACTGATTGAGACATTAATTCCATGATTCTCTTCTATGAACTTATTGAACAACTCTATTTGAGTGGTGTCCAAGATATGTTTTGCATGTTCTTCATACTGATTTTGTGTTATTCTTCGCCGCATCACATCCCTTGCTTTTGGTGAAACACATGAATTTTTCATCCAATATTCATATATTATTTTTTTAACATCTTCTCCAAGTTTATCTTTGTATGGTTGCCTACAAATAACTATCCAACAAGCGAGCTCATCATTTACATCTATTTGTAATTGAAATTTCCTATGTTTGTGCAATGTTTTTCATGAGGTCCCTAATATTTTTGCCATAGATTTTATCAAATAATTTTCTTTAGTACTTGATGAAACCACTGCCATTTGTATTTCTCTACGTGTAGCTAGATCATTTTTCTTTCTAGATATTCCAATTTTTTGTAGAGCACTATTTATATTATGAAGCACATTTTTATCTTTCATTGATTTTCGAATTACCAATAGAATTGTAGTGTATTTTAATTTCTTTGATGTTAAGAGACCTCTCAAAATTTGAGCTTGAAATGTCACACTTTCATCTTTGAAGAACTTCTCAATAATGACCTTAACACGATATCGTATAATATGGTCAACTTTTTTATCTCCATATATGTCAGTGTCAACATTTTCTAACATCTCATCATCAATATTGATTTCATCTGTACATATGAAAATTAAATGTAAATGGGTATAAATATTCATTAAATAATAAAATTAAAAAATAGAGTTTGAATGAAATTGAAATTAATAAATATGTATAATTTCAATAATACACATGACATATATATACATACTTGATGGTGATTCAACTTCTTCATTTGAATCTCTTTCAACATCATCAAATATTGGTTCATTATATTTTTCACTTTGCCTTTCAATATTTTCAATCTCATCATCAATCATGTTATGAGGAATATATCTCTTTGTTTACATTGCAAAATATTTTTCAAATTAATTCATCAAATAAAAATTAAATTTCACAATACACTAGTTAAATTTTAAATATCATTTATAATATTTACATTTACATACCTATTTCAACTTCTAGTTGAGATTGATTTGCCCTTTCAATATTTGTGTGCTCTTCCTTCTTTCTTTTGTAATAGTTTCTCTCGTATTCTCTACGAGCCTCAATGTCTCTTGTTCGATCATATTTTCTCTTGCAATTTCTTTGATTCTCCATGATAATTCATTCTATTTAGATTTTTAAAATCCAACCCAAAAAAAAATCCTACAAAAAAAAACTCATTTTCAAAATTTAGACCAAAAAACTCACTTTAAAAATTTAGTGCAAAAGAGTTATTTTCAAAAAAATTCACTTTAAAATTTCAGCAAAAAAAATTTACTTTCAAAAAAATTCACTTTAAAAATTCAGCAAAAATTCTGTTTAGAGTAGCTCAATTGGTAATGGCCATGGAAATGAAGTCTCACCGAACCGGATGTCTTGGATTCAAACCTTATGTTATCCCCCGATCGGGGTGAGAAGTTGGACATGATAAAGATGTAGTCCTACCAAGCTTACAAAAAAATTCCTCATGGTCTTGGATAGACGGTGATCGGGTGCTTTGTTAGGACACTCCTTGATGAAGTCACCAGTTCAATTCCCTGCCCTGATCGGAGTGATAAATTGGACATGATGAAGATATAGTTCTACCAAACTTACAAAAACAACAACAAAACAACGAAAAAAATCACTTTAAAAATTCAGCTTAAAAGGCTTACTTTAAAAATTAAGCCCAAAAAACTTACTTTAAAAATTAAGCTAAAAAATCTCAATTTAAAAATTCAACCCAAAAGACTTACTTTAAAAATTAAGCTAAAAAATTTCACTTAAAAAATTCAACCCAAAATACTTACTTTAAAAATTAATCTAAAATTTCTCATTAAAAAAATTCAACCCAAAAGATTTACTTTAAAAATTAAGCTAAAAAATCTCACTTAAAAAATTCAGCCCAAAAGACTTACTTTAAAAATTAAGCTAAAAAATCTCACTTAAAAAATTCAGCCCAAAAGATTTACTTTAAAAATTAAGTCCAAAAAATTTCCTCCAAAAAATTTAACGCAAAAATCTTACTTTCAAAATTAACTCCAAAAAATTCAGCTAGGAAGATTTACCTTAAAAGTTCACTCCAAATGAAGCAAGTGTGCGGAAATGAAGTTTTAGCTCCATTTATTTATATTGTTTTGGGCGAAATGTTTTTTCGGAGGGTCGCATCGTTTCATTTTTGCGGCCAACGGAAAATATCGACACATTTTCAGCCAAACTTTTAAAAATAATTCGGCCGAACTTTTAACGTAATTCGGCCGAATTATTTTTCCATTTATTTTAACGGGTGTCGACGACAAACAAAAGTTCGGCCAAATGTAATTTTAATTCGACCGAACTGTTTTAACCTGCAACTCTGCAACAACTCGACTCTAGTCACCTTTTTCCAACTTCAGAATGCTTAAACTCCATCAATTTTGGTGAATTTACTGTTGGAACAAAAACCAAAATTTGCAGAATTGAATCTACTTTCAGTAGATATAAATTTTATGGAATTTCATAGAAATTTGTTAATTTTAATTAATTTTCTAAAAAATTGTTTGCAAAAAAAACTGAAGATCAATATGATTCAGTGAAATCAAAAATTTGTATCTTCCAAAATACACCATAAAAAATATGAAAATTTTATGGTTCATTACATTGGTTCGTCTTCTGTAATGGGTAGTTTTTAGATTTTTAGTTTATAACTAATATATTGAGAAATTTGACGCTCAGCTAAACATCTTCAAAATCTGCAATTTTTTCATATTGGTTCAATTCAAAAAATTCTAGTAATTATGATGTGCATTAGTTGGTTTCGTAAATATAATGATATCGAAGTAGAGTCTGTCTAGATTGTTGCAACACATTTTTTTTCAAAAATGACAAGTTAACAAAGAATACACTAGTGCTCAAAAACATGACATGTTATGAATCCCTTGATTTTTAAAGAACACACAATGAAACAATTGCTAAGTTGACATATTAAATATGAAGAAAAAAATTCCAAAAAATAAGTAATAGAAAATTTATGACAAGTTTCCTTTTTATTGTAAAATGAAATACTAAACAGAAAAATTGCTTTGCCTTGTCGAAAGTTTTTTCCCCGGGGAAAAATCGCAATTTTCTATTAATAAAGAAAATTACATGTTGTAGATGCCTGAATAACATATGCCAAAATTTGGGCCCATGGCCGTCAAAATAGTTCTATACAAAAAACCCTTGTAGGGTGGATTGATATCAGTGTCGTTAAAATATATACATCATAGGTCTGTATCATATATACATCATAAGTCTACATCAAAAAATTGTGTCAATAATTTGCTACAAAATTAGGGCTTGTTTGCCCTCATATAGTGTTGATCTATGTACGGACGATGATAATACTGGAAATGCTCATCCCCCTGTTGTTCTTTTATGATCCAGATGTCCCTGGGCTGGTGCGCCGCCTCCTTGGATAATTTGTCAGCAACCTGGTTGCGCTCCCTATAAATATGATGGCAAGAAATATATTCAACTTGGGATTTGAAAAACAATGCCTCATCCAAAATATTTTTGATTGAATGCATATGACATATTGATGCATTATTGAACCAGTTTATGATTATTTTTTAATCCCCAAAGATTTGTAGATGTTTGCAGTCATGAACAAGTGCAAAATGGAGCAAGTGACGAAAAGTGATTAATTCTGCAAAATTATTTGTGCCAGAGCCAAGTCCCATTTGAATATGGAAAGTGTCGTTTTCATATTGGTGTAACAAAATTCCCCTGCCACAACCATGTTCCTGAATAGTTCCATCAAAGTAGGCCCAAGATATATTTTGATTTATGACCTCGGCATTCACATTGTGAACAGAGGTTTTATTGTCATCCTCCAGAATGTCATGATATGCGGAGATTATTCGAGCAATAGACAGAGGCCAGCTTATAGCCTTGTCTCAGAAGATAATCTTGTTCCAGTTCAGCCAAATAGACCAGCAAATAATTAATGGAATACAGTGTTGTTTTCTATTAGAGGTCCCCCATCTCCATTGGTTCCAAGCATCCACAACGTGAGCCCTGGCCCATCAAGCAGTAATAGCCAGTGTTGTGAGAACCTGTGTCCATAATTCAATTACCGAGTCGCACTGAAGGAAAATATGGTTGTTTGATTCTTCCGCCTATTTGCATAAAACACATCTAGAAGGACCATGGAATGACTTGTGCATGAGGTTGATACCAGTAGGTGTTTTGTTCTTCAAGATGTTCCACATGAGTAATCTGGTACAAGGTGGGGCTTTGAGTTTCCATATATGATGCCACCAATCAGTGAGAACAAGAGGTGTAAGTGCAGCTTGTATAACAGGGTAACCATCTTTCGGTGTATATATACCATGCCTAGCATTCGCCCAAATGAGTTCATCTATCCCTTCTTTGATGCGCACATGGGATTCTAACATAGCCTTTAAATAATCATCCCAAGCATGATGCCATTGAGCAGGGATGCCTAGATTGCCAGTTGTTCTCCATGCTTGAGCGAAGATGGTGGATTTGTCTATGTCTGCTATGTCCACCATCTTGTGAAATTCATTTTGTTTAAGGTGTTGCATGAGATCATGAGGGAGACGATACAGATTCCCACTGCCAGTCCACGGATCAATGCCTATTCTTACAGAATGACTATCACATATGCGCCATATTAAATTGTTTCTTACAATGGGAAGAGCATGTGGGACATCTCTCCAAATAGATGATATCCCTGATTTATTCCAAGTAGGAAGCCGGATCCAGTCCGTGATTGGTAATGGTCAGATGTATTTGTATTGCACTACCTCCTTCCAAATATTGTTTGATGTGAGAATGAGCCAACCCATTTTGGTAGCAAGTGCATGGGAAAAAGCAGATAAATATTTTAATCCACGTCCCCCCCACTTCTTTGGTAGTGTAATTTGGGTCCATCCCACCCATGCAAATGGTTTTCCTTCCTTATGTCCGCTCAAAAGGAATCTACAGCATAATTTTTGGATTCGAGCAAGGATGCCCTTAGGGATCCATACTAATGACATCCAGTACACCGGTGTTGCCTCCAAAACTGATTTGATGAGGACTAGTCTCCCTGCCCTTGATAGGAACCTATGATTCCAATTGAGCAACCTCATTTCAATCTTGGCAACCAACCATGTCCAATCAACAATATTGTACCCAAGTGGTTTGATCCGGAAGCCTGGATATTTAAGTCCAGATTCCAATTGTAGGCACTGATAGGGAATTTTTTGAGAGGCTGATTGAATTTCCTGTATTGAGCAGGCAAAGAAAGTGATAGTGGATTTCATCCTGTTGGGCTCCATACCTGTAGCTGCTGAAAAAAGTTGCAAGATTTCATGGAATGCAATGGAGTCTTGGATACCTCCATTTAAAAATATAATCACATCATCCACAAACAGGAGGTGGGTAATACTGCATTGATCAATGATCTTTAGCCCCATTATCCTCCCCTCCCTTCTATCCTGGTGCATGAGTCGACTGAGTCCCTCCATAACAAGGAGAAAGAGGAGAGGGGACAGAGGGCACCCTTGCCTCAACCCTCGTTCTGCATGAAAGAAATAGAAGGTAGAGCCATTTATAAGAACACTAAAGGATGCAGATGTAGTGCAACACATGGTTCAAGTAATGAAGGATACCGGGAAGCCCAAGTGGGTGAGGAGCATTCTGATGTATAACCAGCTAACCCTGTCGAAAGCCTTAGATAAGTCAATCTTAAGAAAAGTACCTTTGAGCTTATTTAATGTGATAGAGTGGAGGGCCTCTTGAGCAGTGCCCCCAACCTCATGGATTTGTCGATTATGTAGAAAGGAAAACTGCTCAGGAAGAATATGATTAGATAGAATGGGTTTAAGACGGTTAGCAATAATATTAGCAATGATTTTGTAGAGATAATTGTAGAGAGATATGGGCCTAAAATCATCAAAGGTATTGGGCGAGTCAACCTTGGGAATAAGGGCAATGAAAGTGGAGTTGATGGCCTCGTATAGATGACCAATGAGTCTACTTTCCTCCATCAGATTGAGCAGATCGTGACCAATGATATCAAAAAAGGCAATATAGAATTCTATCGTCCACCCATCTGACCCAGGGCTCTTATCTTTCTTGAACCATTTTATGGTTCCCTCTAATTCACCCATGGAAACAGGTTTGACAAGCTCCTCTGAGTCTTCTTGATCCACATATCGGGGGAATAACCCTGCTATGCGAATAATTTCAGCCAAGGATGCCTTGGGGGGGCCTTGAATAACCTCCATAAGTGAGAGTTCCCTAGGTGGGAAAGATGGTGAAAAGAGGTGGCAAACTATCCATCTTCAGTGGGCATGCTCCAAATAGTGTTGTTGGCCCTCCATCCTTAGGCATAATTGTGAAAAAATCTTGTATTATCGTCCCCAGCTTTTAACCATATGGCCCTACTCCTGAGGCGCCAATTTTCCTCACAATATTTTAGAATTTTGGCTCTGTGTGACTCTAATCCAGTGAGATGTGTTTTTGCCTCATCTAATATGCATCCTCTGCCTTTCTCATCCAGAAGATCCGCCATCTGAAGTTCAATGGATGTGAGGGCTACTTCATCCCTATCTCTTTTATCCTTGGCCCATTTGATAGTGACGCTTTTGATCTCTAGAATATTCTGACAGAAGCCCTCAGTTATGGTTGTTCCCCTAGAAGGTGGGTGAGAAAGCCAAAAATCTGTGATCATCTTGATGTAGTTCGGATTCATTAACCATGAGGAGTTGAATTTGAAAGGAGCCATAGGCTTAGGGAAAGGCCCTGAGATCTCAAGGTAGATAGGAGAGTGGTCAGAGATTTCACCCATAACAAACCATTGTCGATAGTTAGGAAGAGACCGAATCAAATGTTCTTTAATAAGAAAGCGATCCAATCACCTAGCTAATGCAGCATCCCCACTCCTTCTGTTACGCCAAGTAGGCATCATTTTGTTCATAGGAACATCGATTAGATGGTGTTGCTCCATAAGTTGAGTCATGGTGTTCGAAAGTGGATCAATCTATGTATTGTTGCCCCAGGATTCCCCAAATCCAATAGAGAAATTCAAATCCCCTCCAATGATGGGGTTGTTGCAATTGAAAAGGGATAAGTTAAGTAGATGAGTCCAGAAGTCAACTCGATTGAGGCATGGGGCATAGATATTCAAAATTCTGATCTCCAACCCCAGTTCAGAGGAGAAGAGGTCCATTCCCATGAAACCGGCGCCACCCCAAGTGGATATAATCTTAATGGTGTGAGGATTAATGCCTTAAGCAATACCACCAGATCTTCCAATGGCATCATGAGCATGGAAGATCCATTCTGGCTTCAGGGTTTGAAGAATAGTTACAATTTGGTCTGAATTGGCCAGAGTTTCTTGTAGATAAATGATGTCGATGGACTCAGATTCCAACAGTCTTTGGAGAGCAGATTTTTTGGCAGGGCTTATCAGGCCCCTGCAATTGAAAGATAACCATTCCATGATAGAAACCAATTAAGGGTGTTCGATGCTCTAAGAACCCTGTCGAGATTGGTTTGCCTGCCCATAGACACATCTACCCCACCCTATATGATCACTTTCAAGATGAAGGAATGTCTGCCCCTCATGGGCTTGGAGGATTTAGGAGGGGAAATCAGCTTGATCCCAGTTAGATATGGTGGAAGGGATGCATGAAACCGGATATTTTATGAGTGTGAGAGCCCCGAAGAGGTAGGAACCTCTAGGGGGGGAGGATAGATCAGGTATGGAAGTTGGAGTGGTGGTGGTGGTCTGTGGATTCCATGTGAGCGGGCAATATAATGGGCACGATGAGATGTCGGGGATGAATGTAAATGCAACATGATGATGCATAATAAAAATAGAAGAAAAAACAGGAGATGCAGAGCAAAAGGGAGAATAAGTACACGATGATCTAGCAGTTGCGGCTGCTACCCTAGATCTCGTCATGGATGGTGAAGGAGGCCTGGGAGCAGTCGGAACAGGAATATGAGCATCATCGCAACCAATTAGACTCAGACCCTAAGATCGATAGATCGGCTCTTCAGCAGCTATAAGATCTCCCATATTCATTGCATCTGGTTCTTTGGTAGGAGATCTGGCAAGTTTTGCCAATGGGCAATCTTTGAATAAAAGCCCCACCTTATGACACCTTCGACAGCAGAAGGGCACACCCTCATAATCTATGAGCTGGATTCAAGTGAATCTTCACCATTGCAAAGTGATCTGAGCCTCCAGTCCTTCCATTATATCCAAATAAACCAAAGTTCGAACCATAGACTTATTGCCCGAGAATTCATAGGACTTGTCGAAATCCAAATATGTTCCAAGTGCATTCTTGATGGGCGAAAAAACATCTTTGGACCAAAAATGTAGGGGTAAACCCGGTAGCCTAACGCAAATTAATCCTGCTCCCACATGTTCGCACTCAGGGTCGAAAAGAGGGCTCCACCGCTTGAGCAGGACTTGTGCCATCTCTATATGACAATATCACGACAAAACCCATGTTGTCCGTTCTTTTCTAGTGAAACTCAGTGCGAATGAACCTCAGGCCAAGGTGGTTATAGATGGGAGTTTCGTCAAGATATGTCCCTAAATCTCCTTCACCCATTGGCGTAGCCTACAGGTAGTATAGGCACAACCTCGAACCCTTCCAACCAGCACCAAGTTAACAGTGTCCACCACCTCCTCCATATGCACGTCCACCTCAAAGCTGATCTCCAATTTCTTGTGCGTTTCCTTAACACTTCAGTTTTTTCCCAGTCCATGGAGCAGTAGGATATGCCTGAAGAGGGTCTTATGAACCCGAGTGATGCTGCCAAGATAAAGGAGTGTCGATTCGGGGGTTAACTGCAGGGGAGTCGAAACAACCAGATGGGGATGAAGAGTGGCCTAGAGTAACGAAGGAGTGTGGTCGAAGGTGATGTGTGATTGATTGTGGGGGAGTAACAAAACCAGAGGACGGTACGGCCACAAGTGGGTTTGAGGATGGGGTAGTCAGTAGAGGAATGTATGCAGGGACGGAGTCAAAAGTAGGGTACGAGGGAATGCAAAAAATGAGGTAGGTTAGGGTTTCCAGCAAGAGGGGTGGATAGTTGAGACCCAACGAACCTAAAGAAAATTCGGCAGACAGAATGGGATGTGAGGAGGGTGCAGGGTTGTAATGGCTGCAAGAGAAATCCTGCAGTGGAGGAGAGGATGTGCCCGACGATCCAACATCTGTCCTCGCCGGCATAGACTTCAGGCTAGTCCAGAGGGACCCTTCGGGGTATGGATCCTCCAAATAGTCAACCACATCGACATCCATTGCTGACACTCTGCAGAAAACTAACAGTGACAGCACGAGAAAGTAGGGATTCTAGATGACAGCGCAGGAGATGAGGTTACGGGGAAGGTTGTTGTCCATAGCAATGTTCTCGGCGCATTGAAGGGCGAAGCTATCAACCGTCTGCAGCAAAGGGAGAGCCCTAACCCTTCTCATCTAGGGTTTCATAACAGTGAGACCGCGACATTTTTCTTCCATTACTGGCTTGCCAAAAGTTGAAGAACTTCTAAAATGATATTTTTTTCTCAAAAAAGGGCAAAAAGTGTAACCCAACTTCACATTTTCACCCCTTAGTAATGATGTAATGTAATCATTAAAGGGGGAACTTGGAAATAATGCTTACGTTAGTAAATAGGTAGATTAGGTTGTTGGTTTTGTTAAGAAATTTTCTCAAGAAGCAATTCCTTGTTTGGAATCTGTTAGATCTCGTAAGAATTTATGTGGCTTGTAATTTAGCTTTGTGAGTAAGATACGAATTACTTTGAGTGAATCTGTCCATAATGTTTGCTCTACCAATTTCTTTGTGTATAGGATTGTAAATGAAAGTATTTTTCAATTGCATACTATTTTGAAAGGCATCATACGAATTGTAAACGAAAGTGTTTTTCAATTGCATAATATTTTTTCCGTTAGCAGTGCGGAATGCAGAGATTTCTCTCCTCCACATTTCAATATTTTGTGTGATAAAGCTTCCTCCACACTCCACACAAGTTAGCTTCAATTTATCCACTCTTGTGTCGTCATTGCCCTGGATTTAGCATAAGGCGTTTCTTGGTTGTAACAAAGGAGGATAGAGGTGGGCTCTGCATTATCCGTTGCATTTTTTGTATTATAAATGTTTACTGGTGAAAATTAATCATCCTTCAACTCCTCAGGAGCACTCAATGTGAAATAATCTACTTGTGGAAGTACTTGCCCTTCCTCCTCCTTGTCTAACATAGATGGTTCAATGAGGTGTTGTTGGAAACATATGTATATACAGTGATGGACACAAATGAAAATGATTATTGCTTGGTTGTTCAAAAATATTAAAAACTCCATACCTTAACAACTTCAATTTCTTGACATATACCTAAAGTTTTTCCTTGATGATATACAACCCAACATGGTCTCCACTTTGTAAGTTATGATCTATAAAATGCTAGTCATGTTGAAGCTTATAGTTCTCCTAACTTTGTTCCAATTTCTCTTGTATATCTTAATGAATCTACTTGCCCTCATTGCCTCCTCATTCATCTCTTGCACATTTTTGTCTTTCTACCCATCAACAAGATGAAAAGGTGATAGTGGAAAATTACTAAAACAAGCTTAAAAGGGGATATTTGGGTGCAAAAATTCTCTACTCTTTTATAAGTGTGTTATATATAAACAATTTGTTCATTCCAAGTCTTTGGATGCTTGCAATTGTAGCCTCTCAACAACTACATAATTCTATTCGCCACTTTTGTCTTATCATCTGTGTGGAGGTGAAAATTTTCAAAATGATTCAGTTTCGTGTCTATTCTTTCCCATAATGCTATCTAAAGAGTGTAAAAAAATGTGGTCTCAATTAGATGCAACCAATGTAGGTATTCAAAAATATATCCATACATTTGTAGGTATAATTGCTTCAGGGCCTTTAATGGCATTCATGCACAGATAAGAACACATATTTCATTGAATCTATCATTTCCCTGTCATTAGCACTTTTCCAACAAAGCCCATAGACATAAGCTACCATGATTTTCTAGGAACTAGAAAATGCTTATCAATTCCAAGCTTCCAACTCTAATTTTTTTAGTACTACACAAATCATAGTTGAGATTGCATCTCAACTTAGAAGGATGCTCCTACATCTTTGGAAACGAGACATGCCTCTATAAATTTCTGATGGTTTTTCCAACACCAAAATTTCTAGCAATTATCAAAGTATGAGCTTCTCACACGAGCCAATTCCTTCCATGTCTTACGCTGCACATCTTGCACAATTTATACAATATTTCATCTCATTGATGGTATTCATTCTCTTCAAGTTCATGTATTGTTTTAATCTTTAGCTTTTGATATTTACGTCCAAATTTGGCATCATCCACATACCTCTTCCACATTAACTTCATGAGATAATGGTTTAAGCCTCATTATCATGCCCATAATGGAGATACTCTTCATGAATAACCTTGATAGTATATATTCTACGTTATTATTCATGCATTTACTATATTTTATCAAGCGGTTGAATTTTTATAAGAATCCCATCTACTCACGGTGCCTATCTTTGTTGCACTTGGGTCTAACATTGCAAATATTAAGAGGTTTACGTTTAGAATGGATCACAATCTCCCTACCCTACAATTAGTGTTTCCATTGAATCTCTATATATTTCATTAACACATAGAGATCTTGATCATATATAGTACTCATGAAAACAACTCCATGAAACAATTCAAAATCGTATATGATGGCTCTTCCACGCTACATGAGGGAAGTGTAGATGGCATACCCACATGCATCACTTTCAATTTTGAATGGATAATGCAAATTAGGCATTTCAAAAACTATTATCTGAATAATCATTGCTTTCAATTTTTTGAAATACCTCTAAAGTTATTTTCCCAAATCAAAACTCTTCCCATTTTCTATAACGACATGAAATGGAATAAAAATTGTGGAAAAAGGTGCAATGAAATTCTTTAAGTATTGTGATGTTCCCATGAATCTTCTCACCTCTAACACACCAACAGGTATGTACCATATGTTGATGGCCTCAACATTCATTATATTAATCGTTTTTTCACCTCCTCATTACATGCCAATGTAAACCAAGGAATATTTAGCAAGTTTACATTTCTTAAGGTTGGTCAATAATGACATTAATATCGTTCCTCCAATATATTCTTTAAATGAGGAACATTCTCTTCCCACAAGGTACTAAAGACATATATCTTCACAATATATAATCATAGAACAAATGATAAATGTATGAAGTATATCGTTCATTAACCAACATAAAAGTGGTTAGTGCATTGCATAAACCAAAAGGCATAAGAAATTGTTGACTAAGAGACCTTGTTGTGTTTTGAAAGTAGTCTTCCAAATGTATTTTTATTTTATCTATACTTGGTTTATTTGAACTTTAAGTCCATTTTGATGAATTTATTTTCTTGTTGCAACCAATCCAAAAGTTCAACAATCCCTGGTAATGGGTGACAATTCTTCATGGTGATTTTATTTAGCATATGGTAGTCAATGCACTTTCTCCAACTTCCATCCTTCTTCGGGATAATAATATCTGTGACTTAGAGGTTCTTTTCCTTGTGACGCCATGTTCAATAGCTACTTCAAATATCATTTTACTTCATATTCTTCCAATAATGACCAATAATAATATCCAATGTTACGAAATGGATATTGTCATAGCATTTGAATTGCGTATTCAACTTTACGAATTAGTTTTAGTCTTTTGGGTTCTTTGAAACACTTCAATGTATGCTTCTATATGTTTTTCTAGTTGTTTCTCTTTCTCCTTGCTAAAAAATTCTAAGGATGTTATAGCCTCCATTTTACCTCGATTCTATAGATTCTCTCTCAAGAACAACAATAAAAACTTCTTGCTTGTACTAATTGACCCTCCAGCATGTGTGTGCTTATCAATGAGAGCTTTGATTTTCCTTTTTCATGGTTCGTAATCAAATTATTCCCATCCTTTACCAATAGGTGTTGTTTTTCCCTTCATGTGAAGACAACATCTCCCACATACATGGATGGCTCCCCAAGTATTATAATCCTCACATGCATCAAGTGGCATTACATCCACAACTACATCATTAGTAATGTAGTTTGCAGTTTTGGAAACCTAAAGTTGCACTATTTAGTGGATCTGAATTCCATATCTTGACTAACCCATCATAAAGGATAAGTTGGGTAGGGGGATAGGGTTCGTCCACTTCCAATTCAAGTTTTTTTTCCAATTGTGCTAACATTAAATTTGATTGTGAACTAGAATTAAAAATACAAACAACCTTCATTTCCATGAGTTGAATTTTTACATGGAATAATTCCAACGTCTCTCTTTCTTAATACTAAAGGTACTCGGCCTTAATTCTTTGTGAGTGTATGTATAACATATCTGTCCATCAACTTGAAAACTACTCTCAGTTAAGTTTCTAGTTTTAGTTGTTAATGAAGATTTCTTGTTAGGTTGCTTATGGTGGTTTGGGAAAAGTACTAGATGAAAATTCTAAGAAATTTCCATTAATTTCCCATTAACTTAATAAAGTTTACAATGGGGTTTAGAATTCAAGTTTTTTGGGGTTATTAGTTGTAATCTTATTCCTTTCTTATGCATTTTCTTCCAACTTGCTTGGTATCCTCTTGTTGTTTTGTCTAGTTTAGCACATCAAACTATGCCATGTTTTTGTCCCCTCTAGTGTTTTAGCTTAAACACAAACCTCATAAATGGTATTTGGATCGAAGATCATCATATATCTTAAAGATGGATGTACAATCCTCCCAAATATTTAATGAACACTTCTTGGCTCTTGATTGAAATACCCAACTAAATTTTTATCTTGTAAAAATTTTTGGTGGAATCTTGTGCATTCAATTCTTTCATTTGCCTTAGATAGATCCATATTATCACTAGTTCCTCCTCTTATACAATGTGGTAAAACTATGAATTAATAAGGCCTTCAAACATCTCCCAATAAGTGATTGATGGCTCAAATTTTAGTCTTTGAGTGGTTGCATCCCTTCCCACCATGCCAATGCATGAAATTCAATATTCAAATGGGAAAAATAAATTCTCTATGTTTTGCTTACTTCCTTCACACTAAACTTAGACTTCCAATTGTTGTAAGCACTGATTAAATTTGAGGGAATAAACCTCTAATGCATATGGTGTGATGTTTATGTTTACCTCCACTTTGAATGGTGCCTTATTTTTGTTGTAGTATCCTTTCTCCAACTTCAATTTTTCTTTAGGTTTTTACTTGTATTCACCTTCTTCATCTTCAAAACTCAACTCATGAGTTATCCCATGTTCCTTTATCTCCAATGTCATTGGAGTAACCAACCCAGTGATGTTATTTTTCAGCTCTAACATGCTTATGGTTACACAAGGTGCATGTAGAGACATCTAAGTCTCTAGATTTCATTGTCTAGCCCCTTTGTTATTGTATCTTGATTCTCTCCCATCATGAGGTGTTAGGAAATTTTCTTCTCTTTACTCCAATCTTTGGGTCCTCTAGAAGCAACTCTCCCCCTTCATGCAACATCTTCAATTTTTTGTCTTATGAACATTCAATTCAGAATTATCCCTTCTATCCTTCAAGAAGAATTAGCTCTGATACCATTACGATATGTAAATTGTTGTAAGAATACTACTATGATCTATCACAACACATATTTGAAAAAATAATTATTTTAAATATAATCTAGTAAATGTGATTATATTATTTAATTGTAAAAATGGAAACAACACAACATAAAGTGAACAATACTTTCAACCATGAATATTTTGAAAGACATATTTACCTTGGAGAACCCACTTGGGGACAACAATGACAATGGAATGGATTTCTTTTACGCTTTATTGATTCATTTTTAAGTAAAGAATTACATATTATGATAACTTTAATTAGAAAAGAATAGTGTGCGTAGGACTCCAACTGCTACGAGGTTTCCTTCAATTTTATTGACATACATTATTCGTCAAGGATAAGAGTAAGAGTAGAGTTGGTTATGGAACTCTTAACTATAGTCATTCTCATGTATCTCTCTAACTATTGTCGCTATCTCTAATAAATTCAAAATGAAATTGAAGCTTTAGTAGGGACACTCCAAATATAGATACAATATTCCTTCAATTTCAAACCCCTTGTCTCTCTATTGAAGGATGAGTTATAAGTTGGGTTATCAATGTTTGAATTCCCATTGGGACTCCTTGAATGCTAATTGGTTTTGCATTCCATATTCCAAATTATTCAATGACCCATACATGAGTGAACATTTGTGTTCCATGCAACTGCATCATTTAGCATGAAGGTCAACCAATCACACCATTATATAGTTGGAGGAAGATTAAGTCAACCAATTGCACTATTCCAAGCTATAACATCTTATAGATTTTGAGAGGTTAAGCTTTTCCGCATTAAGGGAAAAGCCCATTGGTCTTCATCCAAATTGGTTTGAATAACCTTCATTTCAATCACGACAATTTATGTCATATGAATGAATGTGATCTCTTTCATTTGTATTGGTGATATTAACATTAGTTAATGTAATGTCGCTTCATATGTTTTAATCAATATTCAAATTAAAACATATACAAATGTAAAATGTAAAATGCAAAATGTACAATGTAATGTAATGTAATGGAATGAAAATGTACGAAATGTAAAATGTAAGGCAATGATGTAACAATTTGATCATAAGAAATAGGTTTTCTATAACTAATCCATGTTAATTCTAGATCTATCAAGTGCCTTCTAGAGGTGCAAACTTCTTTTTTGAATGCAAAAATTGTTTGCATGTCGAGATATTTGATCCTCCACTTGATAGATCTAGGATGAAGATGAATCTAGAATGGTTGTTTGACTCAAATTGTTACATCATATTGAAACTTCAATTAATTTCTTTTTAAACATATTTTCAAATTGAATTTATGAAAAATATTTAGAATTTATTATTTTCAAATATTTTAATGTAATTTTCAATTTTAATTTTAAATTTATAAAATAACCTTATATATATTCTAATAATAATATGAAAGATTGCTTATTTTAATAATAAAATGATGTATAATATGAAGAAAAAAAAAAGTTGAAAAAATAATTCTACATCCAATACTTAATATTATGAGGGGTGGAATATTTTTAATGAAATATTTGTTATTGCAACAATTTTCCCCTCATTTTTATGGAAAAATTCTGGATAAAGACAACCCATTTATTTACCGTCATTTATTGTTTCTGACTTTTGTTTCGTCCTCACACCCGCGCTGCCATGCACCTCGTGGTCAATTTAAAAAAGTTGGTTGATTAATAATTAAAGAAATAACGAGCACACATGTTAGAGGAATCACAGAGCATCACGTCAATACTTGTGGGACAACATTTCAATTCATTTGAAATGGAGTCGTCTAACGAAGGAATTGCCCAGACGTTCAAAGTGGTCGGAATTTGGGTAAAAATTTTCGTGGAAATAGATTCAGCACCATCAAAAACATCTAGGATAGATTTTCGCTAAACATAACCAAAATTTCTATAACTTTCCGAGCAACTCCTCGGCCTCTTTAGACTACACTATTTGAAATTCCTCAGCTTCATTCAAGTCTTTTTTAGCCTTTTTAAATACAGCTGAGCCGTGTGCATCATCAGTTCAATACTCAATAGGCTTGGTCTCTTTCGCAAATTCGTCATCAATTCGATTCTTGACAGATGTTCTTGCAGTGCTGAGTCTCAGATCATCTGAGGTTCTTTCGATGAATCTTTTCTTTATTTAGTTTTCGATTAAGTCTACACAAAAGTTCTAGCGGTGAATTTTCCTTTCTGGCAATGCCTCTTAGGTGAATTTTCCTTAAATTAGTAAGTGTTAGAATCTCCATAGAGCATCTTGTGGTAAATTTTAGTTCCTTAAGGCGTCTTTTTTAGTCCCGAATAGAGATTTTTGTTGTGAATTTTCCTGCATCTAATAATCAGTTCAAGTTTTGGCATAGATACTTGTGAATTTTTCATGTTGACTCTTATAATATAGGTTCTTGTGCTTAATTTTCCCTCATTAAGTTATCAATCTGAGTCTAGGCAGATGATCTTTTGGTGAAATTTCATCCTTAATTCATGAGATCGGATTACCCGCATAGATTCTTGTGGTGGAATTCCATCCTTCAAGTCATCAGTCTAAGTCTCGATAATGTTTTTTTTTTGGGTGAAATTTCATTCATCAAGTCATCCATTCAAGTTTCAGCATATGATGCAAGAGCATCTAATTAGGGAGGCGACAGCTGGACAAGCTATTAAAATTAAATTCACTTTTAGTTTAATTTTATTTTATTTTTAAAAGAAGGTTATCACAGCCAATGTTTTCCTTTAATTTGAATAGTAGTTAGATTAGAAATTAGTTTTAAATAAGTTAGGAAACAAACTGCCAGAAACTGGAATGTAACTACATTGTAACTGTAAGTAGTTCCTCAACAGAATGAGGCTATCAGCAACTTAAATAGGCAACCCAAAGACAAAGGTGGGGTTGCTTCCATCCAAAAGAAAAGAGACCAGAGAGCGTAGCTCTGAAATATATTTTTAAAAAGTAAATTGAAGCTTACAGGTATCCATTATCATTTTCCATAAATGACAAGAATTATGTACTGTGCATAGAAATAAATGACAGAATTAAATGACTGTTAATCAAATTGTGCATCAAATTGAAGGAGCCAAACACAACAGAAGAAACCATCTAGGTATTTCACAAAAGCATGCTATTGATTTAACAGTGAAAATTTACAATATATATATGTGTGTGTGTGTGTGTGTATAAACATTTGTCAAAGTCCACAGTAGCACAAAAAGATAGCATTTTGTAACCCCACGTAGGTCCAAGGCACAGAGCCTTCAAAAACCATCCATAACAATCCTCATACAATCGACACAGGCCAAGGAGGGTTCCACACAACCCAAAACAAACCAAACTAAGCAAAGACCGAAGCATTACCAACAGCCAGAGACGGGATACATAAAATTTTTCCCAAATTCATAAACAAAAGTTACAGCAAAGGACACGATGCACAGGAGGCCACCTATTAATAGATCAACTAAGATCGAGAACAAACAGAGGCATAGCCTAACTACTACAAACAAAATATATATGACCACATAGCGTAAACAGGAAGGACCCTACCTGGTTTGGGTAAATCCAGACCAGAAGGACAAAGACCCCAGCATTTTCCCCAAAGACCAAACCCTTGCAACCACCGTGACGAGGGCCGAGTACCTGCATAGACAAACAGAGAATTAGTGAGGCAGCATAACCATAAACCCATGATAAAGAACATAGAGAGGGTAGGATGAATACCCACAGCGGATACCTGAAGAGGAGGTCGGGCTCCATAGCCGAGCCACAAAACTGAGACCAACAGAGCATAGCCAACGGCACCAGAGCCAAGGAAAGCCAAGACACAACAAAGCGCAACCAACAGCCAGAGGGCCAGTAAATACCGAGACCCAACAGAGCATAAACCATGGCCACAGAGCCACAAGACCACCATCTGCTCACTAGGAGAAAAGCTGTCAGCGAAAGTAAAAGGAAACGAAGAATTGAAACCGGAGCAGAGGAATTACCTCGAGTAGAAGCCGTCAAGCCATCGCCGGGAGAGTCGGGCAGAGGGCCTGGTAAAACAATGCAACCACTGAAACAGTTAAAAACAGTGTCGTCAACCTGGTAAAATCAAATATTTGTGAACAAATACAGAGAAGCCAAGGCGTACCCAGGGCGACCACAAAGCCCAAAACCTCCTCGAAAAACCATGCAAGAAGCAACCACCAGGTCCAACGAAACACCATCACACAGTTAACAAAACGATAGAGGACTAGAGCCGAAGAAGGACCCAGAAGACAGCAGGAGGCAGAGCACCATCCTTTCCTTGCAGAACAAACCAGGTAAGAACACAGGGGAGCAGAACCAAAACCAGCGGAAACATAACCAACTCAACCACAACAAACCGCGCCATAGAGCCGTGTCACATAGACCGAGACCACCTTGGGACAGAGGAGAATTAATTTCCCATTAAAACCTTACCTAAAACCCCAAGCAAATACGAGCGCGGGAAAAGTTGAACGCAGGCCAACCGCCACATAGGCTTGCCACCTCGGCGTCTTGGGGATTGTCACCAAATTTTGGTATCAGAGCAAGTTCTTTCCTTAAGGAAGAAAAAATATGGAAGTAGGAAGAAGAGGTCGAGGTAGAGCTATTCAGAGAGTAGCCGACGAAGGATTGCGCAAAGAAATCAGGATCCTAAGTGCCAGATTGGCAGCAGTAGAAGCAGGGAGGCATAGGGATCCAAAAGGTGGTGATGACAGTGAAGAGGAAGTTGCAGCTACGACAAATGGATCCGATGAGGAAGGGCCAGAGATAAAATTATTGAGGTATGTTTTGTTAGCAAGCAGCAAACCGAAGCCAGAACTTTCGAACTATGATGGCAGTTTATCTACAGAAGTATCATGGACTGGATTAGCGAGTTGGATAAATACTTCGAATGTCAAGAAATCAGTGAGGATAAGAAGGTCAGGTTTGCAGCCACCAAACTGAAGGAACATGTAGCACTGTGGTGGGACAATGTGCAGGCAGAAAGGAGAAGGTCAAATAAGCCACCAATAAAAAAATGGAACAAGATTATCACCAAGATGAAAAGTAAGTTTTTACCCAAAGACTATCAGATTGCTCTATATAGACAGGTTCAGAACCTGAAACAAAGGGAAATGATTGTGAAGGAATATACAAAAGAATTCTATAGAGTGAATCTGCAAGCGAGTTATGTCAAAGATACCCCAGAAAATACAGCGAGGTTTGTGAACGGATTACGAATGGAGATACTGGATGAGATTAGTGTACTCTCCCCCAAGTCCATAGAGGAAGCCTATCAAAGTGCTTTAAAAGCATAAGAGAAGATCACCAGGAAGCAGAATGCCAAAAGAGGACGTGGATCTGGTCAAGGAAGAGGATAATCTTTTGGCAAAGGTAGAACTGCCAACAATAATGAAGAAGGCAACAGTTCAAAAACTGCAAGACCAACTAATAAAGAAGGTAACACTAGAGGAGGAAGGCCTTACCAGCGAGGAAGAGGTAATGGCAAAGGCAGAGGAAATGCCTATCAGTGTTACAAGTGTCACAAGTGGGGATACCAGTCTTTTGAATGTCCTAAAAGTGATCAAGCAGGACAAAGAGGAGCATATGTTGCTCAAACGAACGAAGCTGAGGCACCACCTCAAGAAGTGGAGAACATGCCTGAGACAGGAGAGGCCTTGGTGTTGAACAAGGTATTGTTGAAACCAGCTAAAGAATTAACTGACCAGACACAGCGGAAAGCACTCTTTCGAACTATGTGTAAATCACATGGGAAATGTTGTAAATTGATTATTGATAGCAAAAGAACCGACAACCTGGTAGACACTGAAATGGTAGAGAAACTGGGTTTAAAAAGATTGAAGCACCCAACCCCATACTGGGTGTCTTGGTTACAAAAAGGACATCAACTACTGGTTGATGAGCAGTGCGAAGTGGAGTTTCATATTGGTAGGTATAAGGATAAGGTAACTTGTGATATTATGCCGATGGATGTGTGCCATATACTGCTAGGTAGACCATGGCAGTATGACAGGACAATAGTCCACGATGGGAAGAAAAACTGTTATAAGTTTGCGAAAGATGGGATCAAGCATACGTTGGTACCCATGAAAGAGGAGGATACAACAGAAAACAATGGAACAAAAGCATTATTGTTAGGAGGAAAAGAGTTCCTACAGTAGATTGGAGATGATGAAATAAAGTTTGCAATTGTGCGAAGGCCAAGAGCAGTGTTAATCCACACTGAGATTATTGATTTTACTGAGGAGATACAAGATATTCTACAGGATTTTAGCGACATTGTAGCAGATGATTTACCGGATAAATTACCACCAAGAAGGAGTATCAGTCACCATATTGATTTCATTCCAGGAGCTAGTTTACCAAACAAAGCTTCTTACCGAATGAGTCCAAAGGACAATGAGGAGATCAGGAAGCAAGTACAGGAGTTGTTGGACAAAGGGTTGATTCGAGAGAGTTTAAGTCCTTGTGCGGTTCCAACAGTCTTAGCTCCCAAGAAAGGAGGAGAGTGGTGGATGTGTACTGATTCTCAAGCAATAAATAAGATTACCATCAGGTACAGGTTTCCCTTACCACGGATGGATGATATGATGGACTGTTTGAGTGGAGCGGCATATTTTTCAAAGATTGATTTAAAAAGTGAATATCATCATATTTGGATTCGAGAAGGAGACGAGTGGAAGACCGCTTTCAAGACCAATGAAGGCCTATATGAATGGCTGGTCATGCCATTTGGATTGAGCAACGCACCCAGCACATTCATGCGCTTGATGAACGAGATGCTGAAGGAATATATTGGAAAGTTCGTGATTGTGTATTTAGATGATATCCTTATTTTCAGTAAGACAAGGGAAGAACATTTCCGACACGTCAAGTGTGTCTTGGAAAAATTGCAGTAGAATAAGTTGTTGTTAAATTTGAAAAAGTGTACGTTTTTTAAGAAGGAGTTAATTTATTTGGGGTTCGTGATTTCAGAAAACAAATTAAAGATGGATCCAGAAAAGGTTGCAGCCATAGTTAGCTGGCCATCCCCCAAGAGTTTGTTTGAAGTACGGAGTTTTCATGGGTTGGCGAGTTTTTATTAGAAATTTATAAAATATTTCAGTGGGATTTGTGCACCCATGGTGGATACCGTTAAAAAAGAAAATCAACCTTTTCATTGGACGGAGTCGGCTGAAAAGAGTTTTCAACTGCTGAAAAAGAAGATCACCGAAAGACCCATTTTGAGGTTACCAGATTTCAACAAACTTTTTCAAGTTCGTTGCGATGCCAGTGGGACAGCCATTGGAGCAGTACTCAACCAAGAGGACAAACCAGTGGCCTATTTTAGCGAGAAGTTGAATGAGAGTAGACAAAAATATACGTCCTACGACAAGGAGTTTTATGCAGTGGTACAAGCGCTAAAACATTGGAGACATTACTTAATGGGAAATGAATTTGTTCTGTTTTCAGACAATTCTGCTTTGCAATATGTCATGCAACAGCATAAGCTGAACCATAAACATGTGAAGTGGGTGGAATACCTCCAGAGTTTTATGTTTGTGTTGAAACACATCAGTGGACAAGCCAACAAAGTGGCAGATGCGTTAAGCAAGAGGAGTTTGATTTTATAGGAAAGCAGAGTGCAGGTGTTAGGCTTTGAGCATCTCAAGGATCTATATGAAACAAATGCAGACTTTAAGGAAGCATACAAAGCTTGCCAGAATCTGTTGTTGAGGGACAACAGTTCGTGGCTAGACTATAATATACAGGAAGGATTGTTGTTCAGGGAGGACAGTTGTGTATCCCAGAATGTTCAATGAGGGAAAACTTAATTCAGGAGAAACATAGTGGGGGTCTAGCTGGACATTTTAGCATAGACAAGACTTTGGACCAAGTAAGTCACTTCTATTATTGGCTGAAGATGCGACGAGACGTACAGAGATATGTGGCTAGATGTAAGATGTGTCAACTGGCAAAGGGACACAGTCAAAATACGAGATTGTATACTCCCCTACCTATTCCAAACAGACCATGGGACTCTACCAGTTTAGACTTTGTCTTAGGGTTGCCAAGGACACAGAAGGGGTATGATTCAATCATGGTAGTAGTGGATCGCTTTACTAAGATGGCACATTTTATTCCCTATAAAAAGACCAGCGATGCCACGCATGTAGCCCACTTGTTCTTCACAGAAATTGTCAGACTACATGGCTTGCCAAAGTCTATTATTTCAGATAGGGACGTGAAGTTCACGGGTCATTTCTAGCGGACTTTGTGGAAGAAGTTAGATACTAAATTAAATTTCAACTCAGCTTATCATCCACAGACCGATGGGCAAACTAAGGTAGTGAACCGAAGTCTAGGGAGTCTGTTACGTAGTCTGGTTGGTGAAAATTCACGACAGTGGGATCGCATACTAGCACAAGCAGAGTTCGCTTATAACGATTCACCCAACAGGAGTACGAGTAGAAGTCCTTTCTAGATCCTATACGGAATGCACCCCCGTGGTGTACACGAGTTGTAGGATTTGGGTCAGTTGGAACGAAGGAGTGCTGAAGGTCAAGATTTCGCAAAGCTGATCAACGAACTTCATGAATAGATGACAACCAAATTGCAGGACAACAGCCAAAGATATAAACAGAAGGCAGACTTAAAACAACAGGAAGTGGAATTCAATGTAGGAGACCTGGTATTAGCACATCTAAGGAAAGAGAGGCTTCCTAAAGGGGAATATAACAAGCTCAAGCTGAAAAAAATAAGGCCTTGTCAGATACTGCAAAAGTTCTCTGCCAATGCATATGAACTGCAACTACCTCCGGGTATCGGGATCTCACCCATTTTTAATGTGGCAGACCTGTACCCTTACATTATTGCTAATATGGAGGACAGTTCAACACAATACACACGGGACACCCAAGGAGAAGGAGAGACAGAGACATGGATAAGACAAATGCCCCTAGCCAAGCCTCTAGGGATCGAACAAATATTGGATACTCAGGTAGCTAGGCGGACATGATGGAAGGAGCTCTTACAGTACCTGGTTAAATGGAAGAACCATCCAATTGAGGAAAGTTCCTGGTTGGATGTTGGACAGATTCAAAGCGTCGAGTATTCAATTGAAGAGCTCATGGATAGGAGCCATGAGATTCATTCACCCCGGGAGCCTGATGCAGGAGCATCCAATTAGGGAGGCGACAGCTGGACAAGCTATTAAAATTAAATTCACTTTTAGTTTAATTTTATTTTATGTTTAAAAGAAGGCTGTCACAGCCAATGTTTTCCTTTACTTTGAACAGTAGTTAGATTAGAAATTAGTTTTAAATAAGTTAGGAAACAAATTGTCAGAAACTAGAATGTAACTACATTGTAACTGTAGGTAGTTCCTCAATGGAATGAGGCTACCAGCAACTTAAATAGGCAACCCAAAGACAAAGGTGGGGTTGCTTCCATCCAGAAGAAAAGAGACCAGACAGCGTAGCTCTGAAATATATTTTTAAAAAGTAAATTGAAGCTTACATGTATCCATTATTGTTTTCCATAAATGACAAGAATTATGCATTGTGCATAGAAATTAAAGACAGAATTGAATGACTATTAATCAAATTGCGCATCAAATCGAAGGAACCAAACACAGTAGAAGAAACCATCCAGGTATTTCACAAAAGCATGTTATTGTTTTAACAATGAAAATTTACAATATATATATCTGTGTGTGTGTGTGTGTGTATAAACATTTTTCAAAGTCCACAGTAGCACAAAAAGATAGCATTCTGTAACCCCACGCAGGTCCGAGGCACAGAGCCTTCAAAAACCATCCATAACAGTCCTCATACAATCGACACAGGCCAAGGAGGGTTCCACACAACCCAAAACAAACCAAACTGAGCAGAGACCGAAGCATTACCAACAGCCAAAGATGGGATACATAAAAATTTTCCCAAATTCATAAACAAAAGTTATAGCAGAGGACACAGTGCACAGGAGGCCACCTATTGACAGACCAACTAAGACCGAGAACAGACAAAGGCATAGCCTAACTGCTACCAACAAAATATATATGACCGCATAGCATAAATAGGAAGGACCCTACCCGATTTGCGTAAAGCCAAACCAGAAGGATGAAGACCCCAGCATTTTCCCCAAAGACCAAACCCTTGCAACCATCGTGACGAGGGCCAAGTACCTGCACAGACAAACAGAGAATTAGTGAGGCAGCATAACCATAAACCCATGATAAAGAACAAAGAGAGGGTAGGATGAATACCCACAGCGGATACCTGAAGAGGAGGCCGGGCTCCATAGCCGAGCCACAAAATTGAGACCAACAGAGCATAGCCAATGGCACCAGAGCCAAGGAAAGCTGAGACACAATAGAGCGCAACCAACGGCCAGAGGGCCAGCAAATACCGAGACCCAACAGAGCATAAACCATGGCCACAGAGCCATAAGACCACCGTCTGCTCACCAGGAGCAAAGCTATCAGTGAAAGTAAAAGGAAACGAAGAATTGAAACTAGAGCAAAGGAATTACCTTGAGTAGAAGCCGTCAAGCCATCGCCAGGAGAGTCGGGCAGAGGGCCTGGTAAAATAATGCAACCACTAAAACAGTTAAAAACAGTGCCGTCAACCTAGTAAAATCAAATATTCGTGAACAAATACAGAGAAGCCAAGGCGTACCTAGGGCGACCATAGAGCCCAAAACCTCCTCGAAAAACCATGCAAGAAGCAACCACCAGGTCCAACAAAACACCATCACACAGTTAACAAAACGACAGAGGACCAGAGCCGAAGAAGGACCCAGAAGATAGTGGGAGGCAGAGCGCCATCCTTTCCTTGCAGAACGAACCAGGTAAGAACGCAGGGGAGCAGAACCAAAACTGACGGAAACATAACCAACTCAACCACAACAGACCGCGCCATAAAGCCATGTCACACAGACCGAGACCACCTCGGGACGGAGGAGAATTAATTGCCCATTAAAACCTTACCTAAAATCCCAAGCAAATACAAGCGTGAGAAAAGTTTAACGTAGGCCAACCGCCACAGGGGCTTGCCACCTCGACGTCTCGGCGATTGTCACCAGCATAGTTTTTTGGGTGAATTTTCCTCCAAGTTGTCTTTAGTGTGATTTTTTGGAAGCTTTTCCTGTGGATTTTTCTAGTCTTATTTCTCTAAAATCCAGTAGGAATTTATTGAAATCACAAGTTTGATGGGTAATCCTTGCACAATCTAAGTGCCCTAGAGGTTTTTCAAGGTGTTGAATCTATATATAAAATCAAAAACTCAGTTTAAATAACACAAATCAAGATTTCACCTCAAATTTTTTCGGCGGATTTTGGCACTAGAAAATCAAAAAAATCACACTAAAGACATCTCCCTCCGTTAGTCCTCAAATTGACTCTACACAGGTTCTTGGGGTTAATTTATTTTCATTCAGCCATCAATTCCACTCTCCTGGTGGTTCTTTTAGTGAATTATCCTGCATTAGAGTTGGCTAAATTATTGTGCAGAAAAAAGCCTATCGGTTAATCATGTCAGATCCAAAAGACACCTATCCAATCTCAAATGCACACAACATTTATTTTAAAAGCATAATTAAAACATCATATAAGTTCGTCCTTCGATTATTCAGCCGAGAGGCTCATTCTACAGCCCAGTATGATGTGTAACATTGTCCGTTTGTCATCAAAATTGAATTGAAATTTTTCTCATGTCCGCCAAAATAAAAAATTTGAAAAATCTAAAAAAAACTATACAACACATTTAAATAATATTGGCTCATAAAAAATTTACACTTGAAAAAATTGGATCCCTCTCAGCTCATGTTAGATTCGTATTTAAGATGGATCTATGCTGGTATCCAATAAAGAAGTTAATTTCCCTATATCACTCATAGTTTTGTGTATCGCCACATCAAACCAATAGACTGACTTGTGGGTAACAAAGCTCAAAGTAATGGAGGAGAAAGAAGGAACATAATTTTAAAACTATGAAGTGAATCTAAAATTTTTTTGTCAATACCTAATAGAAATACATCAACACTTAGACTGTTATTTGATAGAATGAAAATACACAAAAAGTATAGAATCAGTTTATTGGACGAGCTCTAAAAGGTTCACTCCATACATCTCTTACCTCTTAATATTAAATACAATAAATCCAAACTAAAGAAACAATGACTATAATAAATGCTTCATTTGAATCTTAGTTTGAGTTCTGCAACTTTGATACCAAATTCGATCTGGCAAATATTGCAGGCCCACCGACAATAAATAGCAAAGCTACTACAACTTGCAATGCTACTTCCCAACTTGATTCATGGGGAACTAAATAGGCACACAATGGCCTGGCAATCAGAAGAACTATTGTTAGATTTAGGAGTGCTCCAAGTGTAACAATGTAAACTTTGAAACGGAAACTCTGGCCAAAAAACCCCATAAAAACATCAAAAACAGTGCTAAAAACGAAAAGTGTTGGTGCCGGAATAACATCTTTTTTTTTCTAGGGTAAATTTTCAACATGTTTTAAAAATGACGGTGAAAACCAATTTTTTGTGAAAAATTTGTCCAAAAAACACCCTCAAAATGAAGTGTTGATGTTTGAATAACTTTTTTTTTAATGGTAAATTTTGTGCAAAAAACACCCTCAAAACAAAAAGTGTTGACGCTGGGATAACAAAAAAAAATTCAAGGGTAAAATTTCAACATTTTGAAATAATGGCGTAAAATATTTTATCATGATCCTGAAAAACATTAAAATTTCAAAAAAAAAAATGAAAACATAAAATAAAATTAAAATTAAAACAATGCAAAAAAAAAAAAAAAAACGAAGAAGAAGAAGAAAAAAAAAAAAAAAAAAAAATTAGCAAAACATAAATTAAAATATATACTAAATCAAAACATAAAATAAAAACAAAACAAAAAAAAAAATCAATCATAAAATTGTAAAATAAAAACAAAAAACAAAATTAACTTATAAAATATAAGAATTAAATAATTAAAAAAAAAAATTACAAATTATAAACAAATAAATAGTTAAAAACATATTTGAAAAAAGAAACAAACAAACAAAACATATATATATATATATATATGGAAAAAAAAATATATATAGATATATAAACGTTAAGTAACTAAAAATAGAAACATTAAAAAAACTAGGAAAAAAAAATAACAAACAAACAAACTAGATTGAAAAAAAAAAATAATAATAATAATAATAATAATAAATAAAATTAATATTAAAAACATTTAAAAAAAAAAAAAAAACTAAATTAACAAAAATAAACTGAAATTACTAAAAAAAATATGAAAATTTTAAAAATATATGTCTTTAAAAAAAAATTGGTTTTTTTTTTTTTAATAAAATTTTCATTATTAATTTAAAAACAAACAAATAAAAACATTAAAATTTTTACTCTTTTTTTTTCTTTTTTCTTTTTTCTTTTTTCTTTTTTCTTTTTTCTTTTTTTTTCTAAACAAAATTTTGTGTTTTTTACTAAAAAAAAATAAAAATAAATAATAATAATAATTATTATTATTATTATTATTATTATTATTTTTTGTGTGTGTGTGTTTATATTACACGAAAAAATAAATAAATATTAACGCACCCCCACTGGCCGATTCCGGGAATTGGCCAGCCGCCAGCCCGCCGCCCAGTGGGGGCGCAACCGTGGGCTGAGAGCTGCGTCACGCGCCACCGCCCGGTGGGGGCGCGGCCGTGGGCGGAGAGCTGCGTGACGCGCCTCCAGGCGAGCGACTTGCCGATTCCAGGAATCGGCCAGCCCCCCGCCCACTGCCCAGTGGGGGCACGTTAAATTTTTTTTTTTTGGTAAAAAAAATAATAAAATAAAATAAAAAATAAAGTAAAATAAAATTTGAAATTTTTTTAATCTTTTTTTAAAATAAAGAAACATAAAATTTTGTTTAGAAAATAATAATAAATAAATAAATAAATTTTTAATATTTTTATTTGTTTGTTTTTAAATGAACAATGAAAATTTTGTTTAAAAAAAAGGCAATTTTTTTTAAATCAAAAACACATTTTTTTATACGTTTATAATGTTTTTTAATTATTTCTTTTTGTTTTTAATTTAAAAAGACATATTTTTTTAGTTTTTTTTTTTTTTTTTTTTTTTTAGTAATTTCAGTTTTTTTTAAATGTTTTTAATATTAATTTTACTAGTTTTAAAAAAAAAAATTGGAGTTAATTCTCTATTTTTGTTTAATCTAGTTTGTTTTTAAATTTTTTTTCCTAATTTTTTTTAATGTTTTTTTATTTTTTCTATTTTTAGTTACTTAACTTTATATATATGTATGTATGTATGTATGTATGTATGTATTTATTTATTTATTTAATTTTTTAATTTTTTTCCAAATTCTTTTATGGTTTATGAGATAATTTTATTTTTTTATTTTTTTTAATTTTTTTGTTTGTCTTTTTTTATATATATTTTTATATTTGTTTTTTTTAACTAATCAATATTAAAAAAAAAAACAAACAAACAACAACAACTTGAAAATTTGTTAAGTAATCATAATTTTTAAAAAAAAATAATAATAATAAAATAAAATTGGAGATAATAAATTTTAAAGTGTGAAAAATAAGTCCTTTAAAAAAAAGGTATGCTGCATCAACACGTTGCATCTACACATTTCAAAATCAGCATGAAAATCACTAATATTTAAAAACAAATATTTATATTTGATACATAAGAAAATTTAAAATGTCAAAAATATACTACCAACAAAAAGAAGTGTATTCTGTTTAACCACTTTTGAAAATCGGGTCACGTTTTTACTACCCCTACGAAATGGGTAATCGTGTCGGTTATTTAAAGTGCCAAAAACTATGCTCTAAAAAAAATGTGTGTGTTCTGCATCGCCCCTTTTCAAAATTTGGTCAATTTTTTGCTATCTCTACGAAACGGGTAACAGTATCAATTCTCGTTTCAAAGTTTACGTTGTTGTGTGTTAAAAGTGCTTCCAAGTTTAGAAGTTTTATGGTCCATGCTTGAAGATTAGATCAAATACTACATAGGCTATATAGTGTAATCACTGATGTTTTTAGTTGCATATGGTATGTACATAGCGTGGGGGTCATTATATCTTTTGAAACAAGACCGCATAGCTAGAGTTCCCTACCGCTTAGTTTGATTATTGAACTTGAAAGGTATGAACAAATTCCCAGATTTGAAAAGGGGCTTAGTTTAACATAGTTAAATTAAAGTAAAAAATAATAGGGATATAATGGAAATTGGCCCATTTTGCCAGAAAATCCCATGTGCAGTGAACTATACCATAGATGTAGATAAAATAATATTCATGGTGTGGCCTTGTTACAAGAGCACATATTAAATATGGTCTATGATACCAAACAATCAGGTCCAAGATGGTCCACTAGTTGGAAATAGACACTAGAAAAAAAGAATAGTAACTTGGAATGATATGAGATATTATTTTTGAGATTATATACATAGAGTAAGTCATTAATTTAAGACCCGTGTCCATCAATATTAGTTGCAAATGATCAATTTCTCATGATTTTGAATAGTCCTCTTAGCATAGATTGAATGAAGGGATGGTCACAAGGGTGAAGAAGTGAGATTCAAAGTAGAAAAATAAATATTGTAGCATTGATCATCACTTTTGGGACTTGCATCTAATAACTAGGACATCCTGGCAGGTCACCCATCTCAATACTCCTTTGGCTCAAGTGCACTTAACTTTGAAGTTCTTTTGATACTCAAACCTACTTAACTTGCTACCCCATTTGTAAAACCTTAGCAAGTATTGTGCTATATGAGCTATTCAATTAGAACTCCCTAGATCCTTTTATTTATTGAGAAACTTTTATAATTCAACATATAAAAATAATATTTCAACACAAACATACACATAACTACGAGTCAATTTTTTACTAAATATAATATGTCACAAAACCATTACTAACAATAAGCTAAAAATGATTTATAATAATAATCAATAATATCACAAACAATATAACAAAACAATTAACAAAATTATGAAATAAAATAAAAAGAAAAAAGAAGAATAACACGTAAAGTTGACACCAAATTGACAATATAACCAAGATCTTACACTAAATATATCAATAAAACAATATAACTAATATTTTAATATAGAAATATTTCATTGTTAAAAAACCCAAACAACGTAACAACATCTCTTATGCCTTATAAGATGTCTACTCTTACTTAATCTTCTTTATTATTTAAGTTGATTGAAATAAATCTTATTTTCTTTATTATTTTTTGAAATGTCAATTTCTTATTTTTAAATTTTAGTGATTTAAATCATTTTAAAATAAGTTAAAAAATATTGAATTAAAAAATTTATAATTGAATTTTTCTAAAAATAAAATAAAATAAACAATAACTTTCTAAAAAAATCTCATTAAATTAAAACTTTTATTAATTAAAATAACAAGTAAGAAAAAGATTATAAAAAATTATATATATATATATATATAAAACTGACAGATTTATAAGTAGTGAGAGATTTATATGGTTAAGAAATTGTTTAATTAAATTAGAGTTGGGATAGTAGAGGGTTGAATGTTAATTGTTCAATGTGCAACAAGGCCTCTCGAAGGAGAATGTAAAAGCAATTTTTTAGGAGTATAATGAAAATATTGGAGATTTGGATTTGACTTTTCAAGCATTTCAGATCATTGTTTTTATGGTTTTGTGTACATACTATTCGAACCTGCACATTGAATAAAAAAACCAAGTCGTGACAGTTTGGTGAAAATAAATGTGGTGAGGTTGAATTTACAAGACGAAAATGAATGCAGTAGGGTTTGATATGAATTTAGTAAGATATTTATCAAGGGTTGGAACAAAGAAGTAATCTGGAGTAATGGCTTCCATATTTTAAAAAATCTTAAAATATCTTACATGTTTTTTTATAATTTTAAATAATTAAATCCTAAATAAATCTCCATGATCCTCATCATCTGTAATATATCTCTATCTCTTTCATCTTGTTCTACATGATTAGGAGTCATATAATTAAATATTTTTTTAATAATTAATGTATCAAACTCTATCTCATTATTATTAAAATTTATAATTATATTAATATCTAATAAAAAAAGTATATATATATATATATATTAAAATGTCTTGCACATTTTTTTTATAATTTTGAAATAATAAACAAATCTCCATGGTCCTCATCATCTGCTCTTGCTTCTTGCTCTGCATGATTAGGAGTCATATAATTAAATAATTATTTTTAATAATTAATGTGATATATACCATGTTTTAAGTACCAAGAGTGTGATATAACATTTAGGTTGAAGAGTCACTAAATATGAGAGCATGTTTTTATTGTTTTATAGGATGAGGGATGTTGTATACTTGTGTTTGGATGAAATAAAATTTGTATATATAGTTAGATAAGAGACTGAAAAAATAAGTTGTATTTAAATGTGTAAAACATATTATATATTACAAAATTATTTAAAAATATTAAATATTAAATATATTAATAATAAAGTAATAAAAATATCAATATTCAATCACATCAAGAAATTGTAGTAGTAAAGTAAACTGGGGTGGTAAGCCAAATATTCTATCTTATGTCATATTATATTGGATCTTATGCATGCCTACATCAATCAAAATCTTATGGTTCATCATATGCATAGTTGTAATAGGCAATATTTTGGGTGGTTGTTAATCTCTACCCTCGGTGCAGTACGTGGATTCTCTATTTTTTCGTTGCAATAGGTGTCTACTTTCTACTTTCCACAATAATTGTATACTTTCCACAATTCACTTCTTTTAGGAAGATTAGATGAAGTTTCTCTCTATATTTTTACATGGAAGGCAATAAAAGTAGACATACCGATGAAAAGACATGAAAGCATAGATTCTTTCTTATAAATATGTGATTTTGGGGTTAGTGAAAGCTGATTGGAGGACTTCAAATTCCACAAACTAATTTGGTCACTCTACGAGCAATAAATTGGATTGTCATATACGGAAAAACTTAAATACACATTATGTACTTTGTTTGAGATTGGATTGCATAAAATGTTATTCGTGATGTAATACATGCATCGAATTTATTGTTCTGCAGTCACTTTTCCCAGCGGGTCAATTTAAATTCAAGGTACATATTTGAGATAGTGTGATACAAAGAAGAAGTGAAACTGTACATTATGAGGAAAATAACCTATAGCCACGTATGGAAAACAAGATTAGTACTGTGCAATGGTTGATGTGAAGTTAATAACCTGTAGCCACGTATGGAAAACAAGATGTGTATTGTGCAATGGTTGAGGTGAAGTTGTAATGCAAACGATTCAGCAGTAGTCGTACAACAAACGATCCGGTGACAGCAAATCATTACTAAATAAGACCTAAGTTCCCTTGACTAATGACAATTCAAAAAAAAAAAAAAAAAAAAAAATTTGTTTTGCAAATTTACCATTGATTTTTGGTCAACGAACTACTATTTCATATTCAACGCATTATCGAATGTGTAATACCTGCCTTGCGGTAGGGATAATAAGTGTATTTAGGGAACATGCAAATGCAAAATCTGAAAGTCGTAATCTTCTTCAATTTGGTATCTATTACGATGTTTTTCTTATTATGATTTCATGAAAAATGGGATCATACACTGACATACAAATCAATTTGCAAGAAAGTATGACAGCCAAAAAGAAACAGGAATGCCATATTTAGGTCGCCAAATACATATAGATGAACACACACAAGGATCATTACTATGCTTTGTGAAACCCCTTTGGTTGGAATTTCTACATGAATAACCAAGGGATATGTCAGTGGTGTTTGCGCTGAACACATAGATGTTTGTGCATGGCACTGTTACGTTTGTTGGTTATAAATGTTGTTTCTTGGACCTCATTAAGATGAATATTATTATTATTATTATCTAATTTTAAGGTCACGGTCAAGCCAGACACCAAATTGGTGTATGAGACCCTTTTGTTTGTGGGACAAGGAACCCACATCCACTATTGCTAAGTCTACGAGGGCATACATATTCTAGCCCTTATGGTTTTGAACTTGTGACCTCTTAGGAGGAAACAATATATAATATGAATGTTTATAAGTGGGGACATAATTAAAGAGAATTTAAAAATAAAAGACATGAAATGAAAAGGGAGAGCTTTGAAGTTATTATAAAGAAAGAAAAACAAGTACACTATTTACAAATTAAGAATTTCCATGATAAAGTAGGATAATTTTTTATGGTTAAAACTTTTGTGCCGTATTTTTTTAAATGTAAATATGTTTAACTTATATATTAATTGTTTTTATAACTAATAATAATTTAAAATAAAGTTATAATACACTTTTCTTGACCCACGCTCTAACACATTTAGTTTAAAAATAAATTAATATTTTAATATTGTCAGGATTAAATTTTAAAAATTATAATTTAAAGATTCATGTACAATGAAATTTAAATTTATGGTTAAATTTTAAAATTATAATTCAAAGATTCATGTACAATGAAATTTAAATTTTAGCCCTAAAAGACTTAATGACAACCTATAAACTTTACTGATAAAAATTTCAACTCGTGGACTTTAGTAAAATTTATAATAGTGGAAAATATATGTGGTAAATAAAGAAATGGATTAATGCAATGTCGAACAATCTTTGTTCTATGTAAATTGTTTGGTGGATTCCCTTTTCTGTTTTTTTTTCCAGCAAACTTGTCTTTCTATCTTGCATGAAACTTGTGCTTTTCAATCTTACTTCAAAATGGATTTATATTGGTTCTATATATGCATATAGCATGTGTAACTTCTCAATTTTAAAACTATATTTTTGAATGCATAAATGGATACAATGCCTTGAAAGTTTACTTGGACACTTGGATTGTGTAAACTACACCAATTAAATTTGCAATTCCAACAAATCTTTGCTAGAATCAACACACACTGACTTTAGTCATTTCCTAGGTGCAATTACATTTTTTGCGTGCCAATGCCCACCAGGACCTATGGTAATGTTTCTCCTCATTACCCTGCATGTTATAGCTTGGATATAAATATGTATATAAAATTTTGACATAGTGATATGATCGGAAAAAATGATTTAGCTAGGAGCGGTCTTTCGAGCAACATCTATTAGACAGGAATCAACACAAGTGTGAGATTGTTGCAAGCCTAAAAACATTTCCTCCCCTCCATCCTGCACCATTTAGGTTGTTATTCATTCCATTGGTTTATAATATTGATAAACTATTGGGTTTATTAATCCCTTGGATCTATGATATCAATAATCCTTTGGGTTTGTCCACTTGGGGTAGCTTAATTGGCAATGGTCATGGAAATGAAGTCTCACTAAACTAGAAGTATTGGGTTCAAATCTTGTGCTATCCCCCCCAATCGGAGTGAGAAGTTGAACATGATGAAGATGTACTCTTATCAAGCTTACAAAAAAGAAATCCTTTGGGTTTATTAATCCTTCGGGTTTATTAATCCCTTGGGTTTATAATATTAATCCATTTGATTTATAATATTTGGTTTAATATTAGGGTTTAATATTGTGACTTTGGAAGGGTACAAAATTTATCTAATGTCACATTCTGATAAACACAGATTTAATCTGCCAATCAATATAACAATCATTGTCGCATTATTACATTATATTAAAACTTATTCAACGTCACATTGCAACATTACCTTGGGGTTTATATTTCTAGGGTTTAATATTAATTTTAGGATTTATGATATTAATCCTAGGGTTTAATATTAGTCCTTTGGGTTTATAATCCCTCGCATTTGCTAATAGTGTTGGTTTATAACATTGATAAACCATTGGGTTTCTTAATTCCTTAGGTTTATAATATTAATAATCCATTGGGTTTATAATATTAATCCCCTAAGCTTGTTAATCCCTTAGGTATATAATATTAATAATCCCCTGGGTTTATTAATCCCTTAGATTTATTGTATTAATAATCCTTTATGTTTATTAATTCCTTGGGTTTATAATATTAATAATTCCTTGGCTTTATATTATTAATCGCTTGGGTTTATTTATACCCTGGGTTAATAGTATTAATCCCTTGATTTTTTAATAATAATCCTTTTGGTTTATAATATTAATCCCTTGGGTTCATAATATCAATTCTTGAGTTTATAGTGTTAATCACTTTGGTTTATAATATTAGCGTTTAATATTGTGACTTTGGAAGGGTTCAATAATCTTTCCAACGTCGCATTATGACAAAAATAGTCTTAATTAGGTAATCAAACTGACAATAATTATCGCAATGTTACATTACATTATAACTTATTCAACGTCGCATTTTGACATTATCTTACGGTTTATATTTCTAGGGTTAAATATGAATCCTAGGGTTTATAACGTTAATCATAGTGGTTAATAATTTGTTGGGTTTATTAATCCCTTTGGTTTATAATATTGATAAACCATTGGGTTTATTAATCCTTTAGGTTTATAATATTAATAATCCCTTATGTTTATTAATTGCTTGAGTTTATAATACCAATCCCTTGGGTTTACAATATTAATCCATTTAGTTTATAATATTTGGTTTAATGATAGGGTTTAATATTGTTACATTGGAAGGGTACAAAAATCTATCCAATGTCACATTGTGATAAACATGGTCTTAATGTGACAATCAATTTGGTAATCATTATCACACTATTACATTACATTGCAGCTTTTTCAATGTCGAATTATGACATTATCTTTGGGTTCATATTTCTAGAGTTTATTATTAATCCTAGGGTTTATAATATTAATCTTAAAGTTTCCCAGATGCAGGTGTTCACAAGGGATGATATGACGGCAGAGAAAAGGGCTGGCAAGTGGCATAGCCACATGGCCACCCGTAAGCTCACACACAGTGTAATAAAACTGTCTCATAGCATTCATAAATGCCATTCAATGCGGCACTCAAACCAACTTACCAGCGCCATCCCGCCTCGGCTCTACATCATGGAGACCTCAGGTGCTATTCAGCCCACATCCTCGTCTGTTTCTGCTCCTCTGCCTCTGAATTGCAAGTGCCCCCTGGCTGTCGTGGAGCCAAGCACCCGCACGACAACAGGCAGGCAATGCAATATTCTTTGTTGTATAGAATTCGGAAAGGGCAACCACTACTCACAGAGCCTGGTATGCAACCTGACCCTCGCTTCTGAGCCTTCTGCCTCTGATTTCCACTCAGTGCCTACTTCTCACAGTCAGTCCCTTTCTCCCTATGCCATTATGCCTCGACTGTGCCAGCGAATGCGTAGCAGGAGGGGCAGCAGCAGAGGCAGAATGCTCCATTCTGCGCCCTCAACGGTCTCTGACTCCTCCTCCCCCTCGTCAAATTACTTCTCGGCTCATTATCCTGATACACATAGTGGCAGAGGTCACCCTTGCGTTGTTCGCTCCCAGCCTTCGCAAACCTGTCCATCAGCTACTACTCTCCCTTCCAGCTCTCAGCACTCCAACCATACAGCTCAATTCACATACCAATGCTCTCTGGATCGACCTCTTATCAAGGCCACCATTACAATCACATTTCAGGAGGAGCCGACCATGCTGAAGGACATCCCACTCACGCAACGGAGAAGAATGATATTTCTCAGGGCGAGCCTTCTGCAGCAAAGCAGAATCAAGAAACTCTGGTGAAGGAAGACACGGGTGAACTACCGAAAGACGAGGATGACCTTGATGCCTACAGATGTCTAATTCTTGAAGAACACCTGTCAGCACCAAATGACAACTAAACCAACACGCGTCTTCAGGTTTCAGGTTCCCAGCACCCGGTCCTATGGGTTTATTTTTGCATTTTTGAGCAAAATAGTTAGTTTTGAAACTGATTTCAATAGAATATCACTCTATGTTCACATGCTGGTTTCCCCTTCGAGGGCAGCAAATCTATTTTGGATTGGACTGGTTTCCCTCTTCTGGGCAGTCTTCATTTTGTTTTTGTTGCAATATTCCATGAACCTCAGCTAAGAACTGCAGAGGCCAAAGCCTCCTTGTATCATTTTGTTACAGTAATAGATTTGAGACATATTTAGAAATAAATAAATAAATAATAAAAAATTATTAATCTTAGAGTTTAATTTAATACCTCGGGTTTATGTTGCCATGGGTCTATTAATCCCTTCGGTTTATAATATTGATAAACTATTGGGTATATTGATCCCTTAAGTTTATAACATTAATAATCCCTTGGGTTTATAATGTTAATCCCAATTGTTTTGAATATTAGTCCTTTTGGTTTATAATATTAGTCCAATGGGTATGTTAATCCCTTGATTTTATAATAGTAATAATCCACTCAGTGTATTAATCCCTTGATTTTATAATATTAAACCCTTAAGTTTGTTAATCCTTTGGGTTTATTAATTCCTTTGGTTTAAAATATTAATCCCTTTAGTTTATAATATTAATCCCAAGAGATTGGTATTAGAAACACAAGTGATTAATAAAACAAAATAATTAATAATATAAATCCAAGGGATTAATATTATAAACCCAATGGATTATTATTATAATTTTAATCCCTTGGGTTTATAATATTTGGTTTAATATTGTGACTTTGGAAGGGTACAAGAATCTTTCCAATGTCACATTATTACAAAGAGTCTTAATATGATAATTAACCTCACAATAATTATCACAATATTACATTACATTACAATTTATTCAACTTCACATTGTGGCAGTATCTTACAGTTTATATTTTTAGGATTTAATATTAATCATAGGGTTTGTAACATTAATTGTAGGGATTAATATTAATCCGTTGGGTTTAATAATGTAAGAAAAAAATTAATTTAAATTACCTTTTTTTTCCTTCTAAATGGAAATTGAAATATTTTTTCACAATTCACAGTAAAATATTTTTTGTTATTAAAATATATATTTTTTTAAATATTACATGTAAAATAAACATAAATGAATTAAACATCATGCAATATCAATAATATTATTTTCTATAAATTCCATGTTAAATAGTAAAGAAAGCGCATAACTCATTCTAAAAGGCAAATTATGTTTTGTACTTTAAATTACTTTATTTCTTTATATAAAGTTAATGTAAAATTTAAGGTCGAAATTAAAGTATTTTATTTATGGCCAACATCAATTTTTTTAGTTATTACTATTTTTAATTTGTTAATATAAGTATTCTTTATTATTTTAAAATATAATGATACGTGACAAGATCTCTCTCATACTCGGTTGTAAAGTTCCTCTTGGCACAATAATCCCATGGTTTTATTAATCCCTTGGGTTTATAATATTAATCCCTTTGGTTTATAATATTAGTCCCTTGGGTTCCTAATATCAATTCCTTGGGTTTGTAGTATTAATCCCTTAAATTGATAATATTTGGTTTAATATTGTGACTTTATAAGGGGATAAAAATCTTTCCAACATTGCATTGTGACAAATATAGTCTTCAATGTGACAATCATTATCACAATGTTACATTACATTACATTACAACCTATTCAACGTTGCATTGCGACATTATCTTACGGTTTATATTTCTAGGGCTTAATATTAATTTTAGCATTTATAACATTAATATTAGAGTTTAATATTAATCAGTTGGTTTAGTAATCTCTTTGGTTTATAATATTGATAAACCATTGGGTTTACTAATCCCTTAGGTTTATAACATTAATAATCCCTTCGATTTATAATGTTAATACCAATTGTTCTTAACATTAATCCATTGAGATTATAATTTTAATCACTTGGGTTTATTGATCCCTTGATTTTATAATATTAATAATCCTCTCGATGTGTTAATCCCTTGAGTTTATAATATTAAACTCTTGTGTTTATAATGTTATTCTGAAGGGATTAATATTAAAAGCCCAAGGGATTCATAAAACAAAGCAATTAATATTATAATCCCAAGATATAAATAAACCTAAGGGATTAATATTACGAACCCAAAGGATTAATATTATAAACCGAAAGGATTTCTAAACTCAAGAGATTAATATTATAAAGCCTTGGGATTAATATTATAAACCTAGGGGGTGATAGAGATAGAAGTAATGGATGCAGATGGAGCTCTGAAGCACTAGGGTTTTGAACAGGGGGCAACAGGAACGAGCTGGTAACAATGGAGGGGCTTGGAGGAGGGAGCTCCACTCCCTCCTACAGTAATGTGGTTTCAAACAGAAGTAAAGAAGCGAGTCTGAAAAATTCATGGAAACCACCGGAGACAAAGACAAAGACAACGGGCACTCACAAGCTAGGCAGCAGCGATTTCCATGAAATGGAAGGGACCCACAAGGAAGCTAGGAAGGAAATGAATCATAGCGACAGCAGTCAGAGAACTAAGAAAAGGTCTATGACAGGGCGCTGCAAGCCCAAGGCTAACATTAAACCTTGGGTGATCTTAAATGATCCTGCACTACAGGTGCACAGAGACCACATGGTGACTTATGCGATCATCTGTAAGTTCATGGGCATATGGCCCACGGAGAAAGCGCTGAACACATGGATAAGAAACAACTGGAAAACGAAGGGAACAATAAATCTACATCTTGGCTCCAAGGGTTTCTTCATAGTGGTTTTCACTAACCTAGAGGACAAAGACAGAGTTTTCGAAGGAGGACCCTACTTCTATGTTGCCACAGGCCTTTACATGCAACCTTGGGTGATGAACTTTGTTCCAAAGCGAGAAACGTTTACATCGGTCCCGATATGGATTAGATTATACTCCTTACCTTTATATTATTAGATGCCAGAATCTTTAAAATCTATAGGTAACAAACTAGGGAATTTTATAAAGATATCATAGACGACTCTGCGAGGGAGATACACCTCCTTTGCTCGCATATGTGTAGAGATGGACTTATCAGGAGCACTTCCGTATAAAGTCATCCTAGAATTTTATGACGAGGAATGGGCATAGGTAGTTAACTGTGAACACATCCCATTCAAATGATGTAAATTTCATGAACATGGGAACCTCTTCAGAGACTGACCACTTAACAAAAGGGAGGAATACCTGAAAACCCACAAAGGAAAATACCCTGAAGGTTTCACGAAAGTGGGAGGCAAAGGGAAAGGAGGGGGAAAAATGTCCCAAAAGAAACCTAGTGAAAGCAAGTTACCAAGTCACAACAAGTTTGAAATTTTAGAAGAAGAAGGAGAAGAAAATGGAATGCACAAGAAACCAGAGGACTATCAAAAAGAGAAAGAAAAAGAGGACAGCATGGAAATCATACAGGAACACAATGAACAAAAGGTGGACCCAGAGAGCACTATGGAACTTGGAAGGGACCATGAGATGACCCCAAGCGAAGGTGGTACGGAGGACCAAGACCTACAAGAGATCCTTGAGAGGGAGAACCTTGAACTAGAAAAGTTTCTAGAGTAGGGAAGCAACAAAGGAATTGACTCTCTACCACAAGAGGAGTTTGACAGAGTACAACAACTATTCCTCAACAGGTCTCACACAAAGGCTGTAGGAGTCAAAAGGAGCCACGACAGCCAAGAGAACATAGGGGTTAAATCAATGGGGATAATAACAGGACACTCCACCAAAAACCCAGGCAAGAAAAGAGGAAGGAAGAGACAGAATGAACTACTGATAGAGTGTGGAAAACTCATGATTAATTCAGGTAAGATGAAAGATCTCACCAGTTACTCCTTTACAAACCCATCATTATGAAGCTTACAACCTGGAACATTAGAGGACTAGGGAGTAAAAGAAAACAAAGAAATCTTAGTAACATAATAACAGAAGAAAAAAAACAAAATGCTCAGTAAATAAGATTAGAGAAAAGCATGGCAAATGGCTAATTAAGTATGAGTATCTAGAAGTCAAAGTAGCTAATTCAGCTGGAGGAATTCTCACTCTATGGAATCCTTAGAAATTTGGTATCATGGATGCTGAGGCATCCAGAAACCACCTTTCTTTGGTTATCCAACCTATGGTAGACAAGCATTGTTACATGATCGCTATTGTCTATGGTCCTCAACTACTGGATGATAAACTCAGGCTCCTCACCTCTCTGGAGGAAATGAGAGAAAGACATCCAGCAATGCCCTAGATACTGGGGGGGGGGGAGGACTTCAATATGATCAAATCTCTCACAGAGAAAAAAGATGGGACCAGAACACTCGGGAGAGACTTAATAGCCTTCCAGGCCTTCCTTACCAATATGAGACTGGTAGATATGGATACAATAAATGGCATTTTCACGTGGAACAACAAAAGAGGGGGAACTTCCCAAGTAGCCTCAAGATTAAACAGAGTCATAATCTCAGAGGATCTCCTTCGCACCAGTCGTATCATGACAGCGTTCATCCTCCCTTTTGGAGGCTCGGACCACTGGCCCATCCAACTGGAAGCTTCCTTTATTGGAACCCCGAGGAATAGACCCTTCGGGTTTGAAAATGTCTGGCTCACTCACCCTGATTTCCTCACCAAAATTGGAAATTGGTGGACTGAAGAAATACCCACCAAAGGCACAAAAATGTTCCTACTGCATCATAGACTCAAACACATCAAGAGAAAGCTCAAAGAATGGAATAAAAATGAGTTTGGAAACATCTTCAAAGCCAAAGGAGAAGTGGAAAAGAAATTATAGGAAATTAACCAAATTCTCATCACAGAAGGCTTCATAGAGGAAAGGAAAATGCAAGCAGACTCACTTCAACAAGAATGGGATAACAAATGCCAGCAGGAGGAAATATTCTGGAGACAGAAATCCAGAGTGCAATGGATCAAGGAAGGGGAGAGAAACACAAGATTCTTTCACAAGTCCACCATGGCACACAGGGCTAATAACAGGATCACAAAACTTATAGATCCTCAAGGAATAGAGCAAGATACTCATAAGGAAATGGAAGTTGTATTGGTTCAACATTTTCAAAGTATTGCATAGGAGACCATGGCAGACAGATCTCAATTTACTAAAAGGTTTACTCAACATATTCCAAAACTAGTAACCAGGGAAGACAATCATAATCTCAATAGGCCAGTGATGGAGGAAGAGGTCAATGAAGTAATCAAAGAGATGCACAATGGGAAAGCTCCAGGCCTAGATGGTTTCAATATAGACTTCTTCAAAACATGCTGGGAAATAGTCAAACATGACATTCTGGCTGTGGTGGAGGACTCGAGAAACTCTAAAACAGTTCTGAGAGCGCTTAATGAATCCTTCATTGCCTTAATCCCCAAATAGGAAAAATCCATTACTCCAGATAGATTCAGACCCATAGCTTTATGCAATGTGGTGTACAAAATCATTTCCAAAGTAATTGCTAACAGACTCAAACCCCTTCTTCCAACACTTATGTCAGAGGAGCAGACTAGATATGTGGAAAGTAGACAAATTCTTAGCAATATCATTCAATCTCATGAAGTGGTGCATTCCCTCAAGACCAATAAGCAAGCAGGTATGATAATACAGCTGGACATAGCGAAAGCTTATGATAAACTAAGCTAGTCTTACATCAGGGAAGTTCTTAAAGCATATGGCTTTGACCACAACTGGATAAGATGGGTCATGGCTCTTGTTACCACTGCCAGTTGTTCAATTCTTCTTAATGGCTCTCCATCCAGAACCTTCAGGCCATCGAGAGGCCTCAGACAAGGTGATCCTCTCTCCCCCTTCCTCTTCATTCTCATGATGGAAGGATTGGGCAAAGCGATCACTTCTGCCAAGGAGGAAGGAAGAATATAGGGACTTAGACTCACTCAGAATGGGAACACTTTGACCCATCAACAATTTGTGGACGACACTATGTTGCAGGGCACACCCACAGTCAAGGAAGCCAAAGCTTTCAAACAAATCCTGTATGAGTTCGCAATGGCTATTGGTACTGAGGTAAGCCTCACAAAATCAAAGGTCTTCTTTTTCAATACTAATATTTCAATTCAAAGAAATCTCTCCAGAATTCTAGGCTTTCAAAGAGATATTCTTCCCTCAAAATATCTGGGAATACCCCTCACTGACAAACCGCTGAGTAAGAACATCTGGGAGTCTGTAACAAATAAATTGAAGGACAAAGTCAACAAGTGGACAAGCAGATCCTTGAATTTAGCAGGGAGGCTAGTCCTCACTAAGGCAGTACTTCAAACCATCCCAATCTACATGTTATCATCCCTTCCGGCACCAACAGGAGTCTTACAGCAAATCAGGAATATTCAAAGGGATTTTCTATGGGGAAAAGGGGAAGAGAAAAAGAAATGGGCTCTGGTAGCTTGGGACAAGCTCTGCAAACCCAAATCCCATGGTGGTTTGGGTCTCCATGACCTGGATATTCTAAGCAAAGTTTTGGGGGCAAAACTTTGGTGGAGATGGCTAAAGGAAATAAGAAACCCCTGGGCTAAACTCTGGAAACAAAAATATGCAATGGATTGGCAGGAAACGAACCACATAAGAATGACAGGACACATCAGGGGTTCACATATTTGGAACAAGGCCTGGGAGAACAGAGCTTTAGTTCAGAAACACAGTTTTTGGGAGATCAGAAATGGAAATCTTGCCTGGTTTTGGGAGGAAAACTGGCAACACGAAAATAACCTTGGTAGAGAGGAACTAGATATCATCCAAACTGACACCATCAACAAAGGACTGAAAAAAGTAAGTGACCATTGAAATTAGTCGAGAGACACTAGTAAATGGAGAATTTGGAAGTTACCAGACTATAGTGAGGAGACCCCATTGAAGACCCAAGCTAAAGCTCTGGAAGCCATTCTGGAAAAGAGACAAATTTTGACCTCAACTTCGAATGATCTACTAAGATGGGGTAGAAATAATGAGGGTGTCTTCAACCTCAAAGAAGCTAAAAGAATAGCCACGGGACTTAACTTCCCAAGCCCTAACAAGACATGGAAAGACCTATGGAACAACCCACACTGGATGAAGATCAAACTGTTCAGGTTGTTGGTCTAGCATGAAAAGATTCTAACTTTGGAAAATCTCAGAAAGAGAGGTTTTGCTGGTCCATCAAGATGTCAATTATGTGGCTTGCAGGAGGAAACTATGAATCATCTTCTCAACCTCTGCTCCTTCACCTCAACCTTATGGAATTGGGTAGCCGATATCTTCAAGCAGACAGATAGGAATGAAAATGACATCAATGTTACGCTGAAGAACTGGAGAAAGGACTTCTCAGACAATGAGACAGTAAATACAGCCTGGGCTCTGATTCCAGGATTCTTGATCTGGAATTTCTGGAAAGAACGTAACAACAGGATCTTCAAAGGCAAATCTGGCCCAGCTCAAAGCATCACAGCACAAATCCTAAAACAGCTCAAAGAAACAGTCAATGCCCTTTGGAAGCAATCTCCTGGAAAGCCCCTGGGTCATCGGGATGCTCACATTTTGGAGTTGTTGGGACTACAGTCTCACGTCCCTTAGGGCTTACATAAGACAACAAAGCATATTTCAGAAGGTAAGGCTTTCTGGCAACCCCCTCCTCATGGATTTTTAAAATTCAACATAGATGGAGCCTCAAAAGGTAACCCTGGGGACGCTGGTTATGGAGGAGTCATAAGAGATGAAGAGGGCAACATAAAAGTCATCTTTCACAGTCACCTAGGGAAGGCCACCAACAATATGGCTGAACTCATGGCTATGGAGCAATGCTTGGAGATTCTGATGAAGTACAATTTACATAATACTATCATCGAGGCTGACTCGGAAATAAGTATTAATTCGGTCAAGAGGCTAAGCACGGGTACTGCACCAGACAAAGTCTCGAGACACTAGAGACTTTTGCAGGTCTATCACCGAATTCAATCGCACCTAAGAATTCTAAGAACTCTCAGTTTTGTACATGTGCGCAGAGATGCCAACAGAGTAGCAGACTAGCCAATGAAGGGGTGAGATGCACAAGAGACAACAGGTGCTACTTGTGGGAGTCAGTACCCACAGGTCAACTGCGTGAGGGTTGTTACACTCTGGCCCTCACAGACAAGGAGCAGTATCAGCACAGACAGGGAACCTAACAGTTAACCTTTCATCAATGGACGACAGGGGTTTGATAGAAAGACAACCTAAGATTGGGCATACTCGGGTCTCGCAGAGGAACACAATAGTTTGCCTTCTCAGAGGGGCTGCTGGGAGCTCAGTTAGTGAGCGAGAAGCTAGGAAAATTGTGACAATCCATCCTAACAGGTGGCTCAGACGAATGGAGGGCAGCAGGTGCAGAGTTTTCGTGGTTTTGGGTTATCGAGTGTCAAAGCAGTTTCCGGGTTATCGAGCGCCCTCAAAACCCGAAATGGTTTCCCAGAAATGTATGCGATGCCACTCAGTGTTCAACACGTGGTTCTTGGAGGAGAGAGAATACCGCCCACATCGGGCGGGTATTCCTCCTACTTCTTCTCCGCTCGATATTTCCCTCAGTCGTTGGATCATGGAGCTGCAGATCAATGGCTTAGGTTCGATGAGCAAGTTAGTGGGTCCAGGTGAACCCCAGCGGACTCGAAATCCTTTTGATAAAGTCTCTATTCCCCTCTTTGGGTCTGATTAATGGTTTTGCATTTTCAGGTGTCAAAACGGTTTCCGGGTTATCGGGTGCCCTCGAAACCCGAAATGGTTTTCTAGAAATGGATGCGATGCCACTCAGCGTTCAACACATGGCTCTTGGAGGAGAGAGAATACCACCCACATCGGGCGGGTATTCCTCTTACTTCTTCTCCGCCCGATATTTCCCTCAGTGGTTGGATCATGGAGCTGCAGATCAACGGCTTAGGTTCAATGAGTAGATTAATGAGTCTGGGTGAACCCCCAGCGAATGGGAAATCTTTTTGATAAAGTCTCTATTCCCCTCTTTGGGTCTTCTTATTGTTTTTTCAGGTTCTCATGTTTTCATTCGGGGCGATGGAGGCCGTGAGTTTGGTTTTTCTTGGGCCTAGGCCTGTTTCTTGTGTTGTTCCCTTTCTTCCCTATGTCGGAAGATTTGCTTTCTTTTTCAGGCTGCTTCCTCTTTGGGCGCATTGTAATTTATGTAATATATTTTTCAATGACAAGATAATAGAAGGACCGACTCTTGCTTTAGCAAAAAAAAAATTATAAACCTAGGGGATTATTAATATTATAAACCAAAGGAATTAATAAACACAATGGATTATTAATTTTATAAACTTAAGGTATTAATAAACATAGGTCATTATTCCCCCAATTTGGGTGACGAAGCGGGAGGGCATAGGCATTAAGACTAACAATAAGAGAGGATGACAAGGACGGCCAACCACAGTCCTCATGCTTGAACAGCAGGGCGTGGTGGCGTCCTGCATGAACGTGGGAGCACCGATGGAGCGAAGTGGCATGATCATGAGGAGAGAGGATGGCAAGAACGGTGGCGGCAGACGGATGGAACATGGGGTAGGTGGGACGGGATACATGAGGATGGCAGGAGTAGGGAGAGAGCAAGGCTGCGCAAACGCTGGGGTATTTCTAGGAGTCTAAAAACGAAGAGATGGCTCGCCTAGGCAGAGGCAGGGGCAGAGGCAGGGGACGAGGGGGCCGAGGGGAGAATGCAGGGCCCAGAAAGGGGAGGAAACCCATAGAGGTGGTGGTCAATGAAGCAGCAAGAGCATACAATGATGGAACAGATGCTGACATTTGTAAACTGATCCAGGAAATGGAGGACAACATCATGGAGGAAGACTCAGAGCCGGAAATGGAGGAATGGGGGGACCTTGTTCCCGACCCAGGGCATACCAGGGGCAGGATGACTCTATTCAAACAAACCCTGCACATTTACTGGGTCATGAAACGCTTGTTGGCCAGAGCTCTGGAACAGGTGGTGGGGGAGATGGCGGAAATCGCCCAAGGCATGCCCAACCTCAAAAAGGAAATGAAGAATTTGCAAATGATGATGTTTATGCAGGATAGCAAGCTGGATAGGATCCAGCAACGAATGACGGATATGGCACCGGTGTTGGGTGACTCTGTTGCAGCACCAGCTATCATGGACTCCAAACAGGATGATAACAAGGAATAGCTTTTTTCTTCCTAAGTTTTACCAGTCTTTTTAGCGGATAGCCTTTACTTTTCTTGTCTTTGTATGTTAGTTCATACCTTAAAATGTGTATCTAGTTGTGAAGTGTATCTAGCTTGGGTTGAAAGACTTGTAAAATCTTGCTACTGGATGGCTTATAACAGACTTGGTTTCCCAAGTGGGCAAGTTGAGGCCACCAAGATTTTGTATATGGAACAACTTGCTTTTCTAAATAGAAAAAAGAAGGAATTACTGTAGCTTACAAAAAAAAAAACATAGGTCATTATTAATATTATAAATCCAATATATTAATAAACCCAAGGGATTAATATTATAAACCCAAGGGATTGACATTAAAAACTCTGGGATTAATATTATAGACACAAGGAATTAATAAACCAAATGATTTACTAAAACTATAAACCAAATGGATTAATACCCAGAAGGATTATAACGCCTTTGGTTTATAATATTAATTGCCCGGGTTCATTAATATGTTGGGTTAATAATATTAGTTCGTTGGGTTTATCATATTAATCCCTTTGGTTATAATACTTAGTTTATTATTAAAGTTTAATATTGTGACTTTGGAAGGGTACAACTTATTCAACGTCACATTGCGATGTTATCTTATGGTTTATATTTCTAAGTTTTATTATTAATCCTAGGATTTATAACATTAATCATAAGGTTTAATATTAATCCCTTGGACTTATTAATCACTTTGGTTTGTAACATCGATAAACCATTGGGTTTATTAATCTCTTGGATTTATAATATTAATAACCACTTAGCTTTAAAATATTAATAATCCCTTGCCTTCATTAATTCCTTGTGATTATAATATTAATCCCTTGGATTTATTATATTAGACTATTTGGTTTATAATATTTGATTCAATATTAGGGTTTAATATTGTCACTTTGGAAGGGTATATAAATCTATCCAACGTTGAATTGTGACAAACACAGCCTTAATGTGACAATAAATTTAATAATCATTATCATCAACGCCGCATTGCGACATTATCTTTGGGTTCATATTTATATGGTTTAATATTAATCTTAGGTGTTATACTATTATTTTTAGGGTTTACTATTAAACCCTTGCATTTATGATCCCTTGGATTTATTAATCCCTTCAATTTATAATATTGATAAACCATTGGGTTTATCAATCCCCTAAGTTTATATTATTATAAACCAAAGGGATTATTAACACAAATGGATTAATATTATAAACTAACACAAGGGATTAATATTATAAACCCAAGAGATTATTTATATTATAAACCCAATGGATTATTGATATTATAAACCCAAGGGACTAATATTAAAAACACTTGGGACCAATATTATGGACTCAAGGGATTGATATCAAACCCTAGGGTTAATATTATAGACCAAAGCGATTAATATTAAACCCTAGAAATATAAACCCTAAGATAATGTCAAAATATGATGTTAAATAAACTGCAATATAATGTAGGATTACATCCATTGGGTTTATTAATCCCTTGGGTATATAATACTAATCCCAAGTGTTTTTAATATTAATCCCTTGGGTTAATCAAAGAGATTTAGAATAGTCGGTGAAGGAGCGCGCTGTTAAGGCACTCCGTAAGCAAAGGTCACCGGTTCTAGTCTCGTCGATACCAAAAAATCCAGCATGGTTTCCGCTGTGTGGCTCAGGCCGGGTGCGATCCCCAGGTGACTTTGACAGCTTAGACGCCCCTGAGTCGTGGTCTCTCAGCCACAGGGTAAAAGTGATTTTCAGGATTCACCCACTTATCAACTAAACAAAAAAATATTAATCCCTTGGGTTTTATAATATTGATAATCCCCTCAGTTTATAATATTAATCCCAATGGTTTAAAATATTAATTCCTTGGATTTAATATTAGACCCTTGGGTTTATTATATTATTGATAATATCGCTAATATTATAATATAAGAATTATATTATTATTATTATTAAATCTATATTATTAATGTTTATCGGTGTATATCAACCACATTTATTAATGTGGTTGTGTTAATAAGTATATTTATAAAAATATTTACCTCTCCATAATTCACTATTATAATAAAAATTATATTTAATTTTTAATCTTAAACTAAATCCAACAATGCCCAATATAAAACATTTTGAAAAAAAAAATCATTAAAAAAAATTAAAGATTTAAATTTATGATGATAATGATATATTTTATTAAAAATAATAATAATAATAATAAAACATTTTGAAATTCATTTTAAAAATAAAATAATATAGTATTAGAACATTTTGAAATTCATTTTAAAATTAAATATATTATTGTATCTCAACCAATATATTTGGTTACTTAACAAATTAGGATGCATATCACTCTGAATGATTTAGTTTAAGAATGTGTGTAATTATGTTGAAAGACACTAAAGTAAAATTGCACATAAACTCATTTTCTAATTGTTGTTGAAATTTTATATATATATATTCTCATAATTTTATTTTTAAATTAATTAAAATTATACATATTTATATGACGAAATTACATAACTAGTATATAAACACATGATCTTATTCATGAGTGTAAGATATATGTTTTTCAGTTTGAGGTCTTAATGCTAACACTTTTTAAAGTATTAAAAAAAGTCTTTATGAAAGACACAGATCAAAATTGCTATAGAAAATCAATATATAAAACGGAATTGCAAATGTAGATTTTACAATATTAATGTGTAAAAAGAAGTAGGATTAAAAGTTTTGAATTTTGAAATAAATATTTAAAATTACAATAGAAATGTTATGATTTTGTAAAAAAATGTCTTATTAAGTAAAAAATATATATGTCAAGAATTTAGGGTTTGATATAAAAATATTTTAAATTAAAAAACATTTAATACACATAATTGGAAATTTAACGTTCTTCACAAATTTTACCATGTACCACAATCTTAAACTTCCTTTAGCCCTAGTGTCCATCTCTCCATTAAGAGGTATTTCAAAATAAGGAGAAATGTTTCAACATAAGGGTTTGGGTTATATAGTGGATGTTGTTGTTTCCATACTTTTTGAGAACAAAGAAAAAGTACGAGAACAAAGAACATATAGCGAACTCTATTAAGGGGTATTTCAAAATAAAACGAGGTGTTTCAACATAAAGGTTTGGATTATAAGGTGAATGTTGATATTATTTAATTTTTAAAAAATTTAGAAAACAAAAATCTAAATATATGATTTATATATAGTTATTATAAATTTTTATAATTGATATAATTATATTTTAATATTCATTTAAATTTATTAAATATTATTTATTAATAATTATATTAAAATATTCATTAAAAATTATTGCGTTACTCATTAAAACTCATTAAAAATTATTGTGTTACTAATTATATAATTATATGGGTAAAGAAACATAAACCTTATTTATATCTCAAATTTTTCTATCTTCAAATGTAATTAAATTTTATTCTATATTTTAAAAATTAATAAATTATGAGAAATGCGCCTTGTAAAATGATATAAATAATATTTCATTTTTGTATTAAAAATATATAAGGATGGTTTAAGAAAAATATGTTTTTGTCATGAAAATTCATATTTAATTATATATTTATTTAATTGACATTGAAATTATATTTTGATAGGTTACACATATATAATGGAAAAAAATAAGAAATGTCACAAAATACGAATAATTTAGTATTACATTAATAGAGAAATACAAATCATTGCCAAGGCTGATTGAATTATTTGTTTCTATTTATTAAAAGTTGTGCAAATCATTGCCAAGTTTAATTGAATTATTTGTTTTTATTTAGTAAAAGTTGTGAAATATTGGTATTTTTTTTAAATTTTATTTTTATCCATAAAAGTTTAAATTAGTTGTGTTTTGTATTAACTGATGATAATTACATAGCTCTATAAAAATTGAGAAAATAAAAAATTATTGTTTTAATTATGAATGATAGTGTAAAAGAAGTAGAATGAAGAAGAAAATAGAAAGGTTTAATGGAAGTATATTAAAGCATGTGCATTGATATGTAACAATTATTTGATATTTTTAAAACTAAATGTATTTAAAAAAAAAATCATGCTTCACATAACATTAACCCAATGTAACTTGAAAAAACTATTACATCTTTTAGAAAAAAAACATTTTCATTTAATGTATCACCCTTTCACTTCCTTACTCTAAAACTATCACATTTTCACTACCTTACTCTAAAACATGATTATTAAATTCATAATCCAAAATTGTGCTTACTTTGTTCAAGAGAAATTACCATGCATTACACATTCTCACCTAAATGTCTATTATGTTTGGTACCCTTTGTAACTACTACACAATTTTAATGCTTCCACTAAAATTCGAAATCCCATATTCCATCTACCGCACCATCTAAACTCAATATTTAATGTGTTTGGTAGCTTTTGGCTACCACCTTTGTAACTATTAGAATACTCTAATATCTCCACTAAAATTAGAAATCCCATATTCCACCCACCTCACAAAAAGATATATTCTCAGGTTGTGGCTACCTCATGGAAACTTTAATGTTGCCACCATGATGACTTGGAGTTAACATGATGAAGACTTACAATTTAAAATACGACTACTTTAAGTAATATTTGGAATATATAATTCCACATACTTTAAGTAATATTTGGAATATATAATTCCACATACTTTTATTAATTTAGTTAAATAGTTCTTCAACCCTTCACTTCAAATTATTAATTTTTTTGGCATTTTACTATATAATTTAAAAATTATTATTTTTTAAACTATAATTTAATTTTTAAATATTAAAATTTTGTTTTATTATTTATTAATTCATTAAAATTCTAATTATTATTAAAAATTGAATTCATTAATACAAATTTACTAAGCTTTTATCCCATCATTAAGATACCATAAATAAAAATAAAACAATTAAAATCATCCTCATCATCGTTATACATTTAGTTAAATAATTTATATTAAAAACTAAATCATTTGTTAACATCCAACTATTAATTATTTTTTCATCTGTTACAAATTTTAATATTTATATTTTAATTTCATATATATAAAATTTTAATCCATATTTATATTTTAATTTGATATATATAAAATTTTAGCGTGGGTTATTATATTTTTAGGAAAAGAAAAATTATTAGTTTATTTAGAAAAATATTACTATAGATATATGTATGTTTAGGTTTATATCAAAAATTTATTATTATTATTATTATTATTATTATTATTATTATGATTCAATTTTAAGGTCATAGGCAAGGGATTCATCTCTATCCTATTTGATTTTGAACTTGTGACCTTTTAAGAGGAAACATATGATTTTCATGATTCGGCTCACTTAAGCTATATATGAACATAATATTAAATAAAAAATGATGAGAGGAACTACTTTAATTATATTCATCAATATGTTTATTTTTTAATTAGAGGTCTTAAAAATAACTTATAATTATTTAGGTTATAGAGTATTGGAAAATCATAATATTGGTGATTTGTATATTAAATTTGTTATAAAATAGATATGTTATCTAAAATCATACACGAGGTATAATAAGATTATGTAAGTGCTTGATACTTATTATGTTGATGTTTATATATTTATTATGAATGGATGTTTATATATTTATTAAATATTTAATTGATATAGTTGTATTAATAATATTCTTTAATTTTTTATTTTTTTTCTAAATTTTGATTCTTTTACATCTTTTAAAATATCTCTTTTTCTTTTTAAGTGTGAAGTCTTTTACGCACCCGTGAAAGGTCATTGATTTAAATTCTTGTTCATCGCTCTAAACTGGAGAAAATTCCTGGAGTTAAAATAAAGATTAAAGCACCTAAACAAGAGTCCACGGGTCCTTGATGTGAAGTCACCGGTTCAATTCCCCACCCAAATTAGGGTGATATACTCGACATGATGAAGATCAGAGTGATATATTGGACATGATAAAGATGTACTCCTACCAAACTTTAAAAAAACAACAACAACAACAACACCGAAAAGAACCAAAATTACCTTGAAAGTTCAGAGTATAGTGTCATATAAGAACTAACCAAAATTGCCTAGACAGTTCACAGTATAGTCACCATATAATGACTTGAATTGTACTGAAGAAAATATCAACAAATTGAAGACAGCCATGGTGTGTAGCAAGCTTGCATTGAAATGATGTAATTAGGATTTTAGTGTTATCATGAAATGATATGAATAACAAATTACCAATAATGTTCCTTAACATGTCTATGTCTATTATTAAAAAGTTTGTTAGATAAGGATTAGGTCTCTTACAAAAGCTATCAGAATAATAGAGAAGGCGTTTAATTTTGACAGTGTCAACTAATTAGTTTTATCCTATACCAATTTTTTTCCACGTCACTTGATTCGCTCCCCACGAGGTCATGGTGATAATGAATGACAAAAAAATTAAAACAAAATAGCAGCAAAAGTTCTGATTCAGTGAGTCATCTTACATTTTTATTTTCTTCTCTACATTTATTAATCTGCTCTTGATGGCGGCATTGGTACTAATAAGGATAATAACATGGTCTTTAGTTAATAGGCCGCAACAAGTGGAGCGGGCCTTCTCCGCAAAGAAGATTTGAAAAGTTTACTGGTTGGAAAGGCAAAGAGGAGAAACACAAAAATTGATACACAAAACACACGAGCTGTGACTCTTTTATTGATCACACAAACTTGATTATTACAATGAATCCAGTGAAAAGTATTTATACTTTTTGGACTAGTTACTGGCCCAAAATACACACACACTCAAAATTTAACTTTTCCCAAAATATAACTTAACTAGAACTCACTAGACTTAACTTAGTTAACTAACTCTCTTAAATTTAACCAACTCTAACATATCTGAATAATTACAATTTCTAACACTACCCTCGACATAGCCACACTTGACGTAGCCGCAGTCATTGTTGTCCAAAACAATATGTACACCCACGTGAAAATATGTCCAGGGAAGCCAATCAAACAACTTTGTTAACCATCGCCTTGAACTCTCGTTTAAAACAAATCCACGAGCTTTAGGAATGTCCCTCTTATTCACCAATCGCAACACTTTGGGCAAATGCTCTATTCCCTACACGCGTACTTGTGAATGCAAACACAGTCACAGGTATGTGCCCACGTGTTGGAAATTGTGGCATGAGAATTTTTTTTTATTTTTTTTATGTCATTTGAACTTAACGTTGCGAGAGCAGCTCCCAAGTTGTGTCCAGTAAAAGTTACGCTTAAGCATTCATCCTTGAATTCATCCACCAGTCTTTTAATTTCAGAAATAACAGTATCTCTAGCACATCTTGAATCTTCTCCTTCGCAGATGTAGCAGCTTAAAAATCATGGGTAGAAAGTTCACTATCAATTGCATCATAGCATAACTCTGTAAAACCACCATATCGTAGCATCTCCGTTTTCAAAACAGGATTTATGGATCTAATAACCCCTTCCAAATATTTTCTCCTTGAATATATTCTTCTTCTTTTTTCAGTATGAAAAAAAAATCATATTTATCATATAAGTGAGTTACATATGTGTTATAGATAGCAACATACATATGTTTATAAATCATCAAATATCATCTGATATCGAAGATATACTAGTGTATCTAGAAATATAGAACATCATGGCCAGTATTGAGCAGACATGGTGAAAAATAGTGAGTCAGCAACCAAAGCATATACAAAAAGATTATATGTACAGGATATCAAAAACATAAAAAGAGCATATGATAATTTGACCAACAGAAAATATTACGTAGTAATATCGCAAAGATGTGTCGCCATCATGTTCATACGAGTGTTCCTGCAAAAAATAAAATTTATCCAAGGAAGGGCAGCACCCCAGCACCAGTATATGTTCCTCCATATTCATTTCAATGTGCAGCCCACCCTTCTCAGCATGTAGCCCCCTTTTCGAGAGTCTGTCTACAAAATGATTATGCTCCCTTCCAATGTGCTCAATAGATGAGCCCATATATGAAGTCTAGAGTTGCTAAACTTGAAAAAGCCAACTTTGAAGTGTGGATTGATAGATATGTGCCCATCCCAGAACATAATCAATGAGTATCTTAGAGTCCCCAAATATATGTAATTTTGGGATGTTCAAATATTTTGAGAACCAAAGTAATCCCCAAAGTGTCATTACTTCTGCTTTAGTGTTCGTGTTGCGACCTGCACCTCAGTGTACCCAAAATTCTTGTTCCAAGGACAAGGCAATCCAGAAACCGCAGCCAAAGGTATTTCTTTACGATGCCCCATCAAAGTAGCCAGCCGAGAAGACCACCTTAAGGGCAGTCAATTTACAAGTGGTATCCTTCAGTCCTTTACTCTGAAAAGTACCAATTCATAGTGCCAATTTGATGTTATCCAATACCTGCAATTCAGAATTCCTGTGATTGTAGAAAATAATCTTGTTTCTCCATTTCCAGACCTCCCAGAAAAAATATATGGGGATGTTGTGCCATGAAGATTGTTGTTTACTCCACCAGATAAGACATTCTGAGATATGGTCAAATTGCTGATATGGGAAGTCGATATGTGAAGCGAATTTTTGCCAAAGTATGACAATCTTGGGACAAAATAAAAATAAATGCATGTTGTTCTCCTCTGCAGCCCTGCAAATAACACAGTAACTCGGCCCATACCAATGCCTCTTTTAGAGGTTTTCCCATGTGAGATTTTTATTTTTCCATACCAACCAAAGGAAAAGTATAATCTTAATGGGAGAATTTGATTTCCAATAGTATGTGAACCAACATACCTCAGTTTGAAGTGTCTCCTAACAACAAAGAGAAAGATATGTGTCGGCCACCTTATGATTTCCATCCTTTGTTTTTCCCTTCCAAGGAATCTGGTCCTAATCCACCACACGGCAAGCTCCATCAAGCTGCATATTAGATCTAATTCATTCCCATTCGCTTGCCATCTGCCTAGCAAGTTGTAATTCCACATCCCGTTTCCATATAGGTCGGCAATCTTGCCATGATGTGATGACCTATTGCCAGAAGAAAATACCACGGCTATGTAGACAATGAATGAGCTCTTTAGATAAATTTGAGGCATCATCAATGCCCAGATTGTGGTCCAGGCTGATGACAATACAATGGTTGGTGCCCAGTTTCCATGCCAGATGCAAAAAGAAACAATGGTGGATTTTAATGAAGCTGAGCCATATCGTGGATCCAAAAGCAATCATGATCCAACCGTGTCTCATCGAGATAGTGAAGTCATAATTCTTTAGATATTTTCACTGTATAATCGTGCCCCATGTGCTTCCACCGAATATTCCTCGCCACATGGATTTGAGCAATAGAGCCCAACCAAATCTTTTAAGATTCAGTATACCCAAGCCACCCAGTCGCATGGGAAGAGTGAGATGTTCCAGCTTAGCAAGGTGGAGTTTATTCTGATATTTCATACCAGACCAAATGAAGTTTGTCGTTATCCTGTTGAGTCTTTTAATGATGGTAAGGGGCAAATGATATAGGTGTGCCCAGTACACACCCAATTGGGTAATCACAGCCTGTGTCAAGATAACACGTCCACCCAGAGTTAAACATCTGAACTCCCAACCAGATATCTTCTTATCATATCTGTCAACAAGCCACATCCAATCATTGACTTTATAGCTGCAGGGTTTGATGTGAAAACCAAGGTATTTCATACCTCCCGACCGTGGCTCAAAAGCCACACCAAATAGTCCACAAATGTAAGCAATTAACTCCTCATCACAAATACCATGGAGGATGGTAGATTTCTAGAGATTCATGAGTAAACCAATGGCACTACCAAACTTAGAAAATATATTAAAGATATGGAACCATGCAAACCTGTTAAGTATCCCCATGATGAGGACGTCATCAACAAAGAAATTATGTTATATATATATATATATATATATATATATTTCCTGTCCCATTTGTAAGGCATGAAATTGTCCATTAGCCGCCGCTTGTTGTATGTGAAGGCTCAGCCCGTCCATATCCAAGATGAAGAGAAGTGGCGACAACGAACAACCTTGTCGAAGGCCCCTCCCCGCCTTGAATAAATCCAAAGGATAGCTATTTGTAAGAACAACATAATTGACATTTGAAACACAAGCCATAATCCACTCAGCAGAACCGGCTTGTATACCAATTTTGTGTAGGATGAGCCTCATGTAGCCCCAATCAAGACAATCAAAGGCCTTTTGTAAATCAACTTTTATTATAGCTGCATTTAGCTTTTTCTAGTGTATGGAGTGCATACATTCTTGGGCAATCGCCACTGCGTCATGTATCTGTCTGTTTTTGAGAAACCGAAATTTTTGTGGAGATATATATTTAGACAGTGTGAGCTTCATCCTATTTAAAATGGTTTTTGATATGATTTTGTAAATAAGATTGCAAAGTGAAATAAGCCTATATTCTGAGAAGGTAGTGGTTGGGGACTTTTTCGGAATTAAAGAAATATAAGTAGAGTTGATATGAGGATGCATATATCCACTCATGCGGGATTCCTCCACCATGTCTAGTAGATCCTTCTTGAAGAGATCATAAAAGTGAGTAAAAAGCTCCACAATCCACCCATAGAGTCCAGGACTCTTATCCCGCTTGAAATTTTTAAGCACATTCAGGATTTCCTCCTCCGAAACAAGTTTAAATAGAGCCAAGTTTGCATCCTCATCAAACATGCAAGGAAATAATTTGACACCCCACAGTTGGTCCTCTGGACAGTCCTGAATCCTCCTTTGGTATGCAGCTCGAAAATGTTGAACAACAACATTACATATATCTTGTTGTGTTTGAACTTTATTTCCAGTTGCATCATGAATCCCCCAAATAGAGTTAACTTTCCTTCGGTAATTTGCATACCTGTGAAAAAAATTAGTATTTTTGTCACCCTCTTGGAGCCTCTTGAGTTTCCAAGTGGTCTCTTTGATGAAGAGGATTTGTTTCTTCTAGAGTTCAAGAGCATGACTACGGCTTCTGATATGATCCGAGAGATCACCAACGAGTAGTGGGCTAATGTCTTGTAGTTCTTTAGTGATGTCATCCAACTATTTGTTCAGGTGTCTGTGTTTTCTTTTCTCCCATGCCTTTACCTCCTGCCAAAGGATCTTAAGCTGCTCCAGAATATGCATGATAGGCGAGTGGAATCAAACCCCAATCCGATTCCAGACATCATGCACAAGACAGTTGAAATCCAGGTCATCAAGACAAACCCTATTAAACTTGAAAGAAATCCCTCCTATGTAGCCACCCCTTTGGCAATGGAGGACGATAGGCCGGTGATCAAAGATATGATTACTCACAACTTCATAATAGACCACCCCAAGTCGCTCAACAATTTGTTCATGCATGAGAAAACGGTCCAACCTCTTAGCAACATATGCATCCCCGGCTCTGCCATTATCCCAAGTTGGAGATATAGTGGAAGGACAGATATCAACAAGATTGTGCTCGATGATGAGCTCCTTCGTGCGGTTAGCCAATGAATCCACCCGACGAGAGCATCTCCATACCTCATTTAGACCAATAGTAAAATTTAAGTCCCCAGCAATTATAAGTGCAGGCAGAATCAGAATTTTCAAGGAAATCAGATGTTCCCAGAAGGAGATACGGTCTCTGTATGGGGCATATACGTTTAGTATATGAAATTTTCCCAAAAGTCCCCGAATGTGCCCAGCTAGAAAGATGTCGACAAAACATGAGAAAGCTTTTACATTGACCCATAGAGGGTCCCAAATTGCCACCAGACCCCCCTAGAGGCCATCTACATATGTGGTTGCCATGTACCAAGAGGGAAGCATCTTTCTGAAATACCTAACCACCTGTGGAACCACATGCATAGTCTCCTGCAATAAAATAATATATGGACGAAGCGAATAGAAGAGCTCCTTGAGGGCCAAATATTTTGGAGCAGCCCCCAAACCCCGGATATTAAGTGAGAGGATAAAGGTCATGTTGAACCATGTGCGGGCGACTGTGCTCTAAGGGCCCGAGGGGGATAGGAACCAGCAATAGGGACATCAATAAGAGAAGAAGGATCAGCAAGGCTGGACGGGAGAGGTCGGGGGCGACCACGAAAATGTCTGCTATCGCAGTTATTTTTATGACGGACAGTGATATTTTCAGCAGAGGAGGGGCTGATATGGGGGGATGTAGATCCTGGAGGTTTATGAATAGTGAGTGTGTGAAGATATAAAGTCTTCTTTTGTAGTAAAAAGTCCAAATCACTGTCATTCGAATTGGTAGGGGAATTTAGAGGGGAATGTGGAGTAGATGGGCGGGTTCCGGTCTCGGGTGGATGTGATGTGTCTTAATAAGGAGAGGGCACGGGTATGTATGTAATGTGTGAGGATGGTGGTGCATCACAAGACAACGGAGGGTATGAAGAGGGCAGAAAGTCAATAAGAGGAGGTGAGGTGGCCACGTTCAGAGGAATGCCAAGCCCATTCGAGGATCGAGGGGAAGTAGAAATATTAATATGAGAAAAGATGTGCGGATTATTAGGCATATGAGAAGTAAAAGGAGGATCCGAGAGACCTGTAGACTAATGTGGACTATGACTAGTAGGAGGGGTCTTAGACCAAGTATGTGGAGAAACAGTGGGAAGTGAGATAATTTTACCCAACATATAATGTTGATGCTGACGATGACACCTATGTCTGCCACCTAGCCGTCGAGGACATTGAGGGAGCAAATGTCTAGTATGATGGCATTTATACATTGGAAAGGAACCACCTAGAATTTGAGCCGTTGAGCCAGGTGTGTGTCACCCCAACTAATTTCGATGTGATTTGGGAAACTGCCTCTGTATTCTTTTTCAATAAGGATCCATGCAACTTGTTTGTCCTGTGCTCCCAAACATCATGGATCAACATACACAAATGTGTCAATGGCGTTGCCTATATCCTTGAAAAATTGTTCGACCAGAATTCAATAGGCAATCCGGGCAACTTGAACCAAATTAGTTTGTTCTATGGGGTATATTTCAAAGGATTGAACCCAATGTACCAAGAGTGAAGTGCCAAAAAGCTCTGCCCATTAATCTAGGGGATGGACTTAATTTTATGAAAATCCTCTTGGTTGAGGAAATGAAAAATATACCAGTCATTTAACAAACGCACCACTGTTGGCATGTATCCCAACAGTGTTTTCCACTTCGATTCAACCTAAAGCCGCATATCCACTTCACCCAATTTGGCGAAATGTCACTTCCCAACCAGTGCACGTTTTTGAAGGTTGGTAACCTGGTCTATGAGAACGTCATGGTCGAAAACAAGAGCAGGGACCGGAGATGAGATCTTGAGAGAACGTTGTTGGTGTCTTGTTCGCCGTCCATGTTCCGCATGGGGACAATCATGCAAAATCTGTTCCGTGTGTGTGCCATCTGGAGAGTGTATGGACGGTTGTGATGTGAGCCAAGTATCAGAGTTCAATGGGCCCCGCCGCCCAAATTTTATCTCAGTATCCATTATGGCCGAGATGAATGCTTCGTGGGAAAAGGTATCAGATGCCAGCAGGTCCATGATCACTAGAGGAGAACTGGGTCAGCCGGATGGTGATAAATTAAATGCAGTTTTAATACTTCCCAGAAGGTAGATTGGAATTTAATAGGGAATATCCGAGAATCCCTGACAAATATATCTAGGGATCCACAAAGTATAGAAAACGAAGAATCGGTCCCACAGAACGTACCACCCGCTGCCCGCATAAATCCCAATAACTGGAGCACCGTCAAAAGGCCAGTGTAAATGAGGAAAGTACCTAGAAATGGAATAATAAAATGAAAAAAGTGAAATCGTGTCAGTGAAAAAGAGTGTGAGAATTTCAGGAGAGGAATGTGTGATGCCAACCCAAGTCACCTGAAGCAGAATCAACACCGCCCAGCGAGAAATTCGAAAATACATCGGAAAATGAAATACTCCGCTAACCAGAAAATAAACCTCCCAAGCGTTGGAACCAGACCAGCACAGAGCAAATCAAGAGATTGAAACCCCAATCTATGGCACAATGAGGGAAGATTAAAAATCGGAGTTGTCTATAATGCGACTTTTTGAGATTCCGGTGACGGAATCCGGCGGAAGAAATTGAGATGAAATCATGATTTGTTGCAGTTAAAATGGTTTTTTAACTGCATATTCGGATTCAGCACCCTGAAAAACCCCTGGGACGGTTTCATTGTGCAGAAATTAGCTATCAAACTTGGATTCCAATAAATTACTGCCGGATTTTCACCGGAACAAATCGCCGGAAAGGCTTTCAAAAAATCGCGTTAAAGACTACTCCTTAAAAATCATCACAATAGCAACAACAACTGCAACACCGACAGGTCCACCATATATTGCAGAAGCGAATACCAAATGATTTGCAAGGACGTGAAATGATGAAAGAGTTGATCCAGCGATGCCAAAGTGGGAGAAAATTGTTAGTTTGTAGACAGGTTCCATCCACCCGGGAAGGCGCAGGGCACGGATAGTTTTGTATCTCAGTGCAGTGAGACATATAGTCAACTAGAGTAAAGATGAAAATGAGAACGAAAAATGCAGATAAGAAGATATATGGCAAGACAGAGAAGTATCAGAATGTGGAGAACTTCCTAGTGGAGGTAATAATAAATTCCATTGAGTAACAAGTGAAACATGCTATATCCGGTGAAAAAAAAAAAGAGGGATGGAAAGAGAAACTGTGAGAAAAATCTATCACCTCCCAATAGACATTAAGCAAACCCCCGAAAAGGATTGAAGTATCTCCCACAAATGGAAAGAGTCAAGAACCATGCGAGCCACATCAAACAGGGCTAGTGGCCATAGAGAAGTAATTCAGATACAATGACAGAAACAATAGAAAGGTATGAGCGGGGCAGAATGGGGCAATGAAACATCAAACCTTTTGTAATATTGGAGACAAGTAATGAAAGTCCAGAAACCCGCAGTAGCACCCCCAAACCGGCATCTGTGAATAGAATTCGTTAAACACCCGCCGCACTCGAGCTAGCTTCCTCCCAAGTAGGTGTACGAGGTATACGCATAGGTCAATAACAAATTTTCACCTTACCTAATGACTAGTTTCTTCTCCTTGAATATCTTCCCACATACCGGTAAGTTGTATATTTTCGCACTTGGTGGGCTTCGTCGAATCTTCCTGCAAAAGAGGGCAGCTCGAAGTTTTTGAGGAAAAATGGAGCAACAACCTCATCCTCTGGGGTATTGAACACAGGTGATATGGAATTCGAAACATAATTTCTGATTTTCTAGGTTTTCAAGTGAAGAGAGGTCGTGCAAGTTAATGACTGTAATAAAGTTTAAATTCTACTACTGCCGGCAAAATCTTCAATTATCTGCAACAGAAATCCCAATATGTATATTTCCATATGCCAAATACCATTATATAAGATAGATCAAAATGGAATACCTTGTGTATTGATATGACATAGGAAATTCATTTGCAAGAGCACGTAGGATATACCACATGAATTTGACACTTATCTTTATGTTGATTGTTGATTCCCCAAATATTTAGCACGGATATGGGACAATGTCCATTTCATTGCGAAATATTCAGGGAGTTAGTAATCGACATAAGATCAGGGGAATTTGACTATACTAGCAATTGCCCCTAAAGGTGCAAAGATACATCGAAATAATAGAAGATTTGGGAAGAACATCTTGAAAAACTAAACTATTTTCAAACTTCAGACAAGCAAATTATTTTCAATGTAATTCAATTCTATAATCCAACCACATATTTTTATTTTATATAAATTTTCTAATTGCAATTTATATATAAATAATATTAATAAGAATACATATAAATAAATAAATAAATAACAATAATTTGAGAAAGATAATGCCAATCAATCGTGTTGAAGTAGTAGTAACATCAATGACGCCTGTCATTGAACGAGTCCTCGCTTCCTGTCATTTTGATTTATCTGTCGAGAATGCAAAAGCAGAGGACAAGTCTATAAGAAGAATTGAGGCGATCCATTGTACCGCTGTTAAGAACGCGTTGAAGAATCTAGGGAAATTAGGTTAATAAGATTCCTCTGGTGATGATAACTATTTGTGAGGTACTTTTTACCTTTTTTTCTTTTTTCTTTTTTTATTAACACGATCTTCTCTTTTTATTATTAGAGTGCATTTTCTTACTTCATCAAATAGTTACCAAAATGAAAGAGAAAAGAACACAAGATGTTGGCTCTCTTCTAGGGCTAAAACCCCTCACTCTTTGAGAGGAAAACCCACACAAATTCTTCTTATAGAGATGAATACCAAGACCAAAAGCCTTCAACTATTAGCCACTCCAAGATCAAGACACGCGTTCTCTTAACAATCCTCTTCGAGATCTTCATCATTGTCTGGATACTGAGATCTGCCTTGACACTGAGATCCTTCATTCTTGATACCTATATCTTCGTTACTGCCTTGACAGTGAGATCTTCATTGTTTCCTTGACACTAAGATATTCACCACATAGATAATACAAATTGTAGTTACCTTATTGCACCTAGGTAGAGGTATACTTCATTGTTCCATCACCAAGTCTCTTTTCTTTGATGATTGTAATAGAGATCAAACCACAGAATCTCCACAGCTATTGTTCTTACAAAATAAGAGAGAGGCTTCTAAATTACTTACTGCAATGATACCAAATCTAGAGATCTGAATTGCTTGATGATTATGCTAAAGGTATAGGCCCATCATTGTTCTTCATCCGAAAATATATCTAAGTAGTTTACAATGTTCATCCTTCGAAAATCATAGAGTAATCTGTGCTATCTTATTGTGTCACGGATGTAACTTTTATCTCTAATATACACATACAAAAACACAGAGATATTGTTGAATTGTTCTCTATATCTCATCATCGAAAATTTAGAAGAAAATCCAGACTTGTCTTCTCCACCGAAAGACCCAGATCTGCGAAGTTTATTCATTGTAATTAACTATCCGAAATTTTATAGATATTGAATCCTGAACCTATCATTATGCAAAAATCTTAGTTGGGTATTTATAGTAGTTTGTCCTCCATAAATGAGCCAACGTGTCCAACCGAATAGTTGTGTCTATTTGAGGTGAGCCGACATGAATGTTTCATACAGTTTGCAGGCCGACTTCAAGAGAGGATTGTGCTTGTCTTTTTGGAGGGATTTTCTAGACACTAGGTTGACTCATATACATTTTATATATGCTCAAGAAGAGCTCTTCATACATGACATTGACTCTTTGACTCAATAATAAATCCTAAGGCTCTCAATGGGAGCCACTAACAAATAAAATCACTTGCTCATGAAACCCATGAAGCAAGGCTTACAATAATAATTTTATTTTCTTCATTACATCATTTACAATAGTCACAATTACATGTCATTATGAAGACCAAACCTAGTTACATTTTACAACACTCCCTCTTAACTAGGGAGGTATTCATAATGGTACTTGGTCATTCTCAATCTAAAGAATTTATCATAAGAAGAATCAGATTGGTAACCCATCTGTATAGCATCATAGTAACCAACATTGTTTCCACAACAAGGTCTTGACTGAAAGTTCTATCTCTCATTAGATCAGAGCATAATGTTGGCGAGACTAATGACTATAGACACCTTCATCGTTGTCTCTCAAGGTACATGCCCACCTGGGTGTTCATTGAGTATGACCTTCTAGGACTATTCTTATCTTGGGTTCCAAACCCTCAAAGAATATCGATCCTCTTGCCTACTCTTATCTTGGATGCCCTACATATCCTAAAAGAGCATCAGATGCCAGATGATTACCCAATCCTCCATTCTTTCTTCCCAGGTGAAGACAAGAATTTTGTGTCTATCTCTCCCTCTCAACTAGGGAAGATATGCATGTTCCTGTAAAGGAATGTAACCAAGCTACTTCTGACCAGGAATTTGGCCAAGCTCCCTCTTAATTAGGGACTTGTCAGAGCTCCCTCTTAACTAGAGACTCTCCTTTTCATCAATAACTTCTTCTTCGTGGGTCCTTTAGCCACTTGATCAATTTCTTTCCTTGATGTCATGAAATTCAGTTGAGCTTCTTCCTTGTAAGGTATTATCCATCGATCACTTTCCTCCTTGGTTCGTCGTGTCATTCCTTTATTCAAGGAAAGTGGTCTTCTTGGTACATACCTTCTTCTCATCATGCTTCTTTCAGGAATTTCCATTCACCACATGAATGCTAGTTGTACTTGCGCTTACAACTCTTGTTCCAGTAGCCCTGCATGAACTCATCCAAATATTATTCAAGAAATCAAAACATAACATTAAATCAAATGGTACCTTACAATATGGCTCTGCATCATGACACCTTCATGTAGGTATCAACATCCTGCATACATGTTGACACATCTCCCAAAGATATCCATTTTCAAGGGTCTCCATCTTTTTTAGACTCTCATCAGAGTCTTCATATATTTCTGGGAGATTTCCTAGTCAAATATTCTTGGTCTTTTGGATGTTGATCGCCTTTATCATGGTTGCATATCTCACAATCTCTTCCTCTTGCACATTCCATTCCCATGAGATTCCAATCAAAGTTCCTTAATTGTATCCAACCACCTCATACTTCATATGAGGACATATTATGTTGATTTCATCTAGTGTGGCTTATGCCTTTTCGCATCCTTTTAGAGGAGGAGATCATTTTCCCTTGATCATGCTTCTCAAGATGGAAGTAGTGATCTGTGTTACTTGCAACCATACGACATGACTTTATAATATTAAATACAATCATACATACCTCATTTTACCTTTAGGTCATCTAAGCTTCTTCCAACAGCTTCCTTGATTGAAAATATCTTCAACCCCTTGATCTGCTTCATTTCTTATGTCATCATACCATCATTCCATGAATTCAATAAGTTGGAGTTCTTGAAGAAACACTTGCTTCCACTCTAGATATGTGAATCCTCCAAAAAGGATTCCATTAGAGAATCTTGAGGATCTCGCATATCCTTATTCAATAGATGTTTCCCTTTTGACTGATGTATGATGAGACTTGTCTTGGATGACTTTTTCCTTTGATCTTTCAGCGAGGTCACCAAGAGCTATATTGACAACCATAGATTTTGTTCCAACAGTCCTTCATGTTTTCCTATGGTGGTGTCATGAGCTCTTACTTCTAATGCTTCTACTTCCTTGTTCTTCCTTCTTTCATCTTCCTCCATTTCTTCGTTGAAATGGACTTCTTCTCTATTCTTCTTGTTATTGTCCTTCTTAAGCTAAGAACAATCTTTCTTGTAAAGTACATAATATTTTACTTCCATCAAATGTTTGAGTCCTCAACACTTTTTCCCTTCAACTTGTCTTCTTCTATCTTGCATAGAAATCACAAGTATAATGAGGTAACTTACTTATCCCATGAATTTTGTTATCCTCGTGATGATGTCACGAGTTCTTGTTTCTAATGTTTCCATGATGTCACACCGCATCTTATTGTAGACATAACCTATGCAGGATCTAGGAGCCATAAAGAGACCTATAGTGAGAGAGACTATTTTAATGATTTCTTACTCTCTCTTACCATGGAATTCCTTTCCTTGACTCCTCCTATCCTTTCCAATGATATGAAATTTATTTTCTTGTAATTTTCATAATTCTTTTTCCAACTTCTTTGATGTCTCCAATATTGTTTATGTGAGAGGACCTTAAGAGTTCCTTCCCATGAATTCAAAGGAGACATTTTTCATTGATATGTTTAATGACTTCACTTATCTACGAGGACTATGACAATCCTCCTTATTCCATGCAAGGACCTTTGATTACCTATCCAACTTATAGATCTCCTTGCAGCCACGAAGTCATTTTACCAAATAAATTAACGAATGAAAGATACCTTCTTGACAAGTGAAGATGAACTCTTCTACTTTATCACTTTAATGATGGTTGAAGAAGATGTATTAGAGCTTCTCTTGGATGATCTTCTTTCAAATGAAAAATCATTTCTCCAATAGAAAAGGTTGCTCCTTTTGATGAGGATGATATTTTGCTTCGATGATCTTCTTCTAGGTCAAGGAGATGATCCTTGCTTGTCTTATAACCTTGAATATGGTGACAATGCATTCTCGCCTTCAATATGCTTCGCGTTCTTTTGTAGTGTAGATTAGAAATGGTTCTAGGGTTTTGATTTTCTCCAAGATGATGTGATCTTCGTTTTTAAGGTCCTTCGAGCTACCTTGCTTTGTATACAACTTGATGAGGGTCTTGGTGGCCTTTTGATGATGACTACAAAAACAAAAGCTCTTGTTGTTTTAGATTACTTCTTCGATCTAGGGTTTGATTATTCAATGTAGATCTTGATCCTTTTCTTTGATAACCCTCAACTTTCTTTGATGCCCTTTTTGAAACTTGATCCTTGAATCTCTCTTTGATGCCCTTCCTTTGACTTCAACACCTTAGCTATGATACCATGTTGAAGAATATACAAAAATTAGGCTAATAAGATTCCTCTAATGATGATAACTATTTGTGAGGTACTTTTTTTTTTATTAACACAATATTCTCTTGTTATTATTAGAGTGTTTTTTCTTACTTCATCAAATAGTTACTAAAACAAAAGAGACAAGAACACAAGTTGTTGGCTCTCTTCCAGGGCTAAAACCTCTCACTCTTTAAGAGGAAAACCTGCACAAATTCTTCTTATAGAGATTCCAATTGATGATTTCCAAGACCAATACCCTTGACCTATTAGCCACTCCAAGATCAAGACACATGTTCTCTTAACAGTCCTCTTCGAGATACTGAGATCTGCCTTGACACTGAGATCCTTCATTCTTGATACCGAGATCTTCATTGTTGCCTTGACACTGAGATCTTCACTGTTGCCTTGACACTGAGATCTTCACCACAGAGATAATACAAATTGTAGTTACAATGAATCAATGAGACCTTACTGCACCGAGACAGAGGTATACTTCACAGTTTCATCACCAAGTCTCTTTTCTTTGATGACTGTAATAGAGATCGAACCACAAAATCTCCACAGCTATTGTTCTTACGAAATCACAGAGAGGCTTCTGAATTACTTACTGCAATGATACCAAAGCTAGAGATCTGAATTGCTTGATGACTGTGCTAAAGGTATGAGCCCATCACTATTCTTCATTCGAAAAGATATCTGAGTAGTTGATAGTGATCATCCTTCGAAAATCATAGAGTAATCTGAGCTATCTTATTGTGTCACAGATCCGACTTTTATCTCTGATATACCCATACAAAAACACAGAGATATCACCGAATTGTTCTCTATATCTCATCATCAAAACTTCAGAAGAAAATCTGAACCTGTCTTCTCCACCGAAAGACCCAGATCTGTGAAGTTTATTCACTGTAATTACCCATCCGAAATTTCAGAGATATCGAATCCTGAACCTGTCATTATGCGAAAATATTAGCTGGGTATTTATAGTAGTTTGTCCTCCATAAATGATCCGACATGTCCAACCGAATAGTTGTGTCTATTTGAGGTGAGTCGACCTAAATGTTTCATATAGTATTCAGGCTGACTTCAAGAGAGGACTGTGCTTGTCTTTCTGGAGGGATTTTCTAGACACTAGTTTGACTCATATACATTTTATATATGCTCAAGAAGAGCTCTTCATACATGACATTGACTCTTTGACTCAATAATAAATCCTAAGGCTCTCAATGGGAGCCACTAACAAATAAAATCACTTTCTCATGAAACCCATGAAGCAAGGCTTACAATAATAATTTTATTTTCTTCATTACATCATTTACAATAGTCACAATTACATGTCATTATGAAGACTAAACCTAGTTACATTTTACAATAGAACGACTGTTAGTGTGAATAGAGAGGATTGTGTTGCTTGAAAAGGAAATACATGGGTATGCATGATAGTTTGCGTCATATCGTCGTGGACAACATCAAAGGAAAAGGAATTCACATTGTCGAAAAGATTTATTGAGGAGATGATGTATAGAGAGTTATGTGCTCGCTCCTTCCCACAAAATGATGTGGTCAGTCATATGGTAATGCACAAGACACTTGTCATTAGTTCTCCAGATGTAGTAATAGAGCACATGTCCATTCATTCCCTTTGTTATATTTTCTTATAATCTGAAGTGATGCAATATACAATATAATAGAAGGACAATTATGTAATTGCACTCACTAAGAAAATAATTATGATTAATTATTATTCGGTAGAGAGGCACTCTCCAATATAGTATGGTAGAGATGTGGTAATGTCTTGTTAATAGCATTATTAGAACATGATTAATTATTATTGTGTAGAGAGGCACTCCCCAACCTAGTATGGTAGAGATGTGGTAATGTCTTGTCACGTCATGTTTAACATTTTGGCTTAGTCAAATTACATAAAAATAGAAAAATAAAAAGTAAAATCAAATTATAAAAGAAATAAGATTAAAATAAAATAGCCTTCCCCATGGCGACTGTTGATCTAGGGCGACGCATGGTTATCATAAAACATTCTACAAGCCTGGCTTGCCATGCACGTTGGCAGTACATCCAGTATAGGCATTTAACGATTCAAGTGAGGCAAGCATCAAATGCAGTCGGATGTGAGTTTTATTTCAACTCGGCTCTCGTCCAGGCTAGTGTGCATAATTTCAATTTTTCGAAGGTCATAAGAAGTGTCACCTCCATAGTCACTCTAATTCGGGGCTCGCCATTCACTTGGGGAGAAAAGTGGCTCTCCAAACAACCCCAGAATATGGTTCTACATTCTCCTACTTTAGAAGGTGGGATAGGGTTGGTTCATAGATTTTATAGCGGGTTCCAATTAAATTTATAAGGTTGGTTCATAGGTTTCACAACTCAAATTTGTGATTCCAACAAATCCTACTAGTTTCAAGATGAATTAGATTAGATCTTCCGAAACATATAACAAATAAACTAAATATAATTCAATAATTTAATAAAAATATTTCAATAATACTTTTAACAATCTCTTAAAAAACCCTTTTATTATATACTCCTTTGAAAATTTTAATATTATAATAATTAAAAATTATAAATAAATGAACCTCCTTATCTTTCGCAATTTGTATTAGGAGTGGTTCAATTCTTGTGGAATACTCTCACCATGGAGTATAATATAGTTATGTCGATAAGCATTTTATTGTGAAGTTCTTTGTGGTGACATTGTTGATATTCTTCGTTCTCAACAGCTGGCGTGGATCTCAACAGTGTCTCGGTCAAGGACTTGCAATGTGAAAAAGTTAAACCCCGAAGTTGCAGGTATGTTCGACTTTCTAAAATTAATTATTATTTAATAATAAAGGAAAATCCATTATATTTAATTCCTACATTCCATGGATTCCAACTCATTATTATTTAATAATAAAGTCCGGAGTCTTCTCAACTTTCTGAGATTAATTATTATTTAATAATAAAGAAAACATCCATTATTATTTAATAATAAAGTTAAAACCCAAAGTGGCGGGTCTTAGAACTTTCTAAAATTAATTATTATTTAATAATAAAGGAAACCCCACTAAATTTTCCATTGTGCATGATCATTAAATAAATAATTATTTATTTAAGTAATTGTTTTACAATTAATTCATTAAACTTTGGAAATGAATAACAATAAATAAAATAATATGATTTACTGATATATTTCTTGCAAAATAAAAACATATTATCATTCTATAATAATTTCTGTAAAGATGTTGATACTTATACTATCTTCTATATTTAAATTTATGATATTTTATAAATATCTACGCTTACTTACTTATTTATTTATATTATATAGTCAAAATGGATATAAAAAATTATTGATAAAACATGTGAATAAAGTGTTTATTTAAAGGAAATAAATGATAAATTATTACTATTTTTTCATTTAAAATCAATCTTGATCCATCTTAACTTCGGATTTACCAAGCTTTGAGAGAGATTAAATCTCTTTTCACTCTAAAAGAGGTTTACACTTCGAAAGATTTAGATCGAAAGTTAAGATGGATCTAGGATGGTTTATATATATCTATATATGTAATTTGATTGAGTGAATTTTTTAATTAATAATTATAATATTATTATTTTTTTATTTTTTTTAATATAATTTAACTAAGTTAAAATGTGTAAAGGACATTACATGACAATATTTCTACCAAACTAGGTGGAGTGAGCATGTCAAGAGATTTGATCCCTCTCTCCAAGTTAAGATGGATCTAGGTTCGTTTAATTTCACCCTTTAAATAGGCTACATTCCACATAAATATCATGGGTCAATATGTTAGGGTCCCACCCTAACCCCCTTATTTATGTCATGGGATCACGTCATAGTCTAGAGTCAATAAAGCCCATATTAATATTTGTAAGTGGTTAACCCGCAATTAATGACGGGACCACAGTTAGTTGCAAATGGGCAGTCGTATTAGATAGATGGTATTAATAAAACCCACGGTATTGGCCCGTGGTATTGCATGTAGGAGTCATATATAAAGGATAGAGACTCCCTGCGAGGAGTATCGTGTCTTGTTTTTGTAATCGAGCTCTGCTCTATTGGAGGTTGCCCCCTCGAAGAGGCCTGTGAACATTTCTCTCTGAATAATAAAATCATTGCTATTCTGTGTTCTGGGTATCTTTTCTTCGCATATTCTGTGTTTGGGTATTACTTTGCAGGTTAAGAGCATAACAAGTGGTATCAGAGCACTTTCCAGGGCTCGGCGGGATCTCCAATTTTTAGCAAAAAAAAATTTTGGCTAGAGACGTGTTTCAGCGTCTTTAAACCACGGGATCTGTCGTTAAGCGCATAAACCTGCGGATTTGGGGAGGCATGCACGCAGGAAATACAAGAGGTGGTCACGTCTGTTGGACTCCCTTGTAACCCCTGTGGGTACCCCTTCGAGTAGTAGCGCATTAGACAGAACCGCGCACGGACTGTCTTCCACGTACCCTCTGGGTATATAGGAAGCCCCCTAGGCTCCCTTGAAACCTCGCCATAGATAAACCTTCGGCTATCTTGTGGCTACAGTACACCGAGAACAGCACTCGGAGAGATTACTCGCCCGTACGATAGGGTAGTCGGGTTGTACGGCTAAGGGTACGGTCGATCCTCCTTAGTTAGCGCCCTGAAACATTGGGTCGAGTACTACTGTCAGACCCTTATGTATATTGCGATCTGTAGCACCTGACACTCCTCAAGACCATAGTTCCCTTTCTATCGGGGGATCACACATCATCTATTCCAGATCAGCGGGTGCAAAGAAGTGCAGCAGCAGCAGACATCAGTCCGGCAGCTCCATCAGATCAGCAGCAGCAGTTGTTCCACCATTCAGATCTCTCAGATCCACCAGATTGGAGTAGTTGTGAAGGGTTCCTGTACCTGGATATACTTTTCGCAGGACTTTTGGCGGCATTGACATTTTGAAGATTTGGCGACTGCAGTATTGATCAAGAAGGAGTAAAACTCCATTAGGAGTTTTCCAAAAAAAAAAAAAAGTTTGAGATCTTCCGGGGCGCTTATTGGTGATCTAGCCCATCAGAATCAGGACGACGAGCTGAGCAAGGTGGTACCATTCAATTTCTTAGTAAAAAAATTTTAGGCGGTCCCAATTTTTCATCAGGTTGGTGTATGGTAGAAACTCGCGCTCAAGCGATGGCCAATGAAAGGATAGACAAAATTGAAGACCATGTGAACTCCATCCAAACTGCGGTGAACGAAATCCAACATGAGATTAAAGGAATAAGTATCCAGATACAGAATGCACTCTCGAAGGGCAAGGAGCCAGCCCACGAGGAGGCGTATAATGGCCATGAATACCATGAGGGTGAGTCTAGCCACTCTCCTCACGTCTGGCACACCCATCCACCACCCAGTCAGCGACCTCCCAAGTTGGATATGCATAAATTTGACGGTTCTCACACGTCCGCATGGCTAGCACAAATGGAGCAGTATTTCAAATTGAATCATATCATAGATGAGGGGACTAAGCTTATGGTGGGCACCATGTACTTGGACAATGAATGATGGCAATGGGGGGAATGGCATCAGCGTTGCAATGGACATTTTCAGAATTGGGCCCAATTTGCCAAAGCTCTTCGAAATCGCTTTGAACAGGAAGACTCTTTTTTGGGGCGTCTCACTAAGCTCCGACAGATGGGTACAGTGGAGGAATATATTACCGCTTTTGAAGCCTTAGCCTTCCGCACTAAGGGTCTCACAGATGAGTTCTACATGGAATGCTTTATCAGCGGTCTTAAAGAAGCCATCAAAGCTCAGGTTCTACTCCACCACCCTCCCACGTGGACAGAGGCTTGCTAGGTAGCTCGTAAGGTGGAACGTGCATTAACAGCCCAATCCAGCCGCCCCAACTTCCCCGCTAAAGGTCGTCCCCCACAGGCTCCCAACACGACTCAGACACTTAAGATTCAAAAGGTGTCACCTGCGGAAATGGCCGAAAGAAGGAAGCAAGGACTATGTTACTACTGTGATGAAAAATATTCCCCGGGTCATAAATGCAAGGAGCCCAAGTTTTTTCAAATAGATGCCACTGACTACAGCTCAACCGAGGAAGATCCACCACTTGAGGAACCAGAGGCGATCGAAGAAGATAACCAAAAGGAGATTGTATCTGATGAACCAATTATTTCGCTAAATGCATTGGCAGGAATTTCTTCCCCTCAAACTCTCAAAATCAGGGGTTTTCTTAAACTTCGCCCAGTAGTAGTCTTGATTGATAGTGGAAGTACCCATAATTTCATCCATCAAAAGATCGCTGAAGCAGCACATTGTTTTGTCTGGGCAGTGTCTAACTTCCAAGTCCAAATTGCAGATGGGGGCACAATGAAATGTGAAGGTCGCTGTGAAAATGTCAAACTTCAAATGGGGGATTATCAGTTGAAAACCCACATGTTTGCAATACACATGGGGGGTTGCGACATTGTCCTAGGCGTGGAATGGCTCCGCACTCTTGGGCCAATCACAATGGATTTCCAGGAGTTATATATGAGTTTTAAGCAGAACAACTCCACACATACCCTCCGTGGACTACAGGCGGGAGCCCCCTCTATCATCAGCTCGCATAGGATGGAAAAATTGTTAAAAAAGGGCCATCATGGAGTGGTAGCTCAATTTAATGCCATCCAGGTAGTCGAAACCATGTCTCTGCCAATTCATCCTGAGATGCAACAGATTTTAAATAAACATCGGACGGTCTTTGACAAGCCTCATGAGCTTCCACCCTCGCGAGGGGAACATGATCATAGCATCACATTGGTTCCAGGGGTCCAACCCCCAAATGTGCGGCCATACAGATATCCGTTCACCCAAAAGAATGAAATAGAAAAAATCATCAAGGAATTGTTGGAAGCAGGTGTCATTCGTCCCAGCATTAGTCCTTATTCATCCCCAGTGGTCATGGTCCTCAAGAAAGATGGGGAGTGGCGGATGTGTCCCGACTTCAGGGCCCTCAATAAGTTGACAGTCAAAGATAAATTTCCCATCCCGGTGGTTGACGATTTGCTGGACGAACTCAATGGGGCTCAATTCTTCACTAAGTTGGATCTTCGCTCAGGCTACCACCAAATTCGCATGAAGGAAGTCGACAATCCCAAGACGGCTTTCAGAACTCATGAAGGCCATTATGAGTTCCTGGTCATGCCATTTGGTCTCTGTAATGCCCCCTCTACTTTTCAGAGCCTTATGAATCACCTCCTCAAACCATATCTCAGAAAATTTGTCCTTGTCTTCTTCGATGACATCCTCATCTATAGTGGCACTTGGGCGGCACATCTTCAGCATGTAGATCTACTCTTGCAACTGCTCCGCAAGCATAAATTATTTGTCAAGATGTCTAAGTGTTCGTTTGGCATGGAAGAAGTTGAGTATTTGGGCCACATTGTGGGGCGTGAAGGTGTCAAGGTGGACCCCAAAAAGATCCAGGCAATGCAAGAATGGCCTCAACCTAAGACCTTGAAAAGCTTGAGAGGATTTTTGGGTCTCACAGGCTATTATCGTAAATTTGTCCGCAACTATGGCCGCATAGCGAAGCCCCTCACTCAACTCCTAAAGAAAAATTCCTTCTTCTGGAACGAGGAAGCACAACAAGCATTTACCGCTCTCAAAAACGCCATGTGTTCCACTCCCGTCTTAGCACTACCTGACTTCACCAAATCCTTTGTCATTGAATGTGATGCTTCGGGTACAGGTATTGGAGCGGTCTTAATGCAGGAAGGGTGACCATTGGCCTTCACCAGCCAACAACTCAGTGGGAGGAATCTGGGCCAATCGATCTACGAGAAGGAAATGATGGCCATCTTACATGCAGTCGAGACCTGGCGACCTTACTTGTTGGGGCGACGTTTCCAAATCCGCACAGATCATCACAGTCTTAAATATTTTTTGGAGCAACGCCTATCTTCCCCACAACAAAATAAATGGTTAGCCAAAATGTTGGGATATGATTATGAGATCATTTACAAGAAAGGGAAAGACAACAGTGTAGCAGATGCATTGTCGCGCCAATTTGAGGAGGAAAGTACTATGCTCGCAATTTCCCTCCCCATTCCAGACTGGATTGAAGAGGCTCGCAGGGAATGGTTTTCACACCTCGGGCTCTCCCAACTCATTTCTCAATTGCAGGTAGATCCTAATTCCAACAAGGGCTACTCGTGGCAGAATGATATTCTTCGCTACAAGGACAGAGTCGTAATATCACCAACATCCACCCTCAAAAGTCGCATTTTGGCAGAATTGCACTCATCTCCCATTGCAGGACATTCGGGCTTTCAGAAGACGTATGCTCGCACCAGAAGATCATTTTTTTGGACCGGCATGAAACAGGACATCCTTACTTTCGTAGCAGAATGTGACGTCTGTCAACGCCACAAAGGGGAAACCGTCAACACACCAGGCACATTACAACCATTGCCCATTCTGGCATCAATTTGGACGGAGGTTTCCATGGATTTCATTACAGGTCTTCCAAAGTCTGGGAACAAGTCAGTCATCATGGTGGTTGTGGACCGACTGTCGAAGTATGCTCATTTCTGCGCCCTACCCCAACCGTTTACACCAACTTTGGTTGCTCAAACTTTCATGGATCAGATCTTCAAATTGCATGGCATGCCCACTTCTATTGTGTCCGATCGCGACCCGATCTTCACCAGTAATTTTTTGCAGGAACTCTTCAGAATACAAGGCACTCAACTCAAACTCAATACTTCATATCATCCGCAAACAGATGGTAAAATCGAAGTCGTCAACAAATGTCTAGAAACCTACCTTAGGTGTTTCACTTCAGAAAAGCAACACCTTTGGGTACAGTGGTTACCTCTGGCTGAATGGTGGTATAACACCAACTATCATGCCACCACCAAAATGACTCCCTATGAAGCAGTCTATGGTCAACTTCTGCCTTCCCCTACTTCTTATCTCACGGGGTGCTCCAAAGTACAAGACGTGGATCAACTCCTACAACACCACACAACCATGCTCGCCCATCTGCGCGAGAATCTTCATCAAGCTCAGAACCGCATGAAGTAACAGGCCGACCAACATCGCTCAGAGCGCCAATTTCAAGAAGGGGATCAGGTGTTTTTGAGGCTGCAACCATATAAGCAAACATCACTCAAAGACAAGGGTTGTCAAAAGCTCTCTCCAAAATTCTACGGACCATACCAAGTACTTCAGCGCATTGGAGAAGTGGCTTACAAGTTGGCTTTGCCACCTACAGCAAAAATCCACCCAGTGTTCCATGTATCGTGCCTCAAGAAAGTGATTGGGAACAATTGCCGAGTTCAAACCAGTCTACCTAAATTGGACGAAGAAGGGTCAATCTGGCTTCAACCTGAACAGATTCTAGACACAAGGGACAAGCACCTGCGCGACTGCATGATTAAGGAAGTCCTCGTCAAATGGAAAGACACCTCTCCGGAAGATGCAACTTGGGAACCAGCCACTATTCTTCAGAAGTTTCCGCAGCTTCAGCCTTGAGGAGAAGGCTAGTTTTAAGGGGGAGGGCATGTTAGGGTCCCACCCTAACCCCCTTATTTATGTCATGGGATCACGTCATAGTCTAGAGTCACTAAAGCCCATATTAATATTTGTAAGTGGTTAACCCGCAATTAATGACGGGACCATAGTTAGTTGCAAATGGGCAGTCGTATTAGATAGATGGTATTAATAAAACCCACGGTATTGGCCCGTGGTATTGCATGTAGGAGTCATATATAAAGGATAGAGACTCCCTGCGAGGAGTATCATGTCTTGTTTTTGTAATCAAGCTCTGCTCTATTGGAGGTTGCCCCCTCGAAGAGGCCTGTGAACATTTCTCTCTGAATAATAAAATCATTGCTATTCTGTGTTCTGGGTATCTTTTTTTCGCATATTCTGTGTTCTGGGTATCTTTTCTTTGCATATTCTGTGTTTGGGTATTACTTTGCAGGTTAAGAGCAATAATTATAATATTATTATTTTTTAATTTTTTTTAATGTAATTTAACTAAGTTAAAATGTGTAAAGGACATTACATGACAATATTTCTACCAAACTAGGTGGAGTGAGCATGTTAAGAGATTTGATCCCTCTCTCCAAGTTAAGATGGATCTAGGTTCGTTTAATTTCACCCTTTAAATAGGCTACATTCCACATGAATATCATGGGTCAATATGTTAGGGTCCCACCCTAACCCCCTTATTTATGTCATGGGATCACATCATAATCTAGAGTCAATAAAGCCCATATTAATATTTGTAAGTGGTTAACCCGCAATTAATGACGGGACCACAGTTAGTTGCAAATGGGCAGTCGTATTAGATAGATGGTATTAATAAAACCCACGGTATTGGCCCGTGGTATTGCATGTAGGAGTCATATATAAAGGATAGAGACTCCCTGCGAGGAGTATCGTGTCTTGTTTTTGTAATCGAGCTCTGCTCTATTGGAGGTTGCCCCCTCGAAGAGGCCTGTGAACATTTCTCTCTGAATAATAAAATCATTGCTATTCTGTGTTCTGGGTATCTTTTCTTCGCATATTCTGTGTTTGGGTATTACTTTGCAGGTTAAGAGCAATAATTATAATATTATTATTATTATTATTATTTTAATGTAATTTAACTAAGTTAAAATGTGTAAAGGACATTACATGACAATATTTCTACCAAACTAGGTGGAGTGAGCATGTCAAGAGATTTGATCCCTCTCTCCAAGTTAAGATGGATCTAGGTTCGTTTAATTTCACCCTTTAAATAGGCTACATTCCACATGAATATCATGGGTCAATACCATGGTTAAATACTATGGGTGAATACCATGAAGTTGTTTTTATTTTAATGTTGTTTTTTATTATTTTTATTTTATTTTAATCAAGTAAACATATTTTCTTGTAAGGTTATTTTTATATTTAGGATTAAACAGGACATTACATTGTTTTATAGGACATTGTATTGTTGTATAAGACATTACATTACAATATCTCTACCATACTGGGATGGGAGCGCCTCTACCAGCCTAGATCCATATTAACTCTAGATCTACTAAGGGTTGGGAGGGATCAAATCTCTTTTCACTCTAAAAATGTTTGCATCTGAAGAGATTTGATCCCTCTAGGCTCATGTTAGATCTATGATTAAGATGGATCTATATCGGTTGTACAACCCAGTGTAAACTTGGAATTGACACATGTCCTTCTTAAAAAAAATGCTCTAAATAGAAAAATAATAATATGCTATGTATGTAAAGTAATAAAAATAATATGTGAGTAAGATATTAAACCTTATGCTTTTCAAAAATATTTCAATGCCGATCTCAATAAACTATTTGAAGATCTATGTTGACTAATTTATGTCTATATCAACTTCGTATATATCTATATATTTAAAAAATTGTTAAAAGAAATTATTTTAATGTTGTATATAATAAAATATTCAAATTGGGTTATCAATAGAATATTTTATACAAATTAATAATGACATTTAAAACTAGCAATTGCCCCAAAAGGTGTAAAGATACATCGAAGGAATAGAAGATTTGGGAAGATCATCTCCCTAAAAATAAAGCAAAAAATAAACTCATAATTAAATTTTAGAATTCGAAATCAACTACATAATTTCAAAAAAAAAAAATAACACAAACAATCATAATTTTTCATTTATAAAATACAAATAACTAAATAAATTTAATTACATTCAACATAATGATGACAGATAAACATTCATTTTTACTAAAATTTTACATGCACACAAAATCTGTAATAAAAAGGCTCTAAATCTTATACCCTATTTAATTTTAAATATAGAATTCAAATAATAATTAATATTTTCACATTTTTACATGTTAACATTTCACCCTCTTTAATTTTACATAGTGTGAATGCATAGTGCAACATTTCTTTTGACATTGGTGTGCTCGTCACGGAAAGGCTTTAACAGATGCATATCAACGCCATTGGCATTATATTTCAAGCATTGGAAAAACAAGTTCCAACTTTGCCATCACATTGCATAAATATATTTACAATAGGTAAACATTTTCATCACATTGTGTTTTAAGAAACCATGTTTCTGACTCGCAGATGATATATTTATTATTATAAATTTTGTTTTGTTTGTGAAAGATGCACGTGACAAACTATTACTATGAATTTTGTGTTATTTTGTGTCATTGTAGAGATTGTTGGTGAGATAAAATAGACCACACAATGTCTATTTTATCTCACCAACAACCTCTACAATGACACAAAATAACACAAAATTCATAGTAATAGTTCGTCACGCGCATCTTTCAGAAACAAAACAAAATTTATAATAATAAATATATCATTTGCGAGTCAGAAACACAGTTTCTCAAAACACAATGTGATGAAAATGTTTACCTATTGTAATTGTCTTTCTACAATGTGATGGCAAAGTTGGAACTTGTTTTTCCAATGCTTGAAATATAATTTTCGTTTGTGTCATTAATTTCTATGCATTTGTTGTGGATGAGGTGTGATAGTTTGACTCTTTCTACTATATAAATATCCATACATTAATAGTTAGACCAAACCATGAAAAAGGAAATGTCACTTTAAATATGCGGTTCTCAGTGGTGTGTATTTCCTTTGATAAACAAACACTACTTACTATCACAAGGAACAAATACTTTTGGAGGTACTTTAACTCAGAGTGGGTGAAACTGTAACTTGTATAGGTGATCTCACTGCCTAAAGTTTTATATCATTTAGCTGGTTTGATGTTATAGATTGAACATGTAATGTGCTTGCCTCATTTTCTGTAGTATATCCACTAGAATTGCATTACAATTTGTTTGAGTAAAATCGAACCTTTTACATTGCATTTGTTGCTCATAAACTTTACAAATATCTCTTGTCTCTTTATGTTATTATGAATCTCAGTCTAGATCATGTAATTAAATAGGGGGGTTGAACATGCACCTCTTTACTGGTTATGTATATGGATATAGGCAAGCGAAGTGTCATATTTATTTATATAATTATTTAATGATTCTTGGGTATTTGATTTCTTTTTAAACCTGTAAAATCGATAATAAATAATTTATGAAATTTATCTTCTTCTTTTGTTGATTAAATATCAGAGTCCATTAATCCTAAACATAACTTTTCAGTTCCAATCCCCTTGTTTGGCGTGTTGTTTTCAAATTTTTAAGTTTGGGATTGTTTAAGGTTCAGAGTCTATTAAGAAACTTGACTATGTTGATTGGCTCATTGTGGTGGAATTTCCAAGCTTCATATGGCCTACAAACATTAAGATAGAAATTCATGTGAAAAGTGCCACTTTTGTTTTATTTTTTTCATTTTGAAATGCTATGATTGATTTGCTTGGAAATTTTGAAATTTCAAACAGTTGGGAATGGGCCAAAAACCTAAAACAAATTTTCTTGGTAAAAGTATCATCGTGGCTACATAAAACTATGATTTAAAAATAGTCTTTACCCATTTAAAAATTGTTAATGTTTTTTAATGATTTTACTTTAGCTATTTAAATAATTGGTTGATTTATATAATATAATAAAGTAAATAATAAATATAAAATAGATAATGGTTAATGATATAATATAGTAGTAACCCTTCGAACTAGTTAAACTTATGATTATATATATATATATCTATATATATATATATATATATATATATATATATATATATATATATATATATTTAACTAAAAAAATACCAAAAAAAACAATCATTTTAACTATGAATTAGACTACCTTATAATTATTCTAATAAACATTATTATTATCACTTTCACTTTAAAATTAAAAATATTAAATTACTAGGTAAAACCTTGGAGTGACGGAGGGAAGGAGCGAATGAGGAGAAAGGCGATGGGAGATTAGGGTTAGGGTTTGGGATCAGACGACCCCGAGCGGACCTGCTCCTGGTCAGGGTGCAGGGGATCTCGTATCCACCTGCTGAATCACAGACCAATACAATGACAGATTAACTAAGGGAAGAAGGATCTGAGAACATGATAGTGTGGGAGGAAAATGACTAATGCGAGCGGGGGGGGAAGAGATCCCCTCCTACAAGGTGATTACCGCAGGAGAATCAAGCCGAAATGGAGCAAACATCGGATCTGAGAATCTCAACAAGGACGCGTCGGTAATGGGAGCGGTATGGCAAGCTAGGACAAGGAACAAATGTCTACCGCGGGCAACAAAAAAACCCTGGTTTGTTGTTCCAAATAATAAATTGGAGAAGTACAGGGGATATATGAAAGACCATGCACTCATCTGCAAGTTTGTAGGAACATGGTCGTTTGAGAAAGATCTGACGAAGTGGATACAACAGAGGTGGAAGCCCAAAGGGCATATAGATCTTAAGTTGGGGGAAAAAGGTTTTTTCACAGTAATATTTGCAAACCTGGAGGATAAGGAGAGGATCTTTGAAGAGGGTCCATACTTCTTCAACAACGCAGGGCTCTTCATGAGGCAATGGGAAGAATGTTATAATTCAGAAAAAGAAAAAATGCTAGCAGCACCAGTTTGGGTCAGACTATTTGGGCTCCCGATAGAGTTCTGGGATCCAGAGATTTTAGAAGGAATTGGGAACTCAATCAGGACCTTTGTGAAGGTAGCAGAAACCACCAAGAGAGGCAGATATACATCTTATGCCAGAATTTGTGTCTACATGAATATCACAGAACTGCTGCCGAATCATGTTGAAATAGAATATCATGACGAGGTCTGGCAACAACCAGTTGATTACGAACACATTCCTTTCAGATGTAGACGATGCCATGAGTATGGCCATTTGTTCAAATGTTGCCCGATGAATGAAGTTGATACACCAACAGATCAGGGAGATGGAAAGGGAAGTATGGAACAGGAGAGGAGGACTAACGAAGGAAACAGGGGAGGGTTCACAGAAGTACTGAGAAGAAGACGACCCCAAAAAGGAAAAACCAAACTAAACCCCTCTCACCCAGAAAGCACTCAGAAAAGCCAGAACCAGTTTGAGGTTCTTCGTGAATTAGAAATGGAAGCGAAAAGTGAAGAAGGGGAAGATGAAATAGGGGAAATCCAGAAAGAAAACAAAAAGGAAAAGAAAGAGCCAAATAGTATGGAATTAGAAAAAGAGAAGGAGAGGGGAGACCGGGTTCAAGAACAGATTCAAATGGAAATAGATCCTCAGCAGGAACAAGAAGGAGAAGAGGAACAGGTCATGAGGAAACTTTTACAAGAATGGGAGCATCTGGATGAACGGTTCATACCAGATGACCAGAAACAAATCTATAAAGATATGTTCAAAAATACAAATAAAAACGAGGGACAATGTTAGGAAAGCAACCAGAGCAACTTGGAACACAAGGAAATCAAAACACAGAAACAGGAACCATAGGGAAGGGAGGAAGGAAAAGAGGAATGAGACCCATGAATGAGACAATCCAAATGGTGGGAGACATGTTGGTGAATTCAGGAAAAGTTGTGCCATTGTCAGAGGTTTTCCAACAACCCCTCAAATTCTTGAAATGATCATCACAACCTGGAATATCAGAGGGCTGAACAGTAAAGGAAATCAAAGATATCTGAAAGAGAGACTAAAAAGAGAGAAACCAAATATAATTCTAATCCAAGAAACACAATTACGAGAAAGAAAACTAAAATAAGTGATGAGCAATTTCAAGCCGCATTACGAGATCATTGGTCAAGATGCGGCAGGCAGTGCAGGAGGAGTAGCAATCCTCTAGAACCCAGAGGAAGTCCAATTTGAAGACTGGATCAATATACCTCGCATCCTCACAGGAAGATTTAGAATTATAGGTTCTCAAGAATGGATCCTCTTATCCAATGTATATGGACCCCATATATGGAAGGATTGCAGGTTTTTCTTTCAGAACCTAGTAATTGTGTCGTCCTTGCATCCAACCTCTCCTTGGATAGTGGGAGGAGATTTCAATATGATAAAATCAATAAAGGAAAAAAAGGGTGGACTCAGAAGAACAGAGGCAGACATGGAAGCCTTCGGAGATTGGATAGCAGATCAAAGGCTAGTAGACATACAGACAACAAACGAGATCTATACATGGAACAACAGAAGGGGAGGTAGACACCAGATTTCTTCCAGACTAGATAGATTCTTAATGTTAGAACATATTATAAATTGGGATATCTTCATTGAAGCAACGATTCTTCCTGGAATGGGATCGGACCACTAGCCGATCAAAGCAGAACTTGATATTAAAGCCAGTCCCAAGAGAAAACCCTTTAGGTTCGAAGCCTTCTGGCTTAGGGATAAAAATTTCATGAAGAAAGTAGAAGAATGGTGGAAGCAAAGTCAACAGAAAGGAAGAAACAGAATGCAGACATTTCAGTTGAAACTAAAAGAACTGAAAGGAAACATTAAGAAATGGAATAAAGAGGAATTTGAACACATACTCAAAGATCTGCAGCTCCTAGAACAGAAGATGAAGCAAATCCAACAAGAAATCATTACGGCAGGAAGAAGTGCTGACCTAGCCAGAGAGGAAGGGATCTTGACAGGACAAATGGAAGAAAGGCAGAAACAAGAAGAGATCTTATGGAGGCAGAAATCGATAGTAAATTGGTTAAGAGAAGGGGAGAGGAATACAAAGTTCTTCCACCAAGCCATGGTCCAGAGAAGGCAGAGAAATATAATCTTTTCTATAAAAGATGAAGCAGGGACACGAGTTACACAGCATGAGGAAATAGAACAAGTCTTGGTGGATCATTTCAAAGATCTCCTCACGGAACCCAATGTAGAACGTGGAGAAGCTACTGAAAGAATCTGTAAAGAGATCCCAAGTAGGGTCACTAGAGACCAAAACCTAGCTCTGATGAGGGCAGCCACCTTGGAAGAAGTAAAAGAGGTAGTAAAAGGAATGAAAAAGAATAAAGCCCCTGGTCCTGACGGATTCACAGCGGAATTCTATCAAGCAGGATGGGATTTCTTGGGCCAAGACATACTGGAAGTGGTGGAAGAATCAAGAAGAAACCAGAAGGTAAGTACAGGTTTAAACTCTACCCTCTTATCTCTGATTCCTAAAGAAACTAAGTCTGAAACTCCCCAGGGCTTTAGACCCATTGCCCTTTGTAATGTTATATATAAGATAATAGCTACTTTAATGGCAAAAAGACTTAAGCCTATTTTATCTAGCATTATTTCCCCGGAACAAATAGGTTTCGTTGAAGGCCGGCAAATCCTGGATGGACTGGTGGTCTCCCAAGAAGTAGTGCATTCTCTGAAAGTCAAAAAGGAAGCAGGTATGATGATTAAACTTGACCTCTCTAAAGCCTATGACCGTCTGAATTGGAATTATTTGAAAGAAGTTCTAAGGGCCTTTGGTTTCTGCAATAGATGGATTGAATGGATCTCTACTATGATCTCCTCAGCCAATTTCTCCATCCTTGTGAATGGAACTCCTTCCCAACCCTTTAAAGCGTCCAGAGGACTCCGACAGGGTGATCCATTGTCCCCTTTCCTGTTCATTATAGTTGTAGAAGGCCTAGGAAGGTACATCAGAAAAGAAGTAAGAGAAAGAAAGCTAAAAGGAATCCAAATATGGGGTAACAACCTTCCTATTACCCACCAGCAATTCGTAGATGACATTATGTTGTTCTGTACTGTGTCCCTCAGAGAAGCCCACAAAATTAAAGAAATTCTAGAACTTTTTATGACAACTTCAGGCACGCAAATTAACAATGACAAGTCTTGCACTTATTTTTTCAACACTGCTGGAAATATTAAAAAAAAATTAACAAGAACTCTGGGATTTCGATCAGGAGAACTCCCAACAAGATATCTAGGAATGCCGTTAGCCCTGAATCCTCTAAGGCTGTCGAATTGGCAACAAACCATTGAGAAAATTGCTAGAAAACTAACCAACTGGTCTTTCAGAACTTTGAATTTTGCTGGCAGAGTTGTTTTAGTTAAAGCAGTCCTTCAATCGATCCCAATATACCAACTATCGGCAATGGCAGCCCCTAAAGGAGCATGTGCAAAGATGGTAGAGATTTTTAAAAAATTTATCTGGGGAGGACTGAAGGATCAAAGAAAATGGTCTTTAGTATCCTGGAAGGATTTGGTGAAAAGCAAGACTGAGGGAGGATTAGGCCTCAGAGATCCTTATATTCTGAATCAAGCAATGGGTGCTAAACTTTGGTGGCACTGGATGAATGGAGGAAACGACCTATGGAAAAGAATATGGACAAAAAAATATAATATGCCAACAAAACCAGAGGAGATATTAAGAATAAGGGATACCTCGAAAGGGTTGACAATTTGGAATCTAGCTAGTCTAAACAAAGAAATAATAACTAAACATGTTTTTTGGGAAATTAGGGATGGCAGCTCTGCCAGGTTTTGGGAGGAAGCCTGGCAGCAAAGAGAAAGACTGAATGGACTTCAAGCTTTAAGGGATATATGCCAAAAGGCAGCTAAGAATGGAATGAATCTGGTAAGGGACTTTTGGAAGGAAGGGAACCAAGAGGAAGTATGGAGAAGCTGGAAGAGTCCGGAAGAATGGATGGATCAAGTTGATGGAGAACAAAGGGAGTTATATCAAAAGGAAATGCAAACAAGGAGAATACCTATAAGACCTAGACCAGACATACTGAGATGGGGTTACACAGTAAAAGGAAATTTCTCAATTAAAGAGGCATATCATCTCTTAACTCCTAGAGAACCAGAGGATACGACAGTCAATTGGAAACAAATATGGACTAGTAATTGGTGGCTGAAAGTGGCCCACTTCTTATGGCTGGTAAGCAAAGGTCGCATCCTGACCTGGGACCAACTCCAAAAGCGAGGCATACATGGCCCCCCCAGATGCAATCTTTGCAAGCAAGAACAAGAAACGCAGGAACACCTCCTGAACTCATGTAAAGGAGCTCAGCAACAATGGGAAGAGGTTAGGAAACTCTTTGGAAGGACTCACAGAGATCAACAGAGCATTAAAAACACAATTAAAGTTTGGAGAGGTGGACAATTCACTAGCCTGGTGGTAAGAAGAGCTTGGAGTCTAATAGTAGGGATGAATATGTGGATGATCTGGAAAGAAAGAAATAGAAGAATCTTCCAAAACAAAGAAAATGACAAAAGACCAAATCTGGGGGAAAACATTGAGTCATATTCATGAGACCATACTTGCAGACACTTGGAATGTAGAAGACTAGGAAACGACACCAGAAGAAGATCAGATTTTAAGGAAGCTGAACCTGCATCAAGGGATGGTGGCTCCTTAGATGTGGAAAGAACCCAAGATTGGATATAATAGCACCATGCACTTCTCTCGCCCCATGGCTGGATTCATAAAGTTAAATTTCGATGGGGCATCCAAAGGAAATCCAGGCCCAGTAGGGATTGGAGGTCTCTTTCGGGATGATCAAGGCAGAACAAAATGGATTTACTTAGACAATGGCGGCATCATGAGCAACAATGAAGTTGAATTGATGGCAGTACGTCAAGGACTGAAGATAGCAATCAGAAACGAATACAATAACCTGGAAGTGGAAGGGGACTCCCAAATGGTCATACACGTAATCAAAAAACTTAATAATGGAACCTCATGGGATAAAGTTACGCAGAGTTGGAGAACGGTGAGTCTAATATAGGAGCTGGAAATTATCATAAAAACATTTGAATATATGATTATTAAGCATGTTAGAAGAGAGGACAACAGAGCAGCGGATTTTCTTGGGAACTGGGGTGGCCAGGAACAAGGAAGGAAACTGGATAACATGTGGACTATGTATTCAGAGGACTCAGATTTAGAGCAGCTAAGAATGATTCAAAACCATGATAATCATGAAGACACGATTCAAAGATAATAGAGATAGATGGCCCCCGATCGAGATGTGGAAAAAAGTAGGTGAGGGTAGCAGACAGGTTTATGATCATGGCAGGACAGCGGGACTAACCCATACGTACAACGTCGTCCTTCCAACCAGAAAAATGACCTGCATGTCAGCGCAATCTTCAAAAAACCGGAGTGGGGGAGGTGGAATGAAGGAGATGGGCAATAGTGGTGGCGGTAGTGGAAGAGGGAGAGGGACAAATGAGTGGTATTTTATGAAGATGGTGAAGTTTAGAAGGAAGGGTAGACTAAGTTGGGAGGAAGAGGAGCAGGGTGAAGCGTAAACGGAAGGAGCTTTCAAGGAGGTTCACGATTCTGGGTATGTTATCTCTGAGTCCCCTTCAACCCTTTCCTCTATCATAATTGGCAAAATGGATAAATTTATTACTTTTGAAGCCTCTGAGGAAGAAAAGGACTAGTGTGAACCCGCTTTTCACTCAGCAATGCTTTGTGAGGGTCCATCGGGTCAGGATGAAGGAAGCTTTCTTAATGAATGGGGGAATTATAGCCATGAGAATAGTTCGGGAAGAAAAGTGGGGGGTTGTATCAACCAATCGACTGCAAAGGTGCAAGGGGAGACAGAGGAAAGGGATACAAAAATTTCTTCCCTAGCCCAACAATTGATCCAAATGACTGAAGGCCTTCTTAAATTCTTGCATCCCAAAAATGACAAGCATTGTAACACCCAAACAAATGGCGGAAACTGTAGCAGGAGAAGAGGAATAACCACAGAGAAAACTGAGGAGGAAGACAGTGATGCTAAACCTCAAAAACTGATCTATGTGAATGAAAATTGTCAACAGGATAAGGTATACAGCAAGATGGCGCGCTTGGGTCGTGGCAGAGGGCGTGGAAGCAGAGGACGTCTGAGACAGGGGAATCAAGAGGACCAACCAACAAATGCTCCAAGTAACCAGGGCAGAGGGAGAAGATCTACTTTGACAGCAGTCCAGGATGCTGCCAGAGCTTATAGGGAAGGCACGAGTGAAGATATTCATCAAATCATTCAAGATATGGAGACTAGTGTGATGGAGGAACAGTCTGATTCCGAGACAGAAGGGTGGGCTGAAGTGATCAGTGATCCGGGGAATACGCGAGGAAGGTTGACGTTGTATAGGCAGACTCTTCATATCTACTGGGTGTTAAAATGCCTTCTGGCAAAAGCCCTGGAGCAGGTGGCGAAGGAAATGGCCGAAATTGCAAATGGTGTGCCAAACCTACAAAAAGAAATGAAAATTTTCCAAGTTATCATGATCAGGCAGAATAACAAGCTGGAGGAAATGCATCAGTAGCTGTCTCAGATGGCTCATACAACTCCAAGGCAGGCCGAACCAGTGGATATTCCCATGGATATGGACCTGAATACTGGTATCAGAAAGGAATGATCCTTTCGGGTTTCTTAAGTGTTTCAATGAATCATTTTGCTTTTACCGTTTCATGCATGTTAGAAGCTTACTAAGTATTTTCAGTTGTATAGTGCACATAGCCAGGATGGAAAGACTTGTTAAATTTTGTTTTTGGAATGCATACAGTAAACTAAGGTGGCCAACAGACCTGGATTCCCTCCGGGGCAGGTCGAGGCCACCAATACGATGTATCTGGTCTCTTTGGTTACTTTAAATAGAAAAGAAAGGCACTACCTACAGTTACAAAAAAAAATATTAAATTACTAAATTAAACCAAAAAAATATTTAATTAAAATTTATTATTTTATTTTTTAAATATAAACAAATAAAAGTAAGAAAAACATATACTTGCTTTTTTATATTTTAATTTTATATTTTATTTTATTTTATTTATTTATTTTTTTAAAATATAATATTGAAAATCTTTACCCAAAGAATGCATTAAGCTCTTTGTGATGCTTGTTTTCATGGCCTCTGCTTCAGTTGCACTCTTTACCCGTGAAGCTCTACTTGTTCTTCTTTCATCTCTTCACAACCATCTTCTCCTCTTGTCCACCAAGCTCTCTATTTACAAGCTTAGGGTGTTTGAAGAGTTCCACGAAATTAGGAAAAAGGTTCAAATCTCAGGAAGCCAAATTCACTTGGCATTAGTTGGAACTGTAATTGGCCTTATCATCTTGGCCCTAAGGTTCTTCATTCTTTCACTCGGAGGAACCCAATGATTCCAAATAAGCCAAGTGTTTCTGCTGCTATAGAAATTGCTCAAGATTTCAAAGCCCAAATCCCAAGTGAGCCGAGAAGCAGTGAACATGTTTCATTAGAGAAAACTCCTTGTTCTGAGAAATGGGACCCTCCTTTGAGCCCATTAGAGGATATCCCCATGCCTTAGAAGCCTATCTCCAAGTGCGACGTTAGCCTCATTTTCGAGTATTCTCCAACATAGATGATTACTTCAAAGAAAAAAGTGAGCCATGGGCAATATTTTTTAACAGGAGATGAGATTGTGCAGAGGCTTAAGAGAAGATCTCGAAGAAGAAGCATGGTGTCCACTGTGATATAGAACGCAGTTTCCCAAAAGATTTCTATTGGTTCTTCTCCATCTGGGAATTTTATGGCAGATGAAAGAGAGGCTTCTGCAGGGGAGAAGCAAGTACATGTAAGCACTATGTCGTTGAGAAGGTCTAGCCGAATTTGAAATCAGGTGTTGTCCCCGCCCTCAGCTGGTCAAATGCTCATTTCATCAAGGGGATAATCATGCCACCATTATATATTTGTTTACCAGTTCAGTTTCTTTGTATCATCTGTGCGCACATTTTCTTGCTAATGAAGATCTGGATAACGAAGTTAGAAAATGGAATTTCTCATCTCTTGGATAGAAATTTTGTACTCTTTTAAACTGGTAATTAATTTGTGGGTGTTTGCAGCTAAGCAACACCAAGGAAGAGGGATGTATGCTCTGTTTTTTTCCACTGAATACAATATTCTTTCAGCAGAACTGCAAATTTTTTGTGTTATACTTTGAAATGTTTTGTTTTAGTACAACAAAGGATATTCTCTGATTCAATAGATTGTATGAATCTGGCCAGAGGAGGATTCCTGAAGCCACAGTGAATTGTCTATGCTTGCCACAATTTCCCACTCCCTACCCAACTCTATGATTCGCCCATTCTCTATCTCTCCAATAGAGATGACGCCTTATGAAGCTTTTACAAAATGTTTGTTGTGGTGTTAACAATGTTCAGTAAAGCCTCATTGTGGTTGGAATGCAAATTTTTAACAAGAAAAATAAATACAAGTTGGTGTTTACAGGTAGCGGGGCTCACCCAATGCCTACGGGGAAGTACATTGCAATCTGGCACTCTCTCTGTCTGAGTGCACCGATTGCCTTGCCGAAACCAATAGCGATCTGGATCTATTGTGGCCTTGCCATCGATACTAAAGGTGACTCCATTAATTGTTCACTGCACTACGAGCGGTACCCATTCTTAATGGCTACTTCCCACCACATTGATACTTGGAGTGTTGATGTAGTTTTTTTTTATCTTCATTAATGAAATTTTAGTGTTTGTGCTATTAAAATTATATTTTCTTGTTTGTAAATGGAAGTTGCAGAACCAACTATTGAAAAGTGAAATATAATTAAATTAGTAGTTCTCGAAGTTTTTCGGTGCCTAGAGAGCGTATCGTTAATTTGATTATGTGAATATGTTATATGTTGATGGGTCTTGTTGTGCTTCAGGCTTCAAGAGCATATGTTACGGGTTATGTTATGAGATCCATATGTGTAGAAAGGTCAGTTGCATAATTGACTATTGGATACAGTCCAGTATTGAGATTGTCTTTCGAGAGATCGAGAAGCGTCAATTATACAAAGTTCATCAAAGATGGTTAGAGGTGGTTATGTCTTAAATGAGTTGAATGGGAAGCTCAAATATTGTGGTGGTGAAAAGAGCATTGTCCGGGAGACTTCAAAGTGGGGATAAGTGTCGAGGAAGACCGATTAGACAAATGCGACATGTGAAATTGTAATTTGTCTTTTTTTGTATTAATCTTTGTAATGATGTAATGTAAGCATTAAAGGGGGGGCTTGGAATAATTCTTACATTAGTATATAGGTAGGATTGGGTTGTTGGTTGTTGGAGTTTTGTTGAGAGATTTTCTCAACAATATTCTCCTTGTTTAGAATCTGTTGGATCTCATGAGCACTATTCATGTGGCTTGTAATTTGGCATTGGAGTGAATATACAAATTGATTTGCGAGTACTTTATGCATCATGTCTAATCTTCCAATTTCCTTCTACCAACATTGTCAATTGTTGCATGTGGTATATTGAATTTATCGTGAATAGACATACTTTCTTTATATAAAATATGGAAATATTTCTCATGAAAATAAACATATTTATAAAAATAAAAATAAACATAATCTTAATGAATAAAATAACATCTAAATAAAAATAATTGAATATTACCAACACTTTACCAACTATAAAAATGGGTATGAATGAATCCAATACACTCTACTTTTTCATTTACATTGGCCTCAAAAACACAACCATGGATTGACCATGCTACTTCAAAATACATTACAATAAAGACACTAAGAATTAGGTAAATTAATTTTTTCGTATAAACTTGTTCACACTTCATTGATACCTATACTTGATACACCACATTGTTGTTTATATAAATTAAATCACACCACATTGTTGTTTATATAAATTAAATCACACATATTCCTCGTACATTTTTCACATAATCAATATGAGGTGGAGGCAGGTTATTATATTCGACACGCACATGGATCATCCGACATCTAGTAGATGATAAACCATATAAGGAGCTGCAGCGTGGCTCTCTTTGCCTTCACACGTAGTTATTAATATTTTGTTTTCGATAAAATAGGGAATAATTATCTAAACCAAAAGTGGTTAACTTTGAGTTCCGGTAAAAATAAAATACTTGGATTGATGGCAGGAGCTCCTTATCAAACAAAATTTAAACATGATAGATGAATGATATTGTTTTCCCATGAGTGAATAATTAAATTAAATTGCCTAGAATTTCTACACTATTATATTGATCTTCATGCGTGAATCTGAACTATTGCAACAAGCTCAATTTTTTCGAAGCCCTCAGTTAAATTCCTTTTAAAACTTCGTTTAACTCGTCGGAAACTAATTTCCTTTGCATATTCCCAATGGGATAAAATTTCGTGGAGTTAAAATATTTTGATCATTCTTTGAATGAAGTAAATAATTTATTTTTCAAAGGCATATCAGTCTGCATGTTTTCTTTGAGTGTCCTAAGAATATCATGGTTTTTTCATATCCACTCTTTAGCTAATGGCCTTATCTCCAAATACAATGTCAAGAAAAGATGGAGCATCATAACCGTATAATGGGGCCCTATCTCCAAATACAATGTCAAGAAAAGATGGAGCATCATAACCATACAGTGGTCTAAAAGGTATCATCCCAATAGATAAATGATAAGCAGTGTTGTAACAATTCTCCCCGAGGTATAGTCATTTGATCCATGTTTTTTGTTGATTAGTTACGTAGTTATGCAAGTATATCTTAATCCATTTATTCATTATCTTCATCTAGCCATTTTTTTGTGTATGATAGTTAGTGCTTGGGGTTAATTCGCTCTTAACTAACCTGAAGAGTTCTTGCCAAAATTCCCCCATAAATTTGCTATTTCGATCACTGACTATATTTTTAAGTAGTCTGTGAAGCATGAAAATTTCTTTGAAGAAAATTCTTGCTAGCTATTCGGTCGATTAATCAATGGGAATCACAAATAAATGTGCAAATTTCATCAATCTATCAACCACTGTGTAGATGCAGTCTTTGCTCTGTGCTTTGGGTAGTCCTGTAATGAAGTCCATTGAGATGCTTTCCCTTTTTTGTTCTAGAAAGGGTAAAGGTTGGAATAAACTTGCAAGATACATGTCCTCGGCCTTATTCTGTTGGCATGTCATGCATTTCTTAACGTATTTTAATACGTCAATTTTTAGGCCTTTCCATGAAAACCTTTTCCTAGTATGTCAATAACTTTTGAAGAATCCCTGGTGTCCAGCTCATGGTATGTCATGTGCAACCTTCAAGATTTTATCCTTTAATGTAGATTCAAGAACCAAGTATATCTTGTCCTTATATTAAATAATATCATCATTAACTATCTTGTACTTGTCATCTTCAATGAGTCTGTATGTCAAAGCACTGGAAAAACTGTTCTTCGAACATTCCACTTAAAGGTGAGTCTTCTAGTTTTTTGTGAGCTCTATGAGAGAACATGTCGTTAGTTTCCTGGAGAGTGCATTGGCCATAATATTATTTTTCCCTTTTACATTTTCAATATCAAAATCATAAGCATTGACCTTGATTACCCAGTTATATTGTCATTCATTCAAGTATTTTTGCTCCAATAAAATGGTGGCTTGGGTGCAGGTGTTATTGACAATCGTTCAAATCCGAAAACGATTTCTGCAAGTTCAGGCGGAATTTCTTCTTGGATTTCCTGCGGAGTATCAGTCATCTACCTCCAAAGTTATCTATTCTGCTAAATTAGATATGATATCAACGACCTAGATTTTTACTACACTATCATAAATGTAGCTATCAAAATCAAAATCATGCCCATAAACATGATAAAAGTTGAGCAAAGATATTGACTAAAAAAAATAACTCAAATAGCTAAAAATATTGATTAAGAAGGGTACGTAATGGTGAAACCAAACCATTATTAAGTTCAATCTAGATACATGCCATGCATAACTAAAAGATACTAGGTAATGGTGAAACCAAATAATTATTAAACTCAACTTAGATACGTGTCATGTATAACTAAAAGATACTAGGTATTGGTGAAACCAAACAATTATTAATATGTGCAATGCATAGCTTTTCCTTATTTTTATTTAAGCAAAGAATCAATAGGTAGGGTGAAACCACTTCTCGAAAGATAAAATCTAGGCCAAAACTAAGTAGAAAATAAAAATTGAAATACATACCATAAAAGTAAAAAGAAGAACATGAAAAACAAAGAACATGCCCACCTATTTACATATTAGAGATGTAGACACAATGACTAAGACAAAAACTATATTTTAAACCTAAAAAGATAATCTTAGCTACTACAACAAGGTAAGGAAAAATTATTTAGATTCACAATTTAAATGCACTTAAATTTATAAAAATAAACCAAAGCTCACAACAAATAGTAAGACGGATAAGACATTATTATCATTTTTAATTAGAATTAGATTCTCCATTATCATAATTGATTAAGACAAAAACTATATTTTAAACCTAAAAAGATAATCTTAGGTACTACAACAAGGTAAGGAAAAATTATTTAGATTCACAATTTAAATGCATTTAAATTTATAAAAATAAACCAAAGCTCACAACAAATAGTAAGACGGATAAGACATTATTATAATTTTTAATTAGAATTAGATTCTCCATTATCATAATGTCAAAATACAAATAATAAAATATATTAATTTATCAATCAATAAAATCTAAATTGAATTCTACACCTTAATACTAACTTAAATTCAATATTTTTATTTTAAATGTGTGAAAAACATTAACATTTGTTTTCTCACAATTTACATATCAGCTCTCAACAAAAACAAATTAATAAATAGTAATAAATAATAGATTAAAATGCTAAATATGTGAAAAACATTAACTACTCTATAACATTTGTTTTCTCACAATTTACATATCAGCCCTCAACAAAAACAAATTAATAAATAGTAATAAATAATAGATTAAAATGCTAAAACTCGCATTGTATTTCTTATTCTCATTAAATTACAGTTAAATAATATTCTTACCAACATTATTCATTATTTTTTGACCGAAACTCTGAGCAAAGCGAACTATGTTCGAGGTCGGAATTTTCGTCAAATCGAATCAGGGTTTCAGCCGGAGCGAGGGGCTTTTGACGCCCGCCGAGACAAATGTGATTCTCGAAATCTCATTGGCAAGTGAGGCATGGCGATTGCTTTGAGCTGTTAAACAAGATTCTTCAACGCTAGGCATGTGATTGTGAAGCCCCTTTACGCCGACGCTATATTGCTACGCCTGAAGACCTACGGTTTATATACATGTAAAATATACAGTATTTGTCTGTCCTGGTCTACATATATTTATTTCATCACAGGGCCATTTTCTTCGAGACCACAACCCATCTGATTCATTTGCTCATCTGAGTTTTCATCTTGCATTCATTCAATGGGACCTGCAGAGGATACGGAAATGGTAGTGGGAGAGCCTGAATCCAAGAAGATACCTGCCGGAGCCTCGAAATTCTCCTTCTCGTTGCCTTCAAAGGTGACCTCCTCCGGAAGGTCGAAGGCCAGGCCATCAGAAGAGAAGGACAAGCGCAAACAGGCTGCAGAAGACGAAGATGAGGAAAAGCCGGAGTTTCTGAACGAGTTCGATCCGAACAGCAAATCCACTGTCAAGAAGCTGAAGGTCATCCCCAAGCTGGAGAATTCATGGCGGCCGGAGAAAAAGATGAAAAACATTCAGATGACCGAATCCGAGTTGCATTTCGAGCCCGAAGCGGAGGCCGCGGGGATTGAACCTCAGGCGGAGTACGGCCTCAATATCAGAAGATCTCATCACGTTTCGGATTCCATGGAAATAGAGCAGAATGGGAAAAGCAATGGAAAGGCATTCATGGAAAAGTCCGAGCAGCAGATTGTGAGAGAGGTCGTGGAGGAATTGCCGGAGGAGGCTTCTCTGGATGCTTATGATAGCTTGCCCGTGGAGGAATTCGGGGCCGCTTTGTTGAGAGGAATGGGGTGGACTGGAGGGAAGGGGATAGGCCGTGGGAAGGAGGTTGTGAAGCCCGTTGAATATGTTAGAAGAGTGGGCCGTGAGGGCTTCGGCGCCATCCCTGCTCCTCCACCCGTGGAAAAGAAATCCTCGAAAAATAGGGTTATGAAGCCTGGGGAGACCAGGGAGGAGGGTAGGAGAGACTTGGTGGCGCAGCCGGGCCCCGATGGTCGGGTAAGGCATGTGGTCGGAGTAGGGGAAAAGCTCGTCGAGAGGCAGCGGAAAGGGGTTGCTGTCGGTAAAATTGTTCGTGTTGTCGATGGCAGACATGAGGGTTTGAAGGGTGAAGTGATTGAGGTTTTGGATAATGGGGAGAAGGGTTCTGCTCAAATGGTGACTTTGAGGCTTTCCAGGAGCGAAGAGAAGGTCCTTGTGGGTTTCAGGGAGGTTGCTGATTTGGGGTCCGTTGAAGAGGAGGATTGCCTGAGGAGGCTTAAAAATATAGCAGTTCGAAGCAACGATCGCAATACAGAGGGAGGTGGTAGGCACTCAAGGGTTCGAATGGAGGAAGATTATAGGAATAAGGACGAAAATCGACTGAATTATGGTGGTATCAGGGTTGAGGAGAAATCCGAGGTTCAGAGGAACGACGTGGGTAGGGACTTTGGAAGTAGGGATGAAAAAAGAGGGGATTATAGAGGCAGGGATGAAACAAGGGCAGATCCAGTGAGCAGGGAGGATAGAAGGATCAGAGAATCGGAGAGCAGGCACCGAAGAATGGCCGATGATGGGAGGGATGGGAAAAGAGATGACAAGAGGGGGGAAGATAGAGAGAGACAGAGAAGAGAGTTGGAAGCGCAGAAGGATCTGGATCGTGGTGAAAGAGGTTATCGGAAAGTGGATGATGGGCACGGATATGGCGGAACCGAGAGAAGAAACAGACGGGAGGATGGGGAGGAACAGAGGGAATTTCGACATCAGAGTAGTAAGAGTGAGAAGCCTCCTAGTAGAAAAGAAAAGCGAGTGGAGGACGACAGAAGAAAGATTGAATCTGAGATTGGAGGAAATGAAAAGAGTAAGTCCGATTGTAACGTTGCAGAGAGGAACCCAGAAATGCCTTGGCTCAGGAGCCACATTCGGGTCAGAATCATCAGCAAGCACTTCAAGGGGGGAAAGCTCTACTTAAAGAAGGGCAGGGTCATCGATGTGGTCGATCCTATCACTTGTGATCTGTTGTTGGATGAGAATGGGATGGTGGTACAAGGAGTAAAACAGGATATTTTAGAGACTGCTATACCAAAGAGAGGGGGACCCATTCTTGTTGTGCAGGGAAAGCACAGGGGTGTTCTTGGCAAACTAATGGAAAGAGACTCGGACAAAGGAGTTGGAGTGGTGCAGAAAGAGGACACATACGAGATGTTGACGTTGTCTCTTGACCATATCGCGGAATTTGTGGGGGATCCGAATGAATTAGGTTACTGATGCAAACTGACCGAGGACCTCGGTAATGGCACGCTATTCAGCATGACCCTCAGAAGTTGCTGGATTTAATATGCAATTGAGACAATGCTCAATATGGAATAGCGTCTTTCTTCAGGCTGTCAAGTAAGTTCATTGAAAATAGCATTCAAGTGTATTTGTAGTAGCTTTCTAACCTGTGAAGGAGTACTAGCTTTCTAACTTGTGAAGGATCAAAGATGAATCCCAACTTTTGCCAAGATTTGGCCTCGTTCTGAATACAACACTGAATCAATCTTCACATATGTTTGACAGGAATATATTTTTTCTTTTGCGGGAAATTTACTTGAAAAGCACGGTATTTTAATTATGTAGCTCAATTAAAGAGGAAGCTTGAGGGGTTTGTAGTTGAGTCACTAAACATCATGTTTGCCTTTGTTTCTTCATTTGTGGTTTCTATACTAACTTGATGAGTATCAGAGTTATCAATTTAATAAACTAATAAATTTTTCTGGAAATACTGAACATCCCTCTAAAATATATCTGACATCGAGGAAACTTGAGGGGTTTGTAGTTGAGTCACTAAACATCATGTTTGCCTTTGTTTCTTCGTTTGTGATTTCTATACTAACTTGATGAGTATCAGAGTTATCAATTTAATAAACTAATACATTTCTCTGGAAATACTGAACATCCTTCCCCGAAGTAGATTCTTATACTATACTTCATGACGCAATGTTTTCTGACTCTGAAAATTTGGAACATTGTCGAATGTGAAGGTTTTTATTTTTTAGAGGAAAAAACGCTGGATTTCTATTAGAGAAATATAAGATCCAGTACATTGTTCAGAAATGTCATCCAGAAATTTCCATCTTGTGTGACAAAATATACCCAAGAGTATCAAACAAGAACAACTTGTAAAACAGCAAAAACTAGTAAATAAAAACATGTACCAAAGTGGCCAAAGTTCAGTATATAGGCCAGTGCTCTACCTAGAACAAAAAACATTCTCCAAAATATCTGGTATCAAAAAAACATATGACAGGCCTGTCATTTAAGGTAATATTAGTGTGCCCACCTCCCTGACGGCGCCCTCCACAATTAATCTGAAATTCATAAGACCAAAGGTACCCCAAAGGCCTTCCTTCGACATCACATCCGCTTCTTTGTTCGACTCCCTGTAAATGTGAGAAATTTATCTAATATTGATGTTTGCCATAAGGAGCTTGATCCGCTCAATCCATCTAGAAAGGGAGGGAGGGTCAAATTCAGTAAGACCCTGGATGCCCAGAATGACAAGTCTGAAGTCCCCATATACATATTGTGATCACTGAATCGTTTTCAGGGTAAATTTCACCCATGGGCTGATTTTCCGATTTTTTTTTTCAAAATAAAGATTTGCCAATTCCAATTTACCCAATTTTTATAGGATAAAACTATTTTACGTTAAAAATCACCAAATTTTTCAAAACTATTTATAATATTTGAAAATTTGATTATTTTTACAAAAATATCACCAAACACATAAAGTTTGCATATCAAGGATTAGTAAATTTCACCAGGTTTCTACACTTATAAATAAATTTCCATGCTTAAGATTTCCGTTGCTCATTTTCTTGAACATTTCACAATTCATGTATTATCATTGTCTTCTGGCATTTACTTGTACCCCAAATAATGGTCAAAAGTGAATATTGCAGTTTGGCAAAATGCTTAGTCTTATAAGTTAATACAAAGAAGAAAGAGTAGGCCCTTACATCACTGCCACCACATTAAGAAAGCCAACGATATCCAATAGAGGACACAATGTACTAGCGAAGAAAGGTGCTTAGCATAAATTTTAGTTTCTTAGTCATCCCAAAAAATTGGAAATCCATTCTATCGAAACCCTTTAGAGAACCCTCGAAACATGTCAATTTTCATGAATAGGATAGAGTAGTGAGCCAAAGGACATGGCAACACCACCACACCTATCTTCCTATGGAGTTAAGGATCACCATAAGACTAGCTCTCCATTGTATATGGGTCTATAGAAATTATCATGAATCCTTGCCCTTCATAAGACAAATATTGTCTAGTGCACTTGCAATACCAAAATATGTGTAATAATTCCCTCCTTGCCACACTAGATGCACATGCTATTTTTCAGACTATATCTGGCCAGTCTATGTTTATTAGCCAGTCCTTCAAACAAAACCTGCTACCTAAGTCCCCTAGTTTGTGTTCAAGGCTGACTTTGGTGATCTCTAAGTTTGACAAAAAAAAATTGACCATGAAAATTTAGGTGATAAAATTTAACATTAAGTTTGATAGACTATAAAATTTAAAAATAAAAAAATAAAAGTGATAAAATTTAAAAGGGTAATTTCACATATATGTAGAAATGAAAGCAAAAAATAACATACCAATTTTATTGATTTAGATAAATAAGATAATTTTGTTAATATTTAAGAAATTAGCATAACATATTGCTTATTATGTCTCTTGTCTAAATTTCTCACATGAAAAGTTTTATTAACTTGCATGGAAATAGAGTGTGGTTTCTTGTGGAAACAACGATGAATACAAAAACGATTTCGACTTCCAATATGATGTAATTGTAGTTCAAGAATCATTGTTGAAATTGTTAATGGATTCAAATGTTGGACCACATGGTTGGACGAATACCAACACACCAATTTCCCTCCAATATGCTATAAACATAGTTCGAGAATCATTGTTGAAAATCATTAATGGATTCAAATGTTTGACCACGTGGTTGGACAAATACCAACACACCAATTTCTCTTCACCTAATATAAATGACCACCAATGTATAGATGTCAATGTATGTTGCCATTGAATCCTATACCTATGGATGTGTAACCTCAATGTTGATCCTCAAGGAACTACTCACCTTGGAGAATGGTGTTAAGTGTGTGTTTATGTGAGCCTCAAGGAACTACTTGCCTTGGAGAATGGTGTTAAGTGTGTGTTTGTGTGAGCCTCAAGGAACTATTTGCCTTGGAGAATAGTATGAAGTGTGCTACAAGATGTTGTGCTAGAGGAATGCTACACACAAGGAGGAGGATTGCTATGTTCTTAAAAAATTTTAACCCTTCAAAATGAACTTCCATCAAATGTCAACAAAGCTCAGCAAATGAAGGCAAATCTGGTTATGATTTTATTTTAATTAAAATTTGACATGAATTTAGTTGAATCTCAATGATTTTATTCAATGTAGGTTTGAAGTTCGACAAATTTTGATTTTTATCTTGGAAATTTGTTGACCCTAGTGACTAAAGGCCACAAGCAATAGCTTGAGTTCGTGCCAACCCTATGCCAAGCAATGAAATGACAAGGGGAATTTATTGGCTAGGACTATTCCTCACCTAGCCCAATAAAAAATTAAAGTTGGAGATCTTTCATCTTAGCCTAGGTTTATAGCACCATTTACAGTTAGGGAAGTCACCCTTCAACCCATTAATTGTACAACAATCTCACTTTCCAACCTCTCTTCCCCCCAACCTTGCACAACACAAGGAATGGGATCCCCTTCACTGCTAAATAATCCCTTAAGCTATCCCGCTTCTCTCTAGTGCTCCAATGCAAGATGACCAAGAAAATCTCCAATGGTAGAAACCAAAAATCTTAGTTGTAGCAATTACAAACACTCATAACCATGGTTTTCCTCATGTAAGCATAATAACCAGACTATGGTAGCAACATGTTAGAAAATGTAACTATGTTCGGTCTTCATTAATGTACTTGAGTCATTATGTAATGTACTCGTCAAAAGAATAAAGAAAAGATTTTTTATTATTGTAACAATGACTTTTTAAAGCATGGGTTTCATGCTTGGGTCATCATTATATTAGTCAAACTCCCCATTGTGGACTGCTAGGATTAATATTGAGTTTATAGAGTGATTGTACATTCAAAGAGACCCTTCTTGAGCTTTTGAATCATGTAAAAAGGTTTAGTATTGAGTCAATTATGATTTATGTACCCTCCACATCAAGTTGGCCTAAAGACCCTAATTCGACCGTGTTAAAATTGGTAACTAGGGCCAAACTCCACATGGTTCATCTTACTTATGACAACTGATATTTTTCTTGGATTCCTCTCTCTGAGAGGTGTAGGATTGATCTAAATATTATCCGATTTCGACATGTACAAATGAAGTTATGAATTTATTTTGATTATGGACAAATTGTCAAGGTCGGCCAACAGAGTTATGTAGGCTCAGAAGCCCAACAGTCACGTCTATTCATCCTCAACGGTTGCTATAAATTCATGATGCTTGAGCCTCATTTGGACATCACTCATTCACTCACATCTCTCTCTCCCCTCATCTGATTGGGCACACATTTTTTTGAGCAACTTCCTCTCTCACATGTGCGAAGGAAAAGAGGACGATTTTTTGTTTTAGGCGTTGACCAGTTTGATTGAATTTTACAGGCTGTTTTCTTGGGACGCGTTGGCCTTCCTTGATTTGTGGATTTGGGTGAGGAATTTTTGTCCTAGAAGGCCGCAGAACTGGGCACAAAAACCGAGGCAATCTAACCTCTGTTTTGACTAGTGTTGACTTTACTAAGGTTGGCTGCAGGGTTGACTTTTGTTTACCAATTTTGACTAGACTTTTTCGGACTGTTTTTCTTTGATTAAACTTTCTGTTGGAGGTTGAAGTTGGTTGGGTTTGACCAAGCTGAATTGAGGAAGAATTCTGCCTTGTTGACCAACATTGACTTTTCTGGTTAGGGCTCTTTTGCTGCCGTCATAAATTATCAGATTTGTAAATTGTACTATCTCTCTCTCTGTTGAACTATTGAAGAATATAAGAAGAATTGATCAAGGGTTTCCCCACATTAGGGTTTGTCCCTGGCTGGTGCCACATCTTGTGTCCTCTTGTCTTGGCTTGTCTTCTACTGTTTATGTTTATGTTTTATCTGCATTTTACTATCATGTTGATGTGATTGCTAAACTGGATATTGATATTGGACTAATAAAGAAATTGAAGTAAATTGCTCTAAAGCATAGAACATACCATTTTGCCTAAAATTAACAGATCCACAAGAAGCCTATATATATACAAGGAGGTTGAAGTCATTTGGAGCATCAACTCTAACGCTAGTTTGATATCTCAAGAAGAGCTCGAGAAGTGGGAAGTCTATTACCAGGAGGTCGAAAGAAGTGCAAGTTTGTGGAAGTCTATAGAGAGGAAGAAAACCAAGTTTTGGTGCCTCACTCTCTTTGTTTCGGGCTCTAGATTGGGAGATCGAAGTCTCATAAGATTTCGCTGTTGCCGGAAGCTATTGCCTAGTCGAAGTTGCTGTAAGGGGTCGAAGACCTGGGATGCTGACTTGGTGTGGAGGGAAAGTCTAGTCTTGGTCTAGGGTGAAGAGTCTCAAAGAATACTATTGAAAAGAAGAATTATTTTGATTGGGTTTTCCCCACGAGGGCGGTTTTTCCCTGGCATAGTGCATATATCTTGTGTCTCTTGTTTTGTGATCTTCACACACATAATATGGTAATTATGTGTGTCGAAGTGGTCGAAGATCTGGGACGCTGACTTGGTGTGGAGGGAAATTCTGGTCTTGGTCTAGGGTGAAGAGTCTCAAAGAATACTATTGAAAGGAAGAATTATCTTGACTGGGTTTTCCCCTCGAGGGGGGTTTTGCCCTGGCATAGTGCCTATATCTTGTGTCTCTTGTTTTGTGATCTTCATACACACATAATATGGTAATTGCTTGATGAAAGATAAGATAATAAAGAAGTAAAAGAAGCCAACACATTCACAAATAATTATCAAGAAAGGAGAATCAAACCCTAATATATTTACTTTGATTTTCCAACATGGTTTTAGAGCTAAGGTCAGGAAGAATCGAAGATCACTTTGTTGGCATGGATTCTCCCTTTATGATGAACTACATAAGAATGGGTTGCAACACTGCTGGAAGCTGAATCAAGAAGGTCATCTACTAGTTGTTCAACAAGGTCAAGAGTTAATGATTTTTGGCTGCCCTTATAGGTTCTCTTACTGATGACAATGCACGGATCATTGATAGTGGAGCATTGAGACACATGACAGGTGAAAGTAAGCAACTTCATACACTATCAAGGGAGCCATTCTCTCATGCAGTGGAATTGGGTGACAACAAAAGCTATGCTGTTAGAGGCCTGGGATCAACATCGCTGAAGCTGGATAGTGGATCGACACTGCATCTCAACAACATTCTCTATGTTCTAGGTTTGAAAAAGAATTCCTGTTCTATTTCTTGTTTAGAAGATAAAGGGGAAAGAGTTGCTTTTGTTGATGGAAAAGTATTGGTTTGGGGAAAAGACTCTATCATTGATAAAGCTAGGGTTATTGGAGTTCATGAAGAAGTCTTTATCGAGTCATTACACAACCTCCTCAACCTTTGGTTCATATGGAAATAAGTCCTATTGAGCTATGGCATAGGAGGTATGGTCATCTACATTATAAGGTCATCCCAACTCTTAGTCATCTGGTTCATGGTATTCCTAATATGAAGTTAGATCATGAAGGTGTACAAGGGATGCTCTTTGGGGAAACATATTAGAAAGCCATTTCATAATAGTGAAACTAGGTCTAAAGAGATATTAGACCTCATCCATTCTGATGTGTGTGGTCCCATCTTGGACAAATCAGTTGGAGGTCATCTTTACTATGGGACTTTCATTATTCTAGGAAGACATGGCTCTACCTCCTCAAAACTAATGATTAAGTATTTGATAAGTTCAAGGAGTTTAGGGTTGAAGTGGAAATCCTAACCGAAAGAAAGATAAAAACTCTGAGGTTTGACAATGGTGGGGAATACACTTCTAAAGAGCTGATTGCATATTGTAAGGAAGCAGGTATTAAGAGGGAGCTCATTGCTCCCTACTATCTTGAACAAAATGGATTGGTTGAAAGGAAGAATAGGTCAATTGAAGAAGGCATTTTAAATATGCTCCTTGATCAAGATCTACCGAAGTTCTTATGGGGAGAAGGAGCGATGACTGCCGTATACATTCAAAATAGAAGTCCTCATAAGAGTCTTGATAATACTACACTCGAAGATGTACTCACAGGGAAGAAACCGAGTGTGGATCACCTTTGAATCTTTGGAATTCCAACATATATCCATGTTCTGAAAGACAAGCGAAAGAAGTTGGACTTGACAAGTATCAAGGGAATATTCGTTTGTTATAGTTTTTCCTCAAAAGCATATAGAATCTACATAAAGGAAGGAAGACACATTGAAGTAAGTAGGGATGTCATATTCGATGAAAATCAAGCATACAAGAAATCAAAGGATATTCCTATTGATTCTGATGACGAAGAAGTTCCCATATTTGAAGAAGAAGAAGTTCATCATGAAAACTCTACTACAAATATCGAAGAAGAAGGACCAAGTGAGCCTATTCAATCGGTGGTTGTCCCAACCACAAGGAAGAGGCCAAATTGGTTGAAAGCTACATTAGAAGATGCTGAAGGACATGAAGTTGCGAAAGGTTCCTTCAGGGAAAGTAAGAAACCAAAGAGATATTTTGGCTATGTTGCATATATGACAAAGTTAATTGAAGCCAAACCATCTACATTCAAGGAAGCTGAGCATGAAGAAGTTTGGAAGAAAGCTATGCAGGAAGAATATCAATCCATCATGAGAATGGGGTTTGGGAGGTCGTTCTTAGACCTAGTGACAAATCGGTTGTCACATCAAAGTGGACCTATAAGATCAAACATGCTGTTGATGGAAGTATAAACAATTACAAAGCAAGATTCGTTGCAAGGGGTTTAACCTTTGCACCTAGAACAAGGTACACTACCATTAGATTGTTTGTCTCATTGGCAGCTACAATGGGGTGGAATATCCATCAAATGGATGTTAAGACCACATTTTTGAAAGGGACCATTGATGAGGAAGTGTGTTGAGAATGCAACAAGATGATGGAGCTTAGTGGAAAGAAGTTGCCGTCACTAAGTGGGCCCGCAGGTTATTTTTGGCGCAAAGTCTATTTTTAGACATATGGATCATGGTCTATGAGTTGCAGGATGCTATTTGTGGATGATTGGTCATGTTGGCAAAAATAGATGGACTTCTATTTTTACACATATGGGCGGTTTCTATTTTTAGATTTCCAGGCTAAAAATAGAACAGTCAAATATTATTGTCTCATAATAATATTTGGACTATAAACATTATCTTATCCTCTTGGAGCACTTCAGTTTGAGCTACAAATGTGGCACATGCAGCTGTCAGAAGGAAATATGCTTTTGTTGTGAGTCAGTTGAGCTATTGCATGCAGGATTTCAGTTAGAACTCATGTGGTTGAGTTTGGTGGAGTTGTGTTCAGTTTGACTTGGTTAAACTAGTTGTATTTTAGTCTAACTAAAAAATACACTGGTGATAGTTGTGTGAATTAATTCACTAATTATTAACTCATAAAGTAACTAAAGAATACATCAGTTAACTCGGTGCATGTACAGTTCAGTGGAGACAGGTGTTAGAGGTTGAGATTGCTATCAGTTGTGACTATAGTTGTGCATGAGATTTGCACATGCATGGATGGAGATTGCTCGTGAGGCTTGCGTAGTATAACCAAAGGAATTCGATTTCACAGAGTGATTGATTCTCTTGCAGGATTGCGCAGTGGAGGCAGGTAAATAGTGGAGGAGATTTGAGGCATCAGATCTGAGCTAGTTTGTGTGTAACAGGTGGAGATAGTATTGAGTACTTGTGAGGAGTATTGTACTATGTATTGTTACATGTTCTCTATCATTATAATATACAGATAGTGTGGGGTTTTCAGCTGTATGCTTTCCTCGGGTTACATACTGTGTTAATGTGTGCATGCGATTGATGTTTCATTGTTTTTGATGTTGCTAAATTGATGATCAACGTAGAGGAGATTATGTATTGTGCATGTATTTCGCAATAGTGTATAATTAGGATAATCTCTGTGAATAAGTGTTTAATTATTCAAAATTTCTACATGGTATCAGAGCTGTTGATCATCAGATCTACTATTCAGAGATTGTTTACATTTTATTTCTTAAGGCAGAGTCTGTAATTGGGCCAGGTAGCATTTGGATTCATCCTTCCTTTGGAAGATGAGATATCCGGCAAAAGCCCATACAATCAATCTCTGTACGAGAAATACTTGTTCTCACGAATTTTAGATCAGTGGCGGTTGAGTTTTGAGCTGGTGGAATTCGAATTTGCAGCAGCGTTTTCTTGGTATCAATGTGGCAATGTCTTTCAATGGATTGCGATTGGAGTATGCTCTTGAGGGCAACTCGAACTATATTGTATGGAAGGACAGGATGGAGGCGATGTTAAATGATAATGGGTTGAAGGAGTTCATAGAGGCTGAGGTCCCAAAGCCTACTGATGCTGCCGAAGCTGAGGTTTGGCAAAAGAAGACAGTAAAGTGTCGAAGGATTCTGTTGGAGGGCGTGAAGGATCACATTGTGTCCAGCCTGCATGGAAAGGTTTCTCAATACTTGATGTGGAAAGCGTTGATAGATCTATTCCAAAGCAAGAGTGATCAGAGGAAGTTGGCGCTCAAGGATAAAATCAGAAACATTAAATGCGAGAAGGGAGATAGTATGCCCAAGTATCTCACGAAGTTCACTCAGTGCAGGGATGAGCTGGGAAGTGTGGGGGTGACTGTCGATGATGAGGACTTGGTGAGCTTGGCTCTCCTTGCTCTTCCGAAGAGTTGGCATTCCTATCAGGACTCTGGTAATGGTTGGGAGAAATTGCCAGGATGGGAGAGACTTTGGTCAGATTTTGTGCAGGAGGAGATCAGGTGGAATACCAGGGACGAATCTTCATCGAAGGGACCTGATGAAGAAAATTGCGCTTTGGCTGCCAAAGCAAAGAAGGGGAAGAACGAGAAAGCTTCTCATTCCGGTGCGAAAGGCAAGGAGCAGGACATGTCCAAGGTGAAGTGCTTTCACTGTCACCAGCACAGACACTATGCCACAAATTGTCTGCAGAAGAAGAAAAATAAGCAAGCTGCTGGATCTGCAGCGGGAGAGGCCTTAGCCTTGCAGTTTGAGCTTGATTTTTTGTTGATCGCATGCTTGGTATCAAGTGTGATGGGATCGGTATGGTTCTTGGACAATGGTGCGTCTTTTCACATGACAGGAGATTGAGATTTGTTTTCTGATCTAGAGGAGAAAGATCTTGGAGTGCACATCGAGATGGGCGATGATGGTAGATAAAGTGCGACCAGTGTCGGTACGATTTCCTTTGAGAGGGAGTCTGGTAAACCCTTCGTATTGAAGGAAGTGATACATGTTCCAGGATTGAGGAAGAATCTTATCTGTGTGGCGATGTTAGAAGACAAGGGATATGATGTTGTTTTCAGCGAGGGAAAGGCTTTCCTGCGCAGCAAGACAACTGGAGAAACCCGGAAGATAGGGGTTCGAGTGAGGAACCTTTATCAGTTGCATGTAGATGGCTGCGCAACAATGGCATGCACGACAGAAGGACTGGTGAGCCGGGATGATGACGAGCTGTGGCACAGGAGATTGGGTCACCTTCACCATGGAGCCTTGAAGATACTGCAGCAGATCACTACTGGGCTTTCTAAGGGCACTCTTGCGCAGTCAGATCAGTACAAGGGGTGTACTTTGGGAAAGTTTGTGAAAGCCACCTTTCACGAGAAGGATAGTCGCGCGACGACGATCCTTGAGAGAATTCACACAGACGTGTGTGGACCTTTCTCAGTAGCTTCGACAGCAAAGCACAGGTATTATGTGATCTTTGTTGATGATTTCTCTCGAAAGTGCTGGATCTTCTTCATGCAAAAGAAGAGCAAGACATATTTAAAGTTCTGTGAGTTCAAAGCACTGGTCGAGAAGGAGTCGGGGAAGAAGGTGAAGGCTCTTAGGAGTGACAATGGTGGTGAATACATCTCTGGCGAATTCAAGGATTTCTGCAGCATAGATTGGATTCGAAGAGAGCTCATAGCTCCCCATAACCCACAACAGAACGGGGTTGCTGAGCGGAAGAACAGAACGATCGTGGGTGTAGCACGGGCGATGTTGCGTGATTAGGGCCTACCCCTTCACTTGTGGGCGGAAGCATGCAATACTGCAGTATATGTGCAGAACCGTTGTCCTCACAGGATACTTGGCATGAGTACACTCGAGGAGGCTTATTCTGGTAAGAAGCGTGATCTTTTCATTTGAGGATTTTTGGTGCTAACGTTTACATGCATGTGACGAAGGATGCCAGGAAGAAGCTAGAGCCGACCGCAGAGGTTGGGATATTTGTGGGGTACACTGATACGCCCCACAACTATCGTGTGTATTTGCCAGACAATGGTAAGACTGTTGTGCGACGGGATATAAAATTTCAGGTGGAGAAAGCCATGAAGTGTTCGCTTGAGAGGGAGCCACACTTGCATGCAGATGAGGAGCTATTAGTTCCTGAAGATGAGCTTCAGGACGTGGATCAGCCACAAGACAAAGTTCATGGAGTGGAAGAGACCACTCATGCAGCGCCAACCATCAGAGGGCGAAAGCGCTTGACAGAAGCTGAGCGACTGGCTCAAGATGCAGAGAAGGTTGTAGGACCACCTATAGCTCAACGTAGACAGAGACAGTCACCTGATCGGTACACTGGATACATGGCTCTTGTGAGCAAATGTGTTGTGACTGAGCCATCCTCTTTCGAGGAAGTTGTGGAGGATCCCGCATGGGTAGATGCCATGGTGGAAGATTATGATTAGATTGTCAGAAACAGTGCATGGGTGATTGTCCCAAGACTGGAAGGGAAATCAGTGGTGGGTTCGAGATGGATTTACAAATTTAAGTAGGGAGCTGACGGGAGTGTGGAGAAGTACAAGGCAAGATTTGTTGCCCGAGGCTTTTCACAGATAGAGGGGATCGATTATGAGACCTTTGCACCTGTCGCAAGGTATTCTTCCATACGGACGATTCTTGCTCTCTCAGCGCAGATGGGGTGGCACATTCATCAGATGGATGTGAAGACTGCATTCCTCAACGGAGTCATTGAGGAGGAGGTGTACATTGAGCAACCCGAAGGTGACTGAGCCATCCTCTTTCGAGGAAGTTGTGGAGGATCCCGCATGGGTAGATGCCATGGTGGAAGATTATGATTAGATTGTCAGAAACAGTGCATGGGTGATTGTCCCAAGACTGGAAGGGAAATCAGTGGTGGGTTCGAGATGGATTTACAAATTTAAGTAGGGAGCTGACGGGAGTGTGGAGAAGTACAAGGCAAGATTTGTTGCCCGAGGCTTTTCACAGATAGAGGGGATCGATTATGAGACCTTTGCACCTGTCGCAAGGTATTCTTCCATACGGACGATTCTTGCTCTCTCAGCGCAGATGGGGTGGCACATTCATCAGATGGATGTGAAGACTGCATTCCTCAACGGAGTCATTGAGGAGGAGGTGTACATTGAGCAACCCGAAGGTTTTGAGATCTTCAGCAGCGAGTCGCATGTGTGCAGGCTCAAGAGAGCGCTATATGGGTTGAAGCAAGCACCACGTGCTTGGTACACACGGATAGACAATTATTTTACCGGACTTGGATTCTCCAAGAGTGAGGCGGATCCTAACCTATACCAGATTGTGGTGGAGGGTAAGTTGCTTATCGTTGTACTTTATGTAGATGATTTGATTCTAACAGGTGATGAGCTGTTGATAATTTCAAAGTTTCATGCAAGGATGATCTTGCTAAGGAGTTTGAGATGAAGGACTTGGGCCTCCTTCATTATTTCTTGGGATTGGAAATTTGGCAGCGCAGTGATGGACTATTTGTTTCTCAGGGTAAGTATACTCGGGAGATACTGGAGAAGTTCAACATGCATGGCTGCAAGCTTGTTGATACTCCTCTTCCTGGAGGTTGGAGAAAGGAGGATGCTACTTCAGCAGAGGTAGTGGATGCCACTGTCTATTGACAGTTGGTGGGGTCGCTTATGTATTTGGTCAATACACGACCCGATATATGCTATGCTGTTAACCAACTTTCACAAGCTATGGTTAAGCCAGCCAAGCTCTTCTGAAAGGCAGGAAAGCATGTATTGCGTTATCTCAGAGGCACATCGGGATATGGATTGTGGTACAGACAGGAGGATGAGGTGAAGCTATGTGGCTTCATGGATGCAAATTGGGCAGGGAGCCCAACGGACAGAAAGAGCACATCTGGAGGGGTCTTCACTATCGGGTCAACAACAGTTTCTTGGTATAGCAGGAAGCAGAGATCTGTGGCACTCAGTTCAGCAGAGGCCGAGTATATGGCAGCAAGTTTGGCTGCATGCGAGGCTATATGGGTGAGGATGATCTTGGTCGGGTTGTTTGGTTCATACTTGGAGCCTACTGTGATTTACTGTGATAACCAGAGTTGCATTAAACTCTCGGCTAATCCAGTATTTCATGATAGATCTAAGCACATTGACATCAGGTACCATCATATCAGAGATTGTGTGCAGCGGAGAATCATGTTCCTTTCATACATTCCAACAGAGGATTAGGATGCTGATATCTTGACGAAGGCGCTCACCAGGAGCAAGTTCGAATACCACCGAGGCAGGATAGGGGTTGCTGATAATCCATATCTTGTTGAGAGGGAGTGTTGAGAATGCAACAAGATGATGGAGCTTAGTGGAAAGAAGTCGCCTTCACTAAGTGGGCCCGCAGGCTATTTTTGGCACAAAGTCTATTTTTAGACATATGGATCATGGTCTATGAGTTGTAGGATGCTATTTGTGGATGATTGGTCACGTTGGTAAAAATAGATGGACTTCTATTTTTAGACATATGGGCGGTTTCTATTTTTAGACTGCCAGGCTAAAAATAGAACAGTCAAATATTACTGTCTCATAATAATATTTGGACTGTAAACATTATCTTATCCTCTTGGAGCACTTCAGTTTGAGCTACAGATGTGGCACATGCAGCTGTCAGAAGGAAATACGCTTTTCTTGTGAGTCAGTTGAGCTATTGCATGCAGGATGTCAGTTAGAACTCATGTGGTTGAGTTTGGTGGAGTTGATTGTGGAGTTGATAGAGTTGTGTTCAGTTTGACTTGGTTAAACTAGTTTTATTTTAGTCTAACTAAAGAATACACTAGTGATGAGTTGTGTGAATTAATTATTAACTCATAAAGCAACTAAAGAATACATCAGTTAACTCAATGCATGTATAGTTCAGTGGAGACAGGTGTTAGAGGTTGAGATTGTTATCAGTGGTGACTATAGTTGTGCATGAGATTTGCACATGCATGGATGGAGATTGCCCATGAGGCTTGCGTAGTATAACCAAAGGAATTCGATTTCACAGAGTGATTGATTCTCTTGCAGGATTGTGCAGTGGAGGCAGGCAAACAGTGGAGGAGATTTGAGGCATAAGATCTGAGCTAGTTTGTGTGTAACAGGTGGAGATAGTACTGAGTACTTGTGAGGAGTATTGTACTATGTATTGTTACATTTTATCTATCATTATAATATACAGATAGTGTGGGGTTTTCAGCTGTATGCTTTCCTCGGGTTACATACTGTGTTAATGTGTGCATGCAATTGATGTTTCATTGTTTTTGATGCTGCTAAATTGATGATCAACGTAGAGGAGATTATGTATTGTGCATGTATTCTGCAATAGTGTATAATCAGGATAATCTCTATGAATAAGTGTTTAATTATTCAAAATTTCTACAAAGTGTACACTGAACAACCCGAGGGCTTTGAAGTGAATAGCAAGGACTCATGTTTACAAACTTAAGAAGGCCCTATATGGTTTGAAGCAAGCACCTAGGGCATGGTATGCGAGGATGGATGCATATCTACTTAAAATTGGGTTTGTGAATAGTTCCGTTGATCCAAATCTCTACATCAAGGTCGTGAATAATGAGCCAATCATTATTCTACTATATGTGGATGATCTATTCATCACAGGTGTAGAGCGAAGAATTCAAGAATGCAAGAAGATGTTGGCAACTGAATTTGAAATGAAGGATTAGGACTAATGCACTATTACCTAGGTCTAGAAGTATGGCAGAGACCTGGGGACATATACTTGGGGAAAGGAGAGTACACCATCAAGTTATTGCAGAAATTTGGGATGATGGATTCCAAGCGGATGACTACTATGATCACCAATCTTAGGAAATTGAGGAGCTTTGACTCTAGTCTCGTGGATCTTACCTCATATTGACAGTTGGCGGGTGGTCTAATGTATCTGGTAAATACTAGGCCAAATATATGTTTTGCTGTGAACATTCTTAGTCAGTTTCAGTTGGAGCTCGTCATGATCATTGGATAACTGCCAAACATATATTGAGGTATCTTCGTGGCACTATACATCACTGCCTAAAGCATGATAGTAAGGAAGTCAAGCTAATTGGCTTCATAGACTCTGATTGGGGTGGCAACGAGACTGATGGAAGGAGCACTACTGGAGGATGCTTTAGTCCGGGAGCTGGTATGATCTCATGGATGACTAGGAAGCAAGATCCCGTTGTATTGAGTAGCGCTGAGGCATAATATGTGGCTGCATGTGAAGTAGGAAAAGAGGTTGTTTGGTTAAGGAAGCTTTTGACAAATTTGTTCGAGAAGTCTTTGGGTCCTATTGTGATTAATTGTGACAATCAAAGTTGTATCAAGATGTTTGGAGATCCCGTGTTTCATTTGAGGACGAAACATATTAATAATAAGTTCCACTTTATTAGGAACTTGGTGTAGGATGGGATCGTGAAGTTGGAGTATGTCTCGACAGATGAACAGGGAGCAGACATTGACAAAGGCTTTTCCTAATAATAAGTTTGAATATCTAAAGACCCTGCTTGGTTTGGTAGATATCGTTGAATGTATTGATGATAAGAAAGTGGAAGAGATTTGTTGAGGCTTTGCAAGTGAAGCATTGCCTAGGGAGACATCTGGCCGACACTTTGTGTTGATGTTTGGGTCCCGAAGTTGAAAAGGTGATGTTGGTTATTGAGCTCTGTTTTTGGATACACACTTGTATGTTTGGGTTGGTGGTTAGCAAGTAAGCCTGATGGTACCTAGAGGGGCTGAAAGCTTGAGTCCACCTTATTCCCACTTGGATAGATTGCCCTGGTCAGGAATCTAGTCCGTTGCATTGCTATGCCTAAATTGTTGAGTGACTGATTAGATAGATTGCCCTGGTCAAGAATCTAGTCTGTGGCATTGCGGTGCTTAAATTGTTGCCTTGGTCAAGAATCTAGTCCATGACATTGTGGTGCCTAAAATTTATTCATGGTTCATATATTTTGAGATCTTCTATTATATTTGTACATTATGAATACCTCCCTAGTTAAGAGGGAGTGTTAGAAAATGTAACTATGTTCGGTCTTCATTAATGTACTTGAGTCATTATGTAACTATGTTCGATCTTCATCAGTTCTAGGTTGCGTGGAGGTGTCCGATTTCCAAGTGATTCCCTATCGGCTGGTTTGGCTTGAGTAAATGTGTTATGTGATTCCATTGCATTCTATTCTGTTGTTTTTATGTCACTTCATTACTTGCCACAAGAATAGATATACATTTGATTTTATATAGAATGAATAGATCTAAGTAGATGTTGTATTCCTGTACTGGAAATGTTATGAAGTATTCGAGAATCGAGAGAACCTTAACCTCCAGGTTGTATGCAGGTGTACAGAAATTCGGAGCTGGTTCAGGTTGAAATATGAAGTTCTATTATTATTGAATGCATGTATAATATGAGTGCGGATCTAGTAGGTGAAACCAAATTTATGGATGCTTTATAGGTGAAATTACTACCAGTGTATTAGTCATTATTAACACAAATATGATAGGAATCAAGTGATAAATTAGCATGCTATTTGTGGTTCTTATAATTGTTAAAGTTCTCTCTTGGTTGATATGGAGAAAGTAAATGTACATGTTTAGCTGGAAGTATAGTTAGGTAAGGGAAGAAGTGTAGTCTGATGGGAGGCTGTTCAGTTGAACTGTGCTCCGCTACTAGTTTACCTAAACGACCCTACCACAATTCAAAAGTTGGAGCTAAGCATTGATTAACAGCTTCTGGGAATTTGTTAACAAGTGCAGGTGGCCATGGGAAAATTAGGAAACATTTGTATAACGAGCACTTAATCCAATATCACGAGTGTCTATTCCTATTTGTTCAAATGAGATTAGCTAAGTTGAACAAATAACAGTGACAGCATAAATTTGTCCCAAAGTTTAGGTGATGAAGGACAATTTAGTGTTGTTAGTTGGACTGCAACATCAGTACAGAAAATCCCTCAGATATCGCACTACCAAGGTGCTATTGTGGCAAACCATTCACCATAACCAGTAACAGAAATACGTGGAGCCATCTTGCAATTTATAATTTTATAAACAGTTAGTTAAATCGATGCATGAACATAAAACATTTCCAGGGTCGAGTGATACCACGAACCCTAAAGCATACAGAAAAATAAATTGCGAGAAACAGATCTGTCTTATACTGTTTGTAAATTCCAGAGGATAAAATGATAACACCAAAGGAGTAGAATAATTCTTTGGGCAACTACTGAAAACACGCATACGCATAGATCCAGCAATCAGGCAAATTAAGTGTCAGATATATTTAGTAATTACAGGTGCAGAGGTAAATATAACAGTTCCAACTTACAACATAAGGGAATATTGAGTTCTTGCATAAACCCAGTTTATAAATATCATGCTGCTGAAGGCAAAATGCAGAGAGTAAGCATAAGTGAGATAGTGGGTAAATAACTCTAGTGCAAAATTTAATTACATACAGGACAAAAGGAAAAATAATAATTTGTACAACATTTGGAGGTAAATACACCCTAAGCTCGTCACATAGTAACAGTTGAGTCAATTGTTTTATAATAAACAAAGAGAAAACTAATCATAACTTCACAATGGTTGGAAGGGTTTAACCCCGGTTCAGACTATAAAAGCCACACGAACTTATACAGTTGGTGCCAAAGTAGGACAGTATCCGCTCCAGGGCACGGAAGGAGCATAAATGTAACAATCAACTTGGTGGAAAAGAGGAGCGTTTAGCAAACGGATTGACCATGGTAGGACCCATTCAATTCAGGACAATTATTCCTGCGTAGGCTAGGGTGAGAGTTGCTATACCTGCAACCAATGTCACATGGTTTGGGTTCGAATTTGGGTTCGACAATGATTAGGTTCGGTTCGAGTTTGAATTTTTTGATGGGGTTCGGATAAGGTTCACCATTAGGTTCGTCTATATACATTTTCTATATGTATAGATATATTAACTTGAAAATGAAATATAGGATAAAATTGTAAGAAATCAACATCAATAAAAAAATGCTATCACGAACATGGAAACTGCAAGGATAGATTACAAGCTTGAGTTGTGACATGAGGTTATGAGTTTTGATCTATGGACTTGGTTAATGGCCATGAGGTTCGATGAGGTTCGTTGAACCTCAAAATCTTTTTAAGGTTTGCCAAAATTCGAACCTCAAGGTTGAAGTTCGACGAACCTTGTGACATAGCCTGCGACAATAAAAATACCAGAGGATGGGCATTAACTTTAGTATAAAGAAGTCAACTTGTATGTAATTACAATGAACAGATATAACATAGGAGATTGTACTCTGTAAATCCGGAAGGGGATTACCTTTACATAGCAGGGGCTCAAGCCATCATTCGGAAAAACCTTGAAAAGAATCACTGGTAGTAATCAAGGGGTGGAAAATGTTAACACCAGTAAACAAATTCGTCGTGCATTAGAGTAAAATACCACAGTAATATGTATAGTGCGCAAAGGAAGAAGTTACCTGGCACAGGGTAGCAGAGTTAGCACGAATCCGCCCTGGGCTAGCTGTCTATGAACTATCTTCTTTCTGCACTGGCAAACAGAGGCAACTGTGATCTCATTTCAGCGACTAGTGAAAAGCACAAGTGTTAAATTTGGACAACTAGGTCCAAACTCCATGTTCTGATGCTTAGATTAAGAGGCTAATATTTTTGTTGGATTCCTCTTTCTGAGAGGTGTAAAATCCATATAAAAATAGTCTTAATCCGATGAGCAGAACTTATATTTTGAATTTATTATTCTTAATAAATTATATGTGCAGAGGTCAGCCAGTTTTGTAATGTAGGCTCACATGCCCAACAGATGTGTCACACACCCTCATTGATGGATATATATATACAGGAAAAGTTGGAGAGAATGTGATCACAACACAACTCACATCTTCCTCTCTCATCCTAAAAAGTACGAGCTACCTGGAGGACGAATTTCAGCCACACGTGGGAAGGACGAAGAGGATTTTTCTGCTGCTAGGGTTTCTGTTGCTAGGGTTTTGCAGAAGTTTGACCAGCGTTGACTTTGGTCAACGCTTGGTCCAAACAAGCTGAAAACTTGTGGGAGGTTCGATTTTTGAAGGTCATACTACCTGGCACAAAAATCGAGGTCAAAGGGTTGACCGTTTTGCTGCTGCGTTGACTTTTAGCTTGCTGCCCCTGCGTTGACTTTTTAGGACAGCGTTGACTTTTGTAGAACTGACTTGGGTTGACTCATCTACTGGTTGGAGGGTTTTTGTGACACATGCTGGGCTGGCTGACCAAAGGAGACTTTGCTGGTTGAAGCATCCTGTTGACCGCCGAAACAAACACATACATTTTTCTTGTTTCTGATTTGTCTTCTGTAAGATCTGCTTATATGTTCTATCTGCATTTTGCTTATCTACTTGTATGATTGCTGTGAGAAAAGTGAAATTGCTCTTAGCATAGAACATCTACAAAACTTTACATGGTATCAGAGCTGAGGTGAAGACAAACTCTATCTATAGCAATCATCATCGAAGGAAATGGATTCCTCTAAGCTTGAATTCAGGGAGAATGACAAGCTGACTGGAAGTGATGACTTCCATGCCTGGAAGATGTTATTAGATCTCAAATTAGAAGATCATGATCTCCTAGATCATGTGACAGGGAAGATTCAAGAACCTCCATCAAATGCCTCTGCTGCTGTTAAACACAAGTATAAGAAGGGAGAAATCAGAGCAAAACTGCTGATCAGGGAATCCATAAATAAGAGTCTGGTTGCCTACATATCTGAACTAGGCACATCCAAGGAGATGTATGACAAACTGATACTTATGTTCCGAGTAAACAATGTGAACCAAGTGCTATTCCTCAAGAACAAGTTGAAGAATATGAAGAAGGGCCGAGACGAGTCTATTCAAACTTTCTTTATGAAGTTGACCGAAACCAGGAACAATCTGCTAGCTATTGGGGAGACAATAGCTGATCGTGAGATGGTTCTCACCGCACTTGGAGGACTTCCATATGAATGGCAAGTATTCACAACTACCATTCTCAACAATAATACCATCCCTAACTTTGATGAGCTTCTGTCTAGATGTATGCAAGAAGAAACAAGGATGAAGGAATTTGATAATGAAAGAAATGCTGCCTATGTTGCTCATTCCCGAAAGAAGAACTCTGGTGGTTCCAAGGACAAAGGAAGGACTAAGACTCAAAAGAAGAAGGGTAAATGTTTCACCTGCCATAGGACTGGACACTATGCTAGAGAATGCCCCTTCCAGAAGAATTCTCTCGATAGTGACGACAACAACAACAACCGAAGGAATGGGAATCAAAGAAATGACAAATCCAAAGGAAAGAGGAAGGCTCACTTTGAAGGAAACCATCCACCTTCTAAAAGGACCAGAAATACCAGGTATGAGGAGTCTAATGTTGTTGATAAAAGAAATGAGTATATTCTAATATCTGCTCTCTCAGCTGCATCTCCGCCCGACACTATGGATGTCTGGCTAATCGATAGTGGTGCCTCAAGACACATCACCGGATTCAAGGAAGCACTTTCTGACATGGTTGAAAGGGATACTAATCTAGAAATTACCCTTGGGGATAATGCCACTTATCCTGTGAAAGGGACCGGGACTGTGACCCTCCACTTGTCTCAAGGACAAGTCCTCCATCTACAAGATGTACTCTATGTACCCAAATTGAAGAAGAACCTTGTGTCTGTATCTGCCATGGAAGACAAAGGATTCAATGTAACTTTCTCTGATGGAAAGGTATTCATGTGGAAGAAGAGCTTCAAGGAAGCTATCTCAATTGGTTTTAGAGTTGGTACACTCTACCAGGTTGGAGGGAGTCCGTTGGGAGCTATGACTTGTGATACTATCCGTCAAACCGAACTATGGCACCGAAGATTTGGACACCTTCATTACAAGGCTCTTCCCGAAGCAAGGAAGGTGGTGACAGGGATGCCTGATTTTGGAAATAATCATAAAGGTGTATGTAAGGGCTGTGCTGAAGGAAAACATACAAGGGGACCTTTCCCCTCAAGTGTCACAAAGACATCTGAGATATTGCAACTGGTCCATTCTGATCTTTCCGGTATGTTGCCTGTAACATCCCTGGGGGGATGTTCTTACTATATGACATTTACTGATGACTTCTCTCGCAAAACCTGGATATACTTCTTGAAGAAGAAGGATGAGGCTTTCATGTGGTTCCGTACCTTCAAAGCCTTGGTGGAAAATATGACCGGAAAGAAGATCAAGATTTTGAGGACTGACAATGGCACTGAATATGAGTCAAATGAGTTCAAAGACTTTTGCAGAGAAGCTGGCATTAAGAGGGAGACTACCACTGCATATACTCCTGAGCAGAATGGTGTTGCTGAACGCAAGAATAGGACTATTGTGGAAGCTGCCCGTGCCATGCTATGTGACCAGGGTCTTCCAAAGTTTCTGTGGGGAGAAGCTGCAAATACTGCTGTGTACATTCAAAACCGATGCCCTCATTCCGCTTTGGACTCCAAAACTCCCGAAGAGGTTTTCTCTGGTAAGAAACCTGATGTCTCACATTTTAGAATTTTTGGATGTCTTGTCTATTTTCATGTGCCGAAAGAAAATAGAAGTAAGCTGGATGCTACTGGGAAGAAAGGAATGTTTGTGGGCTACAGTGAGACTTCTAAGGCATATAGAGTCTATGTACCTGGTCAAAGGGAAGTAGAGATAAGCCATGATGTCACTTTTGACGAAGATGCTTCCCTGAAGAAAGTAGTAGATCTTCCTAGATCTGAAGAAAACCATGAAGAAAGACCTGGAAATCTGGAAGAACCCCAGGATGAGACTATGCCTGATGTTGAAGAGCCAATGGACCCTATTGATCCTTCCCCTTCTCTAGGAAAGAGGCCATCATGGCTCAGGGACACCCTCGAAGATGCTGAGGGTCATGCTGCCCCAAGGGGAACATTCCGAGAAAGCAAGAAGCCGTGTAGATACCAAGGGTATCTAGCTGCCATGAGTACTATTATACAATCTGAACCTGGATCTTTTGAAGAAGCCATCAAGCATCAAGTCTGGAAGGATGCTATGCATGAAGAATATGAGGCTATTATGAAGAATGATGTCTGGGATGTGGTCCCGAGACCGAAGGACAAATCTGTTGTCACCGCTAAATGGCTCTACAAGATTAAACATGGATCTGATGGGAGTGCTGAAAAGTTTAAAGCAAGATTTGTTGCCCGTGGCTTCTCTCAAAAGGAAGGAATTGACTATGACGATATATTTGCACCTGTGGCTCGATATACCACCATCCGATCCATCATAGCCCTTGCTGCTACGCAAGGATGGAGTCTTCATCAGATGGATGTCAAGACTGCTTTTCTGCATGGTGCAATAAAGGAAGAGGTGTATGTAGAGCAACCTCTGGGATTTGAAGTTCAAGATCGAGACACTTATGTCTGCAGGTTGAAGAAAGCCCTCTATGGGTTAAAGCAAGCACCCAGAGCTTGGTATGAGAGGATGGATAGTTACTTGATGAAGCTGGGCTTCACTCGAAGCAATGCTGATCCAAACCTTTACTTTAAGGTTGAGGAAGGAAAGCCTCTCATTCTAGTGCTGTATGTGGACGACCTCTTCCTGACAGGTGATGACCCTCTCATTCATCAATGTAAGAGGGAGCTTGCTGCTGAGTTCGAGATGAAAGACCTAGGACTGATGCACTATTTCCTAGGCCTGGAGGTTTGGCAGAGACCTGGAGAGATTTTCCTTTCTCAAGGAAAGTATATTGTGAAGCTTCTGGAAAGATTTGGGATGGTGGACTGTAAGTCCGTGTCGACACCAATGGAACTCAACTTTAAGAAGTTGAGTGGCAGCGCTGCAGGGCCTATCTTGGCCAATCCTACTGAGTATCGTCAACTCATAGGAGCTTTGATGTTCTTAGTGAACACCCGTCCGGACATATGTTTTGCAGTGAATACTTTGAGTCAACAGATGGTTGAGCCTCATCATTTTCACTGGGTTGGTGCCAAGAATCTTTTGAGATATCTTCGGGGCACGATAAACCATGGGCTGAGATACACTGCCGGGAGTGTGATACTCCGGGGATATACTGATGCCGATTGGGCTGGCAGTGTGGTGGATCGTAAGAGCACATCTGGATGCTGTTTCAATCTTGGTTCTGCTTCGATCTCATGGATGAGCAGGAAGCAGAAGTTGGTGGCTTTGAGCACCGCGGAGGCCGAATACATTGTTGCTAGTATGGCCTGTTGTGAAGCAGTTTGGTTGAGGAAGCTCTTTAGTGAGCTGTTCCAACATGTGCTAGATACCACTGTAATACTCTGTGATAATCAGAGTGGGATTCGTATGACTGAGAATCCCGTGTTCCACGACCGATCCAAGCATATTGATATCAGGTACCACTTTATCCGGGATATGGTACAGCGAGGCGTCGTAAGGCTCGATCATATAGGAACTGATGAGCAGGTCGCGGATATTCTCACTAAGCCCCTGGGGAAGGTCAAGTTCCTAACCTTCCGTGAGAGTCTTGGTGTCGTGGAAAGACCCTATGATGTGGGTCTTGTTGGACGATGAGCTCTGGGAGCTCTGGGGGGCTTTGGGGATAGCTTCTCGGAGCTATAAGCACTCATAATGCTTCTGCCCCACCCTTGTGATTATTGAGCTGGTTCGCCACTCATTTAATCTGTGCCCCGTATGCATCCTACCCATTGAGTTCAGGGCTCATGGGAAGTACCTCTCATTTGGCCAATGAGGTGTGGAAAAGCTAGAGACTATTAGCAAAGACTGATGGACGCATCAGAGATTGCCGTACTCTCTATCTAGGATGGCATGGTCCAACCACTTGATCTGGGATCAAGATTTGTGAGGTCTGGGACCTCTGGACTGATTATGTCAGTCGGGGAATGATGTCTTTGTGACTGACCCACTTCTGTTCTGAAATAAAGAAGCCAGCAAAGCAAGTTTCGGCGGGATGACTCACGATGTTAATTGCACTAATAGATGGAGTTCTCCCGAGTTGAGAGGGAGTGTTAAATTTGGACAACTAGGTCCAAACTCCATGTTCTGATGCTCAGATTAAGAGGCTAATATTTTTGTTGGATTCCTCTTTCTGAGAGGTGTAAAATCCATATAAAAATAGTCTTAATCCGATGAGCAGAACTTATATTTTGAATTTATTATTCTTAATAAATTATATGTGCAAAGGTAAGCCAGTTTTGTAATGTAGGCTCACATACCCAACAGATGTGTCACACACCCTCATTGATGGATATATATATACAGGAAAAGTTGGAGAGAATTTGATCACAACACAACTCACATCTTCCTCTCTCATCCTAAAAAGTACGAGCTACCTGGAGGACGAATTTCAGCCACACGTGGGAAGGACGAAGAGGATTTTTCTGCTGCTAGGGTTTCTGCTGCTAGGGTTTTGCAGAAGTTTGACCAGCGTTGACTTTGGTCAACGCTTGGTCCAAACAAGCTGAAAACTTGTGGGAGGTTCGATTTTTGAAGGCCATACTACCTGGCACAAAAATCGAGGTCAAAGGGTTGACCGTTTTGCTGCTGCGTTGACTTTTAGCTTGCTGCCCCTACGTTGACTTTTCAGGACAGCGTTGACTTTTGTAGAACTGACTTGGGTTGACTCATCTACTGGTTGGAGGGTTGTTGTGACACATGCTGGGCTGGCTGACCAAAGGAGACTTTGCTGGTTGAAGCATCCTGTTGACCGCCGAAACAAACACATACATTTTTCTTGTTTCTGATTTGTCTTCTGTAAGATCTGCTTATATGTTCTATCTGCATTTTGCTTATCTACTTGTATGATTGCTGTGAGAAAAGTGAAATTGCTCTTAGCATAGAACATCTACAAAACTTTACAACAAGTTATATGTCTATAAACCCCATTGCAACCCTAAGCAATCACTTCAAATGTAGATAAAAACCAGAAGACAGCAATTAAGTAATTACTAAATTAGCTTTACCGAGCAAAGCGGGGCTGTAGGATAGCCTGCCGGAATTGTGAGGTCCAGATTTGTGAACAAACGCCACACAAATCAAATTTACGTTACCCTTAAACTAATTAAGAGGTGATAGCAAAATTGGAAAGGAAAGGGAGGAAATCAGTTGCCTAGCGTTATCAACAATGAAGTAGATAAGCTCATGGGACTGACACAACTCCCGGACCGAAACCCCTGTTGTAGGCAAACTGTTTTTCCACCATAGTCGCAACAGCTGAAGCAGAACAAACTGAGAAGCATAGCAGAGGGCCTGGTCGTCATGCTACAGGAGGAGTAATATGATTGAGGTTCTTTCTAGTCGTGGGTTGCACACACTTCACCTCAAACCGTGGTAGAAACCAGGACAACAGGAAACCCTAGTATTGGAACTGATTTCAACACCAGAACCTGGTTATTATCTGTAAGTAGGACCATGTAAATAGGAGTCCCAAATATAAATGGACTTTTTCAATATGCCATAGTGTGGGAATTACTTACGTGATTCTGCAGTTCTCTATCAGCACATAACTGTCCATCTGTTATAATAGTTTGGGGCAAGCATTACCAAGCGGCACACACCCAATCTCGGTAGACAACATGCAAGTTGTAGGGGAGGGGCAGAATTCAGTCTTACTCTAAACATGTTTGCAACGAATGCTAGAGTCCCAAACTGGAATAAACGCAGAGGTCTCACTATCTGGAGAAACCCCAGAGATAGCACATACACACAGAGAGGGCTGTTTCGAAATCACCGTATTATTTTTCCTACAGACAATGAGAAGCACGAAAGGAATATAAAAGTAACAAGTTATCATGAGGAACAGGATTATACCTAGGCAAAACTAGCAAACAAGTATATGAGACCCCAAGCACATAGAATTAGGAACAAAGAGATCTGGAATAAAACCACCGGCATTATGGGAATCAAAATGAACCATTTACCTGGCCATGAGAGAAAGAATGTGGGTGACACGGTGGTAAGGCGTGTAGAAAGCCACCTTCCATAGCTGCAGCTCAAAGACCACATGCCGAAGGAATGCAAACCAAATGTGAGAGGGATGACACGTCAAGGTCTAGGGTTTCAAACACTAAATCCTCACCATCGATCGGAGCAGGGTCATCTTGGCCGTTGATGAACATTGTACATTGTTGTGATGGCGGCCATGTGAGGGGAGAAGGCGGACCGTGTGATTTATAATACGTGGAAGGCAAAGATTAGGCGTTCCGATCAAGGCACTACAGGTGGAGCTCTTTCGGCACACCTTTGCCTTGGAAAGTGAGACAGTAACACATGAGTTATGAAGATAAATTGCCAACCCTTTGTTGATACCATGGAGTGCTTGGGAACTTACCATAACACCGAAATAAGGGTTATTGTGGAGTCTTTTCGTAAGAAAAATAGAATTAAATAGATTCCCATATGTTAGAAAATTATTTATTACGGAGCAATGGAACACATAAAATATTGCAGAAATATAAACACAGAAAACGTATAAAACAAGAGAGACACAGATATACGTGGTTCACCCAGTTTGGGCTACGTCCACCCCGAACAGCCAGTCCTTCCTTTCTATTATCCAGCAAAATGAAGAGACACAACCTACAGCAAATCCGCTGTAATATTCTCTGTTTTCTCTCACAATCCCAGCTCTCTGTTTCTCGCTCACAGAATACACATCTATCACACAGCCTCAAATACAATGCCCTCATACAAAGAGAGGGGTTGCCTTCTAGGGCAAAAAACTCTAAACTAAACATAAGTTATACCGTCAGATCATCCGTCTAATGAACGGCCCAGATTGACTAGGGTGTACAAAACTTCCTGGGGTATACATCCGGCTGAAACAAAGACCTCTGAACAATCATGCTCCACACACAACACCATACATGTATAGGAAGTTCATGAATAACTCGAATAAGGTTAAAGGGTCAAGTGATATACGTACTAAATCAAGCATGAGCTTTGGGATATAGATAAATTACTGGAGATTATGAACCTTATAACAGAACACAATATAGGCTGAATAATTGGACTATTGATATATTTTTTCATAGCCTTCTTTATGGAACCTAAGTGTACTTAACAGTAAGTTACTCTTATAGCACATATGGTGTTAGGGAAGGGCGCATTCTAAGATACATAGGTACGCTGCAGGGGTATCGTTAAGGAGGTATAAATAGTCCACTTGAGAATTGGTGAGACTTTGATGGGGTGGATTAGGAAAACCATGTAAATGATTAGGCCAATAGGCCTTTCTTTTGAATCAGTCGACCTCTGGTTTTCGTCTACACTTCTCATGTCTGTTTGACATCTGTGCACAGATATCCACCTGACATCTGTGCGCACCAGTTTTATGCCGGAGTCTTTTACACCCGAAACACCAGTTTTATGCCGGAGTCTTTTACGTCCGAGTTCTGGGACAATCTGTTTCAGTGCTTCGTTGAGTTTATGGCACTGAATATGAGTTTTATGGTGCACGAATGAGACTCTGTCAATGGCAGCGATCGCCAATGGCATAATCTTTACTGCCAATTCCAAATCGATGATCCCTTCATGCATACTCTTGATACCCTGCTCGCAAATCTGGAACAAAACACGGGCTTCGTTGCAGGTCACGACTACAAGTTGGGGTTTGCAGAGCCCATGTCGTGATCTGAAAAGTAAAACTGACCTGTTGAGTGCTCAACACCCAAGGGACCATCTCCAGCCCACCCTGTCACAGTGACCATATCCACGCAATGGCTAAAAAGCTCAGTGCAGACAACAATGCACTGGCAGTATCAGAGCCTCTTAGTAGATGCATTTTTGAAGATCTTAAAATGCCTTAGGGCGAGGTCTGCAGTTCGAATCTCCAGGCCGCCTTAGGGCCTTGCCTGAAGGAGGCAGATAAGCAACACCTCGTAGGGTATGGAGACGAGAAATCTCTACGCGGAGAATGCATTAAGCATTCCATCATGCTTGTTTTCATGGCCTCTACCTCACTTGCAGTCTTTGCCCCTGAAGCTCTGCCTGTTCTTCTTTCATCTCTTCACAACCATTTTCTCCTCTTTTCCACCAAGCTCTCTGTTTATAAGCTTAGGGTGTTTGAAGAGTTCCAGGAAATTGGGAAAAAGTTTCAAATCTCAGGAAGCCAAATTCACTTGGCATTAGCTGGAACTATAATTGGCCTTAACATCTTGGCCCTAAGTTTCTTCAGTCTTTTCACTCTGAGGGACCCAATGATTCCAAATAAGCCAAGTGTTTCTGCTGCTATAGAAATTTCTCAGGGTTTCAAAGCCCAAAGTGAATCGGAAAGCAGTGAACATATTCCAGTAGAGAAAACTCCCTGTTTTGAGAAACAAGACCCTCCCAATGCCTATGGGGAAGCACACTGCCTTGTGAAACCGTCAGCGATATCTGGATCTATTGCGGCCTTGCCATCGGTGCTGTGGGTGACTCCATTAACTGTTCACTGCGCTAGGAGCAGTACCCATTCTTAATGGCTACTTCCCACCACAATGATACTTGGGCCTCCACATGTCTGCGAATATCATGGCAAACGAAGGCCTGCCGCACTCGTTAAAATCAGTTCGCTCTGTTACTGTTTCAAACAAACCCATGTTAACCAATTTGTGCATCCCCACTCCTTTCATAAAACTACAGCCACATCTCATTTGATTCCAGACCAACTCGAGAGATTTAGATGCAATGAGCAATGACGAATGCCCTCCTTCAATATTACCAATTGCAAGAAGAAGTGCTTGAACAAGGGACGTGGGCAACAGACCGCCTGCAAAACCATCAGAAAATCAGATCTCCTTTCAATATCCTTTAAATAAAGTTCCATCAGTGGAATCTGCTAGAAAAAAATGGTGCCCAGATTGACGCCTTCCCGAGTCATCACAATGTTGTTAGGAAAACAACTAGGGTTTTAACAAATAGTTGAATAATTTTCTTAATCCACTCCATCAGAGGCAAATCAGATCTTATACCTGAAGTTAGCTTCTTGACACGCAAGAGATTTAACTAACATAGCGCAGAAGGGGCGATACCTCCTCTGGTTGCATTGTCACAGTTGGGCACAACGTGGGCAAAACAAAAGGTATGATGAGTTGCTTCCCAACACTCTTAAATACAGAAGCTAAAGCTATCATTTATTTGGCTCAAATGATTATAAATTGGTCTCCACCAATGAACTGATGTCTGCAACCTGTTTGTAAGTTGCTTTCATTTTTATTTGCATTGGTCTTATGGGTATATTATAGAGCCTTCAGGTATTTGTGGGGTAGCAGCTTTCCTGAAAACTTAAACTTGAATGATATTTGCTGCATAACCTTACACAGGCTAAATTTAGGAAACAATACTAAAGCACACAAGATTACACTCCAAATAGATTCAATTCCAACTTAATTTTTTATTTCAATTGCGTTGGGATCGCACACTACAACTAACCAAACAGTTCTGCCTCACAAACAACAGGAAGCACTTCCTAACAAGTTGTGGGAATGCATGATTTAAAACATCTTATGCTTATAAGGTTCCCGGTATTACTGTGACTAAATAAGATAATTGAAAAGAGGAGAATTTGAAATGTTTCAAGCTTGTTCTTGATATGACAGAATTTTGAACTGGCAAGTTTGATTTCAGTTTTGAATCTTGATCTTCGTCCAATGGAAGTGCCTTCATATATCAAATTTGCCTATGTGATAAATTGTTGGGGATTTTCCTTCTTTCAAGATTGTCTCTTAATTCTGGGTGTTTGTATCAACGTGTATTATACTCTGCACCTAATTCCAAATGACACTATTCTCTTGCATTGCTATGATGTTTTTTCTTGTTTTTTATGTTTTCCATACTATAACAGTTTCCTAGCTTGAGTTGGCATAGCTGGAAAAATTGCATGTAAATGATGAAAGAGAGCCTAGGACGAGCATCAGACATGTGATCTGCCTTACTTTCTAGCATGCATGACTGCAAAATTGCAAATCTTATCCATTGCATAGTTCTAATGTTTTTTTTTTCATTTTTTTCCATGGTAAGTTTGAGTTCGCATAGCTGGGAGAATTGCATGTAAATGACGAAAGAGAGTTTAGAAAGGGCATTGGACATGTGATTTGCCTTCTAGCATGCATGACTGCAAATCTTATCCATTGCATAGTTCTAATATCTTTTTCATTTTTTTAAATGGTAAGTTTGTGTGACCAAACATGTTGGAGCTGCAATGATTTGTTTCTATCGTGAACATGCACCAAGAAAATGCTTTCTCTTTTTTATTGCATGTAAGATTGCAAACACAGATTGCTGATACATAGGCCTGTGAAAATTCTATCACTGCAGCAACTGATTTACTTTTACTACATATTCCTCAATAAGTTATTTATGAAATTACTTCAGTGAACATTAAAATAAATATAGCTGCAGATATCACACTGTAATACAGAAACAAACATATGCACAAGAATCAACACATTGACACAGATATTTTGGACGCAGTGCCCGGAAAAACCCAATGTGGGAAAATCGGTGCAGCAAGGGAGAATTTTATTATTAAGTAGGAGAAATATCTGAATACAAATCTAGGATGCTCATTCAACAATCCTTTACAGAGAAAATATTGGCGGAAAATCTGAGTGAGTTTTACCTCACTTCACCTGGCAGAATTATGGCTGATTCGGCACAAGACTGTCTAACCCCGACTATTTCTGCATCACCTCTTCTGCCCATTACGTTAGCTTTCCTGACAGTTCCCGACAGTTTCCGCAGTTTCGACTTTTGCCCTCTGTGTCAGCTTTCCCAGTAGTTCCGGTAGTTTTGGGCAGTTTCGGCTGTTTTCGGCAGATCCGACTTCTGCCCTTTGTGTTAGCTTTCCCTGCTGTTCCGGTAGTTCCCGGCAGTTCTGGCTTCTGCCTTGTGCGTCAACATTCCCTGCTGTTCTGGCAATTCCCGACAGTTCCAACTGTTCCTAGCAGTTCCGGCTTTTGCCCTCTTGACTGCTCACCAGACCACTGGTTCAATTTCTTAGCTAACCCCGCTTCAGAAATTGAACTAATTGGTCTCCTTCAATGTGTTCTCCAAGTGACCCTCAAGCCTCCTCTTATTCTTTTCTCGTTGACAGATCAACGACCGAGATTAAGTCCCTAATCAGTGGCTAAGATTAATTTTGGCTTGATCCATGACTTTTGGACCATTCTAACACAATTTTATATTAATTCACATTAATATTTTATTTTCCCTAAGTTTAGACTTAGGGACTCCATTAAAAATATTAATTATTTTAATATCTCCCACACTGTTTAGAATCTGCCCAAACCCTTTCTGGGGATTGGAGATATCATGTGCCTTAGCCTCTCCACCAGTTTTCGTGGCTAGAGCATATCCGATGCTACCTCAAATCGACAAGGCCAATTTTTGCCTTTTTTTCTATCATATGTAAATACTTAGCCTCTCCACCAGTTTTCGTGGCTAGAGCACATCCGATGCTACCTCAAATCGACAAGGCCAATTTTTGACTTTTTTTCTATCATATGTAAATACTTTTATCTTTTGCATGATGGTTGCTCCTATTATAGTTTTACTAATTATTTTTTTGTGTAAGGTTCGCCATTTTATTACCGAAATAGAGCTTTACATGTGATAGTTCTCTGTGCCACTGGTCTGCCTACCATGAAACCAGCCCAGTAGCACAGATTGAGAATCTTGAGATTATATATATCTTGTTTCAACAGTTTAATAGACAAATAAAAGTTGCCACAGCGGACATGGAGTTCTAAGAGTGCAAAAACACATTTTTTCTAATTATTGACAACAACAAATGGCTGATTTAAATAAGGAATCATAGAAAATGATATGTATGTGAATGCTATTTTTAATTTGTTGAAGCTTTATTGGGAAATCTTGTTCCGTGTGAATTTGCTCTCTCTCTCTCTCTTTCTCTCTCTACACTTATTTATTTGTAAAAGGTATCCAAGATGAGCTCTTTCTCAAATAAATACTTAATAAATTTGCTAGTCAGAAGCCAGCCCTAAAATGTGTGCTCTAGTGATGGTGGTCACATTTGGCTATTCTTCACTAGGTTGAAGTTTGAAATGTCTATCCACTTTAGTGTTTTCAGTTGAAACACGAGCACTGAGGGGAAATCACAGAAGTTTTTACAAAAAAATGATATAACCTTAGCTTAATTGTGAAGGTTTTGTTGTGTTTATGGCTTCCTGAATTATCTGGGCAAAACAACCATTGAAGAGCAAATCATTTAAAACAAGCACTCCCTGTTTTTCTAAGCTGCCTGTTAAAGTCACCTAGGACATGCCCTTGTCCCCAACTGTTAAGATTGGCAACTAGGGCCAAACTCCATGTGGGTCATCTTAGTAATGAAAGCTGATAGTTTTTCTTGGATCCCTCTCATCGAGAGGTGTAGGATTGATCTAAAGATCATCTGATTCTGATAAGTATTCATGGAGATGAATTTATTTGTGTTATGGGACAATTCGTCAAGGTCGGCCAACAACCAAATAAACCCCACGTGTGCTCAATGTTTTAGTATAAATAGAAGTGGCCTTCAAGTCATTTCAACGCACTTGGGATCTCTTCCTCTCTACTTGTCTTTGGGTTTTAGTAAGAGGAGAGATCTTAAGGGATAATGCTGCCCTAATCCAAAGGGCAGAAGCCGGAACTGTCGGGAAAAGCCGGAATTGCCAGGAAAGGCCGAAAAAGCCGGAAAAAGCCGGAAAAGCCGGAACTGCCGGAAAAGCCGGAACTGTCGGAAAAGCCGGAAAAGCCGGGATAGCTGGAACGGCTGGAACTGTCGGGAACAGCTGGAACTGCCGGGCACTGTTGGGAACAGTTGGAATTGCCGGGAATAGCCGAAAAGCTGGAACTGCTCAAAAGCCAGAAAAGCTAGAAAAGCCAGAAAAGCTGGAACTGTCAGAAAAGCTGGAACTGTCGGAACTGCCGAAAAAGCCAGAACGGCCTGAATAGCCAGAGCTGCCGGGAACAGCTGGAACTGCTGAAATTGCTGGAGCATCTGTCTCAGAAGGAGAGCAGCATGCAAGGGACAACTAACTAACATTGGGACAATTGTATGGTACGTAGCAGCAAATACACCAAGCATGCAATGTTACAGCTAGCATGCAAGGGACAACTAGCATGCAACAACAAGCATGCTAATGACAACAAACATGCTAGGACAACAAGCAAGTAAGGGACACATAGTTGTGGAGGAGCGCCCCCCCCGAACCCGCTCCCGAATTGCGCTCCGAGCGGGAGCGGCTCGGGAGCGTGCTCTCGAAAAAAAATTTGCGCTCCCTGCCATTTTCGGGAGCGCTGTAGGGAGCGATCGCTCCGTCGCTCTTGGAGCGATTTTTAACGCCTGGGAGCGATCGGGGAGCGATTGCTCCCGATCGCTCCCGAGTATTAAAAAATCACTCTGGGAGCGTTTCGACGGGTGCCGGGAGCGATCCGACGGAAAAAAAATCCGCGGACGCCAAAAAAAATCCAATTTTATTTTTATTTTTTATTTTTTTTTAATTTGTTTTAAAAGCCCAATGGGCCTAAACAAATTTCATTATCACTTCGTTGAGCAAGAGCAAGAGCAAAGGAGCAAGGAGAAGCGAGGAGCAAGCCTGCAGAGGTAAGTAACTTAGTAATTTAGTTAGTTTAGTTAGTTTAATTTAGTTAGGTAGTAATTTAGTTAATTTAATTTAGTTTATTGAGTTTGAAAATCATGAATTTAAATTAAATTAATAAATTAAATTAATTAATCCCAATAAATTAAATTAATTTGCAGATTCAAGAATCAAAACCTTACAAACATCAAACACCATGGACCTGGCTATATTTCTTGGCATTTTCCTCTTCTTGGTCCCTTTTATGGTTATTATGGTGCTGGAGAGTAGGAAATGGAGGGGCCAAACTGAAGAGGGGGATGAAGAAGCTGGAGAAAGTCAAATTGGTGAAAACCCCGGTGAGGAGGAGCTGGAGGAGGGTGAACATGACCCTCAAAAAACTAAACAAGACCAAACTCCATTGTGGAAGTATGTTAACAGGGCTGAAACAGGGAGAGGGGGTGGAACCACTAAATTTCATTGCCCCCATTGCAACACTGATTACACAGGTTCATACACCCGTGCTAGAAGACACCTCTGTGGGAAAAGGCCATGGGATGGAGACAAACAAATAGGAATGAAAACTTGTACAGTGGTGTCAGTAGCGGATAGAACCAAATACATAAGGGAAGAGGAGGAAGCCTAATACAGGTCAAAAAAATCAAGGGGTTTCTTTGAACCAAGCTCACAATCACAAAGAACTCCTTCAACATCCTCCCAAGGCAGTGGATATGGAGGCACAAGGTCATCATCTTTAAGGCGTAGAACCATATCAGATTTCCTTGATGAGGGGTGTAAGAATGACGTGAATTCAAAGGTTTACAGGTTTCTCTATGCATGTGGGATACCATTCAATGTTTTTCGCTCACCTTATTGGCACGAAATGGTTTCTGCCATAAATGATGCCCCTAAAGGATACAAGATCCCTAGGTATGACAAGGCAAGAACCGTTGGCCTTGATCATGAAAAAGCAAAAATATCACATTCTTTGAATATAATGACAAGTTCTTGGACTGACCATGGGGTGTCCATTGTATCTGATGGATGGACAAATGTAAAAGGCAAGCCATTGATAAGTGTTCTTGCTGTGTCTGTTAGTGGTCCCATCTTTCTAACTGCACATGATTACTCAGACAAGTTCAAGACCGCCATCAACATTGCAGAAGCATTACTTGAAACAATTGAGCGTATTGGCCCATATAATGTCATCCAAGTCATCACTGATAATGCTCCTAATTGTAAGGCAACGGGAGCGATTATTGAGGATAAATACCCCAACATATTTTGGTCTGGATGTTTGGTTCACACATTGAACCTTCTGTTGCATGATATTGTCAAGAAAAAAAATGAACAATACCAATGGATTGGTGATTTGTACAAGAAAGGCAAACAAATGATAAAATTTATTACAAATCATAGCAATACCCATGGCCTTTTCCGTAGTCACTCGAGATTGGAGTCGTTGAAGATTGTGAAGAGCAGATTTGGTAGCTATTACCTCACCTTCAGGCGCCTTTTGAAGGTAAGAGAGGCATTGGCTAGCATGGTATCAAGTCCAGATTGGAAGGTATTAAAGGAAAGGGCTACAAATGCAGCTGACATGGGAGGTTTTGAAATGGTGGAGGAGGCTGCTCTTGATGGTCAGTTTTGGACAAGTGTGAGGCAAGTATTGGATTTCACCAAGCCCATTTATCACATGATTCGGTTTGCAGATACAGACAAACCAGTGATTGGCGAGGTGTATGAGCAGATGGATACCATGTTGGGGGAAATAAAAGATATTGTTCATAACAGAGATCCCAACTTGTACAAACTGATTCATGATTGTGTGTGTGAACGGTGGAATAGACTTAATCTTCCACTACATTGCTTGGCGTATATCCTTATGCCAAAATACTACTCTATATCTTGGTTGGGCCAACCTGCGACAGGGGGTAGGGTTAGGACCAAACCCCATTTAGATCCAGAGGTAACTAAAGGATATTTGGAAGCATTAGAAAATTTGGTACCTGTCAGGGAGGAATGTGCAGCTGTGCGCTTTGAAATAGGCAGATACTTCAGTGGCACTGGTTTGTATGGTAACTTCCATGCAATGGATGACAGAGATAGATTTGATACTCTCACATGGTGGGAAACATATGGCGGCCACGGACTCTTGCCAAAATTGGCAAAAAAAGTTCTTTCACAGGTTGTAAATACTTCTTCTGCAGAGAGGTGTTGGAACACCTACAGCTACATACATAATGTGAAAAGAAACAAACTCAATGAAAACAGAGCAGAAAACTTGGTTTATGTGCACTACAACTTGAGGTTGTTGAGTCATTACTGTGATTGGGCTTATGAGGATCCCACATATAAAATTTGGGACAATCACCCAGAGGATGGCAATTTGGAGGATGGCATTGTACATATTGAAGAACTAGAAGAGGAACTTGTAAGGGATGAAGATGAAGCAGCTGCAGCAGCCATGCCACCTCCACCTCCATCTCCACCATCCAGTAGCAGTGCTCGAGGTCCGAGTCTTGTTCCTTTGCTGTCGCCACCTCCATCGAGGTTCTAGTTCTGGTCGTCAGTCTGTGCGGGAGACTCCTAGAAGACCACCACGACCTGCTTATACTCTTAGAGACTCTCGTGGCAAGGGCCACATGTAGATTTACAGTTTACTTGTCTTTTTTAGTTTCTATTAGACTTTAGTTTTCATAACTGTTGAGTTTTGAGTCCTTGACTCTTGACTCTTGACTCTTTCATATCATAATGATATTTTTTGTAAACAATATATCACTGTGACAATGAGAATTTGAAGTTTGAAGTTGGGCCTTAGCAATTATAACTCATTGGTAATGACGTGAATTATGAATATGATGCTTCGTGAAAGACTAAAGTTGTTTCATTTCATTTCATTATTCATGTTTCATTTTATAAAATTTATAACATTTCTTATCATGTTAACAGTTAGAAGTTAGGACTTAGAAATATCTTAGATATTACTTCTTGTAATGGTTAAACTTAGCTTACAAGTACAACTTTGGTGATCAATGATGATAAATGTTATTGAATTTTCAATTTTGAAAGCTTGAAGTTGAAACTTTAAGATTGAATTTGATGAATCATGATTCACGATACTCAATATGTTGCAGTTGTAATATGTATTTTACTAACTTGTGGACATGGTTGATGACGATTATAATTTTTAGATGATTGATGTGATATGGTTCAATGATCAATCTATGTTTTTTTTTTTTTTGGTTGTTATGTTTTTTATGTCTAATTCATCATTCTACATGTTTTTGTTGACATATATGTATCAAAAATTAAAAAATATATATATTTTTAAAAAATCGCTCCCGGATTCGCTCCCAAACCGGGAGCTTCTGAAAATGGTCGCTCCTGTAGGAATTTACAGGGTAAGTTCCTCAGAAAGAATACCAAGAGGACACCGCTCACAACCAGATCTCAAATCAATACACCAGTATTTTTGACGTGGTTAAAACCCTCAGAGTGCAAGGAGGGAAACAGTCCACGGCCTGTCCCAACGTGGGTACAGACAATTTATTAATCAAAGAATGAAAATTTACATAAGCTTCTCTCATGCACGGATTGCCCGAACAATGACCCTCCATGCGCTTTAAATAGAACTCATGGACCAATCGGGTGTCAAGCCACGGATCAAGTGTCGGTAATACCGAGGTGAGAGTGAACCGTCGGATCACTACATATCATGACCGTCGGATTGTAAGTTACAAAATGTACAACGGTAACGAAACACACTTTACCTAACTCTAACCTAACTCTATACTAGACCAAGTTGAACTTAACTATATCCTATGTGTCGGAATATCCTAACATCCCCCTTAAGAACAACTTGGGATAGGATTGAAGGATTTACAAATATGACACAATAGGAGAAGGAAGGAGGCACTAGAGCCTATCCCCCTTAGTGACAACTTCCTGAACTCCAAGCATATATCGAAGTTTAGTGAACTTCGCCTCTGTGAGAGCCTTTGTGAAGATGTCTGCAACCTGATCATCTGTTGGACAATATTGCACTTCAAGAACATGGTCATGAATGAGCTTTCTGATGAAGTGCATGTGTAGTTCAATGTGTTTGCTGCGCTGATGCTGGACTGGATCTTTGCATAGCTGAATGGCACTTTGATTATCACACCAAAGTGTGGTTGGATGCTGCTGCTCAAAGCCAAACTCTGATAGGATCTGACGAAGCCACAAGGCTTCCTTACTAGCTTCCACGGCACCACGATACTCTGCTTCTGCTGATGAAAGAGAAATGGCAGCCTGTTTCTTACAAGCCCATGTAATAGGTCCTGAACCAAGAGTGAAGACATAACCGGCAGTAGACTTCCGATCATCAAGGTCACCAGCCCAATCAGAATCAGTGAAACCAACTAACAGAGGAGCTGCTTTGGCACTGTAATATCCTAACAGCTCCCGCTCCCGTTTTCGCTCCCGTTCCACGCTCCCGCTCCCGCTCCCGCTCCCCGCTCCCGCTCCCGCTCCCGCTCCCGCTCCCGTTCCACGCTCCCGCTCCCGCTCCCAAGCAACATGGAAGGGACAAGAAGCAAGCAAGGTGCAAACAACATATAGGTTAGGATGGCAACATGGTGTAGCAATGGCACATAATGCAGTACACTGATGGGTACAACGATGATTAATGAAGCATGATGAGATGCAGCATAGTGATGATGGGTGCAACGTGGCGCAGCGCGGTGAGGTGCAGCATGATGACGAAATGCAACTCAACGATAGGTGAAGGAGTCACCTTGGAGAATCAGTTGAAGCAACATGTCTTCAACTGATCTCATGTATCATCTTCTTAGAGATGATCTATGCTCTTATCTAAAAGTGTGGACTTCTGTTGTAACCATACTATCTCTCTCTCTCTCTCGAAGAATTGATCAAGGGTTTCCCCACATTGGGGTTTTTCCCTGGCTAGTGCCTTATCTTGTGTCCTCTTGTCTTGGCTTGTCTTCTGCGATTTATGTTTATGTTCTATCTGTAGTTTACTTTAATGCTGATGTGATTGCTAATCTGGAAAAGATATTGAACTAACTGTGAAAATTGAAATAAATTTCTCTAAGCATAGAACATACCTAAAATTAACACCAACCCACTTATTTGTGTCTTAGGGGTGAATTGATCCATGGTGGGTGGACTGACATGCCTCCATCTTCACTGCTGATTCTCAGACGCACTACCCCATTGACCTGAATTATAATATTGATAACATATAACTGAAGGTTCCAGAAATACCCTCTATTCATCATGTTGTTCCTTCCTGGTATTTGAAAATTATCTCTGTTATTTTCACCATTAAAACATTTTTTGTGTGTGTGCGGCAACATGTTTATCTCATTCTGTATCAAGATCACTTGTTCTTAATATGGGCATGTTTGTGGCAGAGTGAACTCTTATATTATAGCTGTCTTGAACCTGCCCGTAAGTTTCTATGGTCTACCTTTTGCCAGGTTTCAACAGCCAATAAGAAATAATGAAGACAAGTGGGTGGGAAAGAAATATGCTGGATGATCCTCACCTCTTTGTCTAAGCATTCTTGTATTCAAGGATTTTAGGAGCACATCATGGAAGTCACTCATACCACCTGGATTATCCACGTTGTCATTTGTTTCAACTTGGTAATCATATAGCTTTGCTGCTGAACCATGTATGCCACAAGCCTTTTACATGTCAAATTGTTTCATTCATGTTCTGAATATCTCTTTTAAATAAATCCTTTCACTAGAGTTACACGTGCATGAAATTCATTCACACATGATTATAATTTGGCCCAACTGGTATTTTACCTTCCCAACCTCAGCACAAATCCAAAGATAGTCCTTGATGAAAGTCCCTGCAGCCATTGTTTGAGATTTTTCTGTTGGAAACAGAGAGAATTTCTAAAAGTACTTATGATATAAGACATGCAAGTAGGGTTGACCCTTTATTGCTCAAAAAATTGGTCAAATAAGTTGCATATTGTGTGAAATTTGTACTTGTTTGATCTGCACATTTGCAGTCATATGATACAATTGTTTTATCTCTGCAAATATGATTGTATGTTCATAAAATCAGAAAAGACGAGTATTCTGATGCACACACTTTTATAAACTTTTCTTCTGGTCATTGAACTCCTCACTACTAACGTTTTGAATATATCATCTTTTTGTAAGGCTTGATTTAATGTTCTTCACATATTTAAATATTCTGGAATAATAAGCATCTAAAAGTTTAAAGTAGAGATTTGAGCTTCTATGCCTTGATTTTAGCATGATCTCTCTCTCTCTCTCTCTCTCTCTCTATATATATATATATATATATATATGTCTGAACTTTTGTAGTTATGACATTTTTACAAAAAATATCTGATTTTATCATATTCAGGCCATGACACTTCTTCAGTACTTACGGGAACCAAGACAAGGGAGCCCCAGAGCGCAGCACTAGGATTTTTCACTAACTTGATCAGGAACTCTGAGGGGCAAACTCTTCACCATGACATGAAGACCGTCAAGTTTTGAGTAACGGGTTCTAAATATGAATAGCATTGTATTTCTTGTGAGTTCCATAACATTACCTTAAAAACGTTTGTGTGTCATAGGTTGTTTCACAGAAAAAATATTCAATAATTCTACGCATTGTTTCAGAGTGACAGTTTTACAGGTGGCAAGTTGGCTTGCAGTTCCTAGTGTTGTTCAAAATTAGCAGTCAGCAGATCTGAATTTATGGTTGAAATTTGGTGATTTCAGTGGCATTCTGGCGATGCATGCGTATTATTTTTATGTACAGAAAAATGAAAGAAAGGTTGTTACTTTCTATGTAATTAGATTTTGTCCTTTTGTATGGGAGGGTGTAAACTGTGCATTGCTTTTACAAATTTAACCCTCTGTAGGATTTGATGAAAGCATATGACTGCAAAAGATAGAAAAGCAGTACAAAGTTCTTATATAGAATCATTTTTATTGTGGTGAAGTCAACTTTATGATTATAAATATAGATTTCTAAGGAGGATACAAGCAATATGAAAGTAAGTCCCATCACCAACTCCGGCCTCTGGAGTTTTGGTGTTTGGAATCGATTTGCAGTAGTCCCACCTGTGTTCAAATCTCTGGAGGCATCACCCATACACCCGTAGTGTAGGAGGATACAAGCAATATGAAAGCAAGTCCCATCACCAACTCCGGCCTCTGGAGTTTTGGTGTTTGGAATCAATTTGCAGTAGTCCCACCCGTGTTCATGCTATAATGTTGCCATTATGTTGTATTGTATCTAAACCCATGTCACATGCTTTCGATATCGTCAGTATCTAAACCCATGTCACATGCTTTCAATATCATCAGTATTGCAAATGCTATTGACAAAATGTCTTGTGATTGCATATCTGAATATACTTCTGGTGCTACATTTTAAAATTATACAAAATAGTTATAGTTTTCATTTAAAGGAAATTCAAATGTACACGAGATTGTAGCTTTGAAACATAGCAATCTTAGTATTTAGTTCCTTACACAGGCTGAAAGGAAAAGGAAAACATGTCTCCTGTACACTAATTGTCTGGTAAAAGACAAACAAAATGGGGACAGTTATGTAGAAATGCTATTGGGGATCGGTTGACTGCAGGGTTCAACTATACAGGATAATTACAAAGAATACTAGAATGCTTTTTACATGGCAAGAAACACCTTTTTTTAAACCTTGAATTTTAATTAGTTTGGATAATAATAAGCTTTGTAGTAAGATTCTGCTTAAGCGTTCTGTTGTATTTAGATGGCTGATTTACCTGATATTCCTCTGTTCGATACACCACTGTGTTGCCTGAATATAAACATTTCCAGGAATATTACTGTCAAAGCAAGCAATTCTTCATTTTTTCCAAAAAAACTATAACATGAAACAGAAGATATACCTTGACCTGTAATGTCAGCTTCAACTTATAGGCAACTTTATGTATCTTCTGTGAAAGTCGTGAAGATCCTGAAGATTGCAGAAAGTAGAATTGGAGCAAATAATTCAATGTGGAGGTAGAAAATTTTTAAGTTCCAGAAGGCCATGGAGAGATAGTGCCCAGTGTCCAATCTCCTTCAATATATTTTGTTCATGGTTGGAAACTATCATGCATATTAAAGGATAAAATAATAAAGTAATTTATTAATGTGGGACGTGTTAAGCCCCTTTCTCCAGAAGGTCAAACAGCTTTACCTCGCCGCATCCCACACAAGAACTCTACAGTTCTTAACTTGCTCAGTGCTTGATTGAAAAGCTTTAAAATATTAAATGAGTGAAGATAAACTAATTGAATGGTGCAACGAGTGGGCGTAATACCTGATTACAGGATTATCCTTATATATGGTGAACTCTATATCTTAGTTATTTCTAAACATATGAAGTAATGTTGGGTTTATATTAGTTGATAGCATCTAGCAATTGACTCTGGCTCTGCTATGCAGCTTAAAATAAACGTTGTAGTTGGACTTGATTTCTGGGTTTTTGGTTCGTTGTTGCCAGAGGCCTAGACCAAAGAGGGGGTAGTCCTTCCAGAAAAGTTCTGGAAGTGAAGTGTTCCTGGGAGTGCACCTTGGAGTGTTTTCCTAGAATACTACAGAAGAGTGGACCCAGAATTTTCTATGGCCTTTGACGAGGAGGGTTGGGATTGTGGGAATGTGCTTGGATGACATCCCTAACAAATTCTTAATAAACTAGCAGGGTAGATTATTAGTACACTTTTGAACCTTGCACTTGCTGGCAAGGAATTAGCCAACTACCTAATAACATTAACAATCTTGAATCCATTTAGCTAATCCCTTGAATTCTTTATGAGCTAACTTCTTGAATTCTTCATTTATTTAAACATTTGTTGTTGACACAGAATTATAGCACACCCAAAACTATTATTCTGTATATTATTATTACACACAATATCACATGAAGTTAGGCCGCAAGATAGATTATCTTAGCTAGACAATCTAGATAGTTTAAGAAAAAATCTCAACCACACACTAATCTAAGAGCTATCTTAGGACCATACTTTTTAAATACAACTAATTAACAATCTCCTAAATAATACAAACTACTTACATAGATATTACAATATATATGATGAGGAATATCAAATATTAAGAGTAAGAGTTAATATCTCCAACAAATATTTTACATAGTATGTCAACATCTTTTAATATATGTGCCATCTAAGATGAGGAAAATTGTTAGAGCATAACCAGAAATTTAAAAGCTTGGACTTCATCGTTTTAAAGGATCTAGGTTTGGGTTTCCTAGTTTAAAATTGCTCAATAGCCTGTTGCATCTTCCTATTACTTGGCCTCAATGGTTTGTATACATAATCTTTAGCACAAACATACCGTTCATAAGATACACATGTTCCCCATATGTATTATGGGGAATTCTCTTCTGATGCAACCTTTGCAAAGATAAGTACACAAGTGCATTGAGGTAGGTAACATGCTTAGGGCCAACAAGAAGAGGGAGAATATGTAAGAGAGAAGGTCAACCTCCTTGACGATCTTTGTGCAATTAAAAATTTCATGATGAACTACAGGTTTTCGGTGCTTTGATGGTTTGTATAAACAACTTAACATCCAAATCATAAGATACATAGGCTGCCCATACAGATGAGTAACTCCTAATGCATCCATTGTTAGTCTCTTTAGTACACATGCATGATATAAATAATATGTGGAGGTTAGTACACATGCATGATATAAATAACATCTGTGGAGTCAACAAGGAGATAATTTATTTGGGCATTGATTAACTTCATTTTTTTATTATTTATATTTATATTTATTTATTTATTTAAGAAATGTTGTAAAAGAGGCATAATATCTGGTCAATATAACGAGTATAATTGTAAAAGAAATAAATGATAAATATATACACTTTATTATATATAGTAAAAATCCATAAAACTAAGATATCATCTTTTACAATATCTATATAAAATTTAAAGTTGCCAATACATATGGCATATGACATACATATCTACAAATGCGTTCCTTGTACCATTTTTCCATTTTATATCATTTATCCAATTTAAAAAACCTATCGGCCTCTCTTTGCACCTTTTGGGGAAATTGCTAGTATTATTGACTAAAGAATAATATACCCCTATCTTTATCCTTTAAAGTAAGTCGACAAAAAAAAAATCCTAACTAATGAGCAATCAAGGTACATGACAAGTGGTATCAGAGCCTTAGGTTCAACTCATGGACCTAATCGGCTTGAAAAGTTGAGAATTATAAGTCATGGAAATAAGACCTTTTTAATATTCCTTTTTAATATTCCATAAACTTAACAGCAATAATAATAACTGGTTCACTGAAGTGGCAAGATTTCATGTTTGATTATGAACCAATATAAGTCTAATTGGCTAGGTTCATGGTATGTAGTTTCCGAGTAGTGTCTCCTAAGGCCATTGTAAACAATCGGCGGGAGTAAGGGAAATCTTGTTGGGAAACAAGGAATTAGCACCTAATAGAGGTCACTCAAACTTGTGATACGATATTCCAGTCCTATTATTTTGGAGAAAGGATAAAGATAGAATTGACATGACAACTTGTGCGTTTCACAACCCAATAAACAACCCGCGGGAGTAAGGGAAATCTTTTTGGGAAACAACAAATTAGCACCTAATGGAGGTCACTCAAACCTGTGATACGATATTCCAGTCTTATTATTTTGGAGAAAGGATGAAGATAGAATTGACATGACAACTTGTGCGCTCCACAACCCAATGAATAGTAAGTAAATATAACAAGATCGGGTACGCATAGACGTGAAAGGAAAGGTAAGGTATTAAAGATTTTCAATTGCTTAAATATACTTGGTCAAGACTTGAATTATTTAACTTACCGCAAAGTAGGATACTACAGTTTAGAGAATCTTAACTAAGTAAAGACTGCCCACCACAGTTTCTAGGGCAGGAAACAACTCATCTTTTAAATTTGAACAGGAAAATTGATATTGTATTTAAGGCTGAAAGTTTCACTAATAAGATGTTCCATTTCTTTTTTTCTTAGCCCCTGTTCTCTCCTTTGAATCTTTTTGTTCATTCATATAAAGCTCAGAAACACTGCCAATAATATTTGCTTGAACCTTTTGATAGCTGCCAAATTTATATATAATAGTTGAATCTGCAGCATCCCCTTGATAGATATGTCTGGCATACATATCTACCAGACAATCCTCCAAAAAGAAATTCCGTTCACGCCCACTTCTAAATATGTGACTAAGAATCTTCTGTCCCTCTTGCATAGCCGATAAGCCTACACAAGCATTTAGTACAAAGGGAAAGGTGAAATTATTTGCATTGATTCCTGCTCCTTGCATTTGGTAATAAAAGCTCAAGGGCTTCCCCACAGAACTCATTTCTGGCACTCGTTGATCATCATACTCGATATAAAAATATTTCCACATCTATCGCATATTTTGTCAAACATTCTGAGCACATCCTTCAAAACAACTAACTGCAAATAAACACTCACGAGCTTGGTACCGACAAAGACGTCTGGTTCCAGTCCAATTATGAAAAGGCATGGAGTTGGCTGAATAAATTGATGTTTGTGCAGGCCTAAAAGAGAAAAGCATGTGGAAACCAAAATAGGTAAACCAGCTTCAAATGGAGGATTGGCAATAGTGGTTACATTACTATTAGAGTTTTTATGCCTCTTCCCGTCTTGATCAAAATACTCATTGAGCATAAAGGTGAAGAGGAAATAGGGAGAGCACATAGGTTAAGGGGAAGTCTTTCCTCATCATTTCTCTCCTCTCTAATTCTATTAATTCTATTTTTTTCATTTAGTTCTTTTTTCTTGTCTCATTCAACCTTTACATTTGTCTATGTTTTACATGGTTCATTAACCATCTTAAATTGGCCAATTAACATTGCATGTACTGAACCTTACACCTATTCTTCCATTCATATCTATTTTCAATCAATTAATGAGAATATGGATTAAAGTAATGATGAATCATACCAATCATATAAATAGAAAATAATGCTTTATTCTCTAATAAAAATAGATAAACCAATACAAATATAATCAGCGTCTTTCTCAATCTCTGTCCATAGTTATACTCACTTTACAACAATAATTCACAACAATAATCATCAAGACATTAAACCTCAGTCCACAGTTATACTCACAACAATAATCATCAAGACATTAAACCTCAGTCCATAGTTATGCTCAATACAACAATAATAGTCCACGTTTATACTCACTTTGCAACAATAATAATCAAAATATCAAACCTCAACATGTCACTAGCAAAAATGCAGTTATAATACAACAATAATTCACAACAATAATCATCAAGACATTAAACCTCAGTCCACAGTTATACTCACAACAATAATTTACAACAATAATCATCAAGACATTAAACCTCAGTCCATAGTTATACTCAATACAACAATAATAGTCCACAGTTATACTCACTTTACAACAATAATAATCAAAATATCAAAGCTCAACATGTCACTAGCAAAAATGCAGTTATACTCACTTTACAACAATAATTCACAACAATAATCATCAAGACATTAAACCTCAGTCCACAGTTATACTCACAACAATAATTTACAACAATAATCATCAAGACATTAAACCTCAGTCCATAGTTATACTCAATATAACAATAATAGTCCACAGTTATACTCACTTTACAACAATAATAATCAAAATATCAAAGCTCAGCATGTCACTAGCAAAAATTTGAACTTGGATGGAGAGGGAGGATGATAATAGTTCTTCACCACCACTAGAGATAATCCCAATTGACTTCTTTTCAAGGAATATATTTTAATATATTGAAATTTTGCTTATCTCTCTCTAAGTAATCCCTTGTAATCAAATTTTCAATACTTCTTTTAAATACTTTTACATTTATCTCGAACATCCCTCCATGTTGCTCGTTGCATTCGTTCATTAGTTGTTCATAATGCAAAGACTTTTTGCTCTTCATGATGCGGACTATTAAGGCACAAATTTCGTGATATCTGTTCATATCAACATTCTCAATGACCTTTTTTTTCTCTTTTTTTATCTTCGGTTGGTAGTAGGATCTTAATCTTCTCTTTTCTATTTGTAAAACTGTAATTGATTTCAAAAGTATCGCTGAGAGATATTTCTTTTGTATCAGCCTCCTTGAGCAAAATTTTGTACTTGGCAAATAGAATAGAATGTAGCAGCCTTACAAGATCCTCATCTCTCAAATTCAGTCCAGCTTTGATGTCTAAATAACTCAACTTTTGGGAGCTGTTAAACAATAACAATAAAATTGCATAGTAAGGTGTTACTACCATTTCTATTTGCTCAGCTTGAAACTTGCCAATGACATTACAGGTCCCTGTCGAATATAGCCATGTAAGCTGTCGATGTTGAGTGTATGTAGAATAAAACTCTTTGAATGTGTTCACACATTTAATCATCTCCAAGGGCAACCTAGGTTCAGAAGATTTGAAAGGGGGCCAAAATGTGAAATTCAATACTCTGACATCCAAGTTTATTCCAGGATGGATATTTGGATTATTAGTCAGGTATGCCTTAAAGCTAGCTTGGTTCACCTCTGCTTGTAACATATCTTTAACCATGCTCTCCATCTTTGATGTCAATTGATTACCAATATGCTGCTTTAGTTTTAACAACATGTTCAGCTCACGAGCATTATCGGTACTTTTATGATACAGTAGTCGACCAGCTAGCTTTCTTCTATAGAATTTCCCAAAGAGATCTTTATCATTCACATATTTCAGAAATTTAATGACATTCTCTAGAATACCCTCAATCTCATCGGATCTTAATCTTTTACTACTGCCACCCTTTCTAAGTACCATGTCACAGAGCAAGGCCAGGAATTCTTCACTGGTGTTTCCTGCCACTCTTTTATTACAGATTTCTACAAATGTTTCATTTAAAGCTTTATGCAAAAGAGCATTGTGACGAAAGACATGGATAATGTCCTCCACAAACTTGTCATGCAATTCCATAACTGTATTTACAAATGCAACTTCTTCTTGCATGCCACCTGTATCCCTTCTCCCTGCCTTATCAGTTATAGCATCCAGATCCCTCATAACTAGTGGAGTGCAGTCTCTAATTACATGCTCTTTGAAAGCATTTACCATTGTTTCCAGACCTTCAGGTACTCTACAAAACAGACTGTAAAGCTTTGAAAGATCATGTTTGTTGTCACTCCTAAGAAGGGCACAACAAGAAGGACCCAGATTTTCAAGAAGTTGGGTCTTGTAACCTGAAAGGAGTTCATTTGGTACCATCTCCAACAACTTCTCCCTACTCCTGTGCAAATAATGGGCAGCTATTTCCTCCTCACGTTGCATACATTCCCCAGCCTTCAACAGATAATCCATACCTGAATTCTCCCCTAAACTCCATGAACCAGCTCTTTGAACATAGAAATCTTTAGTATCTTCCAACAAGGGCACTTCAATTTCATTCGCATATACATCCATTCCAATATCTACAAAAATACCCAAAACTCCTTCCAATAAAGTGCGATCGACCTGCAATCCCCGGCGGTCTTCACGAATCAGAGTAATCACGGCATCCCTTACATGGATCCGCATTTCACCGAACACAAACTTCCGAAAATACTTCTCTGCAACTTCTGAAACTGAACGCTTTATTTCCTTTCTTTTCAAAAGCATCTTTTCCGAAAAACTGAACATGGTTGATAGGATTGGGACCATCTCCTTGTGAATTCTCCAACGTCTGACAAACTCTCTCACCACGGCCTCGCCTTGCTTTTCCCTTAAAGCTGGCAAAACCCTTGAATTGAAGTAAATTAGAAGTGTCTGCTTGTATCTCTTATATATTTGCTTGAAATTGTCGATTCGTTTTGCCCAACCACTTCGGCCAGCATGATTATACTGAATCGAATAAACAAGCACGTAATCGTCTACGGACCAGAATTTTCTCTTTTCGAGACTTCCTTCTTCCAGGGTGCTTATTAACTTCTGCATAATGTTATTTAAAACATCCCACGTTTGTTCGACGCTTAATTTTTCCATATCATCTACGCTCCATTTCTTCGAATCCATAGCTGGTAAAACTGCTCTGTTTTCGTTGCCAAGACAAAATAAAATTTCGTATCAAGAAATGGAGATGTCATATCAACGGTAACATCGGTATATATAGATTGGGTAGGATTGCAAACGGAATTTGGATCGTTTGTTTGGTTTACTGCAATTATTGGCTTGGATTTCTTTGGGTAAATATTGGGCTTCTTGGTCTTTACCTACCCTCTACATTCTTACCTACCTTCTACATACAGTATGAGAGTGGATCCAACATAAAAACTTAAATGTACATATGTAATATTTGATATTTAACATTTTTAATTTAATGGGAATATCAATCTAAGTATTATTATGTATAAACCCAATATAAATTTAAAATATAAAAAAGTTTAAGAAAAATATAAATAACCTTGAGGTATATATATATATGTCTTTATATTTAAGAAAATTCAAAAAATAGGTTTTATTTAGGTGAAGCCTATGACCCAAATACCATGGGACAAATAATTGTCAATACCATGGGTCAAATACCATATTTATAAAACAGAATGGTAAATAAATAAATAAATATAGATAAAAGAGGTATAAAGAGATATGGTAAATAAACAAAACATATCAAATAGGATTAGAAATCAACATCTAATTATATACCAAGCATGGCCAAATACCATGGTAAATAAAAGAAATGATAAATAAATATAAATATAAATAAACTAGAAGTACAGTAAATAAATAAAACTTCTTTTTATATTTACTTTATACTTACTAACACTAAGAAAAAAGGATTTTATTTAGGTGAAGCTTATGGGCCAAATTATTTTTAATACCATCCAAATTATTAAGCCTAGTATTAATATTAAAAGATTATATTCTTATTTAAGCAAAGTCTTTAAGTAGAAATCACATAAGCTGGGTCATGTCCTGTCCTCCGAGTTTATGTAGGTATTGGTGTCCTTTTTATAGTATTTGTTGTTGATTTATTCTTCATTAGAATTTATTTTCTAGATCTTTCATGTTTTATTGAGTATTTTATCATCTTATTCGTTCTTAACTCCTTTTAATATTTTTGTTATTTGTTTAATGGCTTTAGCCCCATATTTTTTTTTGAATATATATATATATAAATATATATATTAATTTATTTTTATTAATTAATTTATATATATATATATATATTTCTTTTGGCTCGTGTAAATTTTTGTTTTATTTATTTATTTTCCATTAATTATTTTTAATTTAGTTAATTTATTTCTATTATTATTTGTATTTATTAAATGATCTTGTTCCATTAGGGTCTTGACTCCTTTTTATAATTTTTGACTTCCCTCCTTGTTTGGAATTTGATTGTGATTTTTTTATTCTTGTTATTTTTTTTTAACATTTGATTTTAATAAATTAATTTAAATATTATTTTTCAAAAACTAGCCGTTTAATATACTCATTACTTATTAATATTTGTTTTAATAAATTAATAAACAAATACCATCATTTAAATATTATTTATTTTTAAAAAACTACTCGTTTACTTAATAATATTTGTTTTTAATATATTAATAAATTAATATCATAATTTAAATATTATTGTTCAAATATAGTTGTTACTTGAAATTTTGGTCTCCACATTGCTCTCTATTTAAGCCTTTGCCATGGTCTGCCTCTTCATTTGGTCCTGATGATGAACCATGCGTTGGCCAAAAATTTTTCTTACGTGATTTCTATTGAAAACCAAAAGACTTTGCTTAATTCATTATGGATCACAGAAGCCTCAATATAGAAATATTCTTATTATTAAATTTAATATTCATATTAATATATTATAATATTAATATTATCAAATATAATAACTTCAGATTAATACAATATTAAAATTTTTATATTATAATATATCATGTAATATATTAACTCTAGATATATATGGGACAGAAGAACAAAGACATAGAGTGATAGAGGTGGAGAGATAGGGGGAGTGACAAAGGAGAGATGGAGATAAATTGAAGGAGAGGGGAGAGGAGGAATGAAGAGAGAGAGGGAAAGGAATGAGAGAGGTAGAGAAGGGTAAGAGAGGGAAAGGAAGACACAAAGATGGAGGGAGGAAAGAGAGAAGAAGAGAGGTAGGGAGATAGTGAGAGGATTAGAGCGTGTAGAGAGAGAGAGAGGGAGAGAGAGATGGGAGAAGACAGAGGGAGGTAGGAGAGAAAGGAAGGATGATAGAAAGGAGGAGAGAGGGAGGAAAGAAGAAAGACATAGAGAGTGAGAAGTGGAGAGAGAGAGTGTGTATGGTTAAGGGTGAGATAAAGAGACAAAGAAGGAGACATAGAGAGAATGGGGGAGAGAAGGAGAGAGAAGGAGAGGGAAGGATATAGTAACATACTTAAAGAGAGAGAGAGAAAGAACAAGAGACATGACTTGAGAGATAAGATAACATAATTATATTTATGTCCAAATAATGACCACAAAGTAGGTTAAAGGGATTGTTGAGTACAATGATTTTTATACAAAGTGGGAGAACGAAATGGTCTCCTATAAAATATACAATGCTTGAATTAAATCAACATTTGGCCCTAGCAGAGAAGATCCAAGAGCTAATAGGTATGAGGATTAGACCCATCTCTCCTAACATCCGAGGTTGAATGAGTAACACTGAAGAAACTCAACAAACTATGTTGGCTCGATGAAGAGCCAGTGTCAAGTGCAGGTTGTCCACTTAATCGTTTCCTTGGGGGTTCGCGCATTGATAAATGTTGGAGGACCTAATTTGTCTCCTAGGAACAGATCTGACACAGATCTTCTCTTGAGATCTCGTGTAGCAGGGTTAGTTCCCATGGATCGTCGTTGATCCGGAGTTTGGATATGTATTGGTATCAATCGATCTCTTGGTGCCCTTGTTTGAAGGTAGTACCCTGATGTTATAGACATTTTTGGGCACCGCAACCCTAATCATAAATGTCCATAAACTAAGGGCTCCTAAGTCCCTAAAGGTGTTGTTCCAAACCTTAAAAGAACAAGGCCAACTGATTACAACATCTCCCAGAAGTTCTCCATGAAAAACTACTCAGAACTGGTCAAAACTGGACCATTTCACCTGCCCCATGGTCGAAGTCCGTTGCATCCCATTTGAATACACACAGTAGGTGTGATGCATGTTGAAAAACCCTTCTATGGGGTGCGATGGGCGAGAGTGAACAAATGGCAGGGTCAATCTGCAAGGTGGAGAAGCATGGAATCTTCTAGAAACTTCTCTTGTGACACTTGCCTCTCTGCATTCTACCAGGGATGAGTAAGAGATCATCAATCTCCAAGTGGAATCAAGAACTATCAGAGAGAGGACACTAATCAAATCTCAAAAGCTGACTCATTCCCCTTGCAAACATCTATATATGGATCCCTCATCCTAGAGATCCAGAGGCTGGAATTTTGTATCTTGTAAGGAAGTGCTGTTGGTTTCTGGGTGCAATATCATAGTGTTGGGTGATCTAAGCTTTTCATGAGGTGAAGAAGGGCTTTATTGCTGAGAGGATGATGCTGGGTCAGAACAATTGGTTGTAATCCTCTTTGCTCTTTCTTGATTATCAATAAAGCTATTCAAGTTTTCCTCCACATTCTTGTATGATTGATGATTTATGCATTTGTGTGGTCAATATACATCTGGTCCTATATTGTTTATGATAATAGATCTATGTTCTTGGATAGTGTTATGCTTCTTTGATTCTATAGGTACTCTTTGAAGCTGTAGACAAGGAAGCGAGTGGCAAAGACCTACCAGAAAAGAGAGGAATCGAGAAAGGAACCAAGCGCAAGACAGAGGTTGGTCTCCTTATTCTTCTATTATCTATTTCTCATAAAGGAAAACGAAAGTAGTTTTTAGTTTGTTTGTTTCTAAGGTAGCTACCAGCCTTAGTGGGACTTGCAGCTCTGCATAGACACTAGTTTTCCCGATAACAAAATGGTGACTCCACTGGGGAGTGAATAGATTGATTGTTTATCTACATTTGTTTACTTTATAAACTTACAGACCGAGCCTGAAGTCAAGCCAGCTAGCCTTCGAACTGAATTTGCTATGCAAGTGAAAAGTAGATCAATGCTGCTTCAGTCTATCTCCGGGTTTTGTTTATGAATTAAACAATTGATTTACAAGCTCTCTAATTGCCCTTGTGGTGGCTCTAGTAACCTCCTTAGATCTAACCCTGTGATTGATTTACTGATTACCACTTGCTCGACCTAAATCCCTGAACTAAACTGCAAACTGTGACCCGGAACCCAGTCAAAGTCTCGTCCCTGGTCCAGCGCACTGTCTGTTCTGTGAACTCCAAATGCATCGCACTTCCCGAGTGTAGTAGGTGCGTTGCATTTCAGTTTCACTGTGTTACAGGTGCGCTGATCAGACAAGGCCTTGTTCCTAAATTTTGGTTTCTGTGTTCACTCTTTTCAGCTCTATTCAAGAATTTTGCTGCCTGTAGTCAGTACACCTCTGTTGAAACCCCCTTCCTTGCTGTTATTCCACCTCCATTGTGCAAAGAACTGTAAATGTTTTTATGTATTTTTGAGTCATTTTCAGTTCTCCTTTACAAAGAAGTAGCGTAATTGTACTGTCGTTTCTTGATTTGAAAGCGTCACAAGTGTCGTTCTCAGTCATAGAAGAGAATTTGATTGTTCTTGATAGTCGATTACACTGTTACTCTTGTATTTGATTTGAGTTAGTAGTTTTTCAAGTGTCGAAAGATGTTTTCAATTCCAAATAACAAAGTGTCGTCATTGTCCTCATTTTGTTTTGAAAAGAAACTTGTTAGTAATTGTCGCTTTGAAAAATAATTCAGATTTGCGCTTAGCTTTCTTTTTATCATTCACACATTAAGAAGGCTGGAAACAAATACATGCATGTGAATTTGCATTTAGACTGTTTGTTGGTTTGATTTAGGACAGTGCATATAGTGTGTGCTCTCTGCTCTTTGTTGAAAGAAAATCATCTCTCTTTCCTTAGTAGCTAGGATTTTCATTGCAAAAAGAAGATTAAACGACTGTTTATCATCTTAGATTGCATTTTAGGAATTCTACATCTAAATCACGCGGTGAACCTGAAAGGAAAATTTCTTAAGCAAGATCAACTATAAAATAAATTTAATGAATCTAAAAACGCTTTGGAACCTAATGCACAACATCTGGAAGTCTAGGCTAGAGACGTATTCCAGCGTCGTAAAGCCTGGTAACTGTTGTTTTCACTGTTGGTTGGGTGATTCCTCCAATTTGAGACGATAAGTGCCAGTACAGACTTGTGCTCCCATGTACCGTCGAGTATATTTGGGAGACCACAATAGGCTTAATCCTTTATCCATAGGAAGCCGTGTCTACCACCCTATCAATCGCAATGCACTGAACACAAAATTCGAGAAGATTGACTGCCGTACCGTAAAAAGTATTCTGCAGTTTTGCGATTGGTTTGGTAATCCCTTTGTCTAGATTTCCAAAGCAGTCCCTTTCGTTCCTTTTCAGACTCCTTAACGGAAAAGGTCCATCTGAGCACTTGTCACTTTAGGCTCATTAAAAATCGAAGGCGACTAGAGTCATCTTTTGTTTTTTCTCGACTCTTAAAAATTGAAAAAACAAGTTGTGTCAAAGCGTCTACAATTTATTTTAAATGGAATAAACATCACCTTTCCTACGTTGGTCTTAGGTTGAGAAAATTGCAGTCTACCAACCAAGGAGTTCCCCTTGGGGGAAATCCTAGTCCCTTCTCCTCTTGGGGAGATGTTGGTGCGCCCCATATGGCCACATTGTCTCTCCTAGGATTGACAATCGGCTTTCCCATATGGCTCTTCTCAACTTCTGTCGTTCAGAACACCACGATTCTTGAACAATCAAGTTAGCAACTAAACGATACCAGAGTCACCCCCCAACCCTCTACTTCGTCCAATTCTTCCTCTCCTCCTTCCTCTTCGCTTGATGAAGCTGGTAAAGCCCAAAATCAAGTAACTGAGAAGAAGAAAGAGAAGAAGAAGAAAGAGAAGAAGAAGAAGGAGCCAAAGGTGAAAAGGGGAAACCAAGCATCGTCTAGCGAAAATCCACACACTGCACTGAACAGGCCTAAATCACCATGTGTCATTTGCAAAGGAGACCACTATCATCGAGATTATCCTTGCATCCCTCGGATCTTAAGGGACTGGTCTCCTCGTTTGCACAATTCGGTGTCATCAACCTCTGACGATCACGTTGAGCATACACCGTCAACTAGTGAAAGTGAAGCCCCTGGACAAAAAGGAAAATATAAATTTCCTTGTAAATTGTGTGAAGGCGATCACGCCGTCCACCGTTGTCCCTTCTTAGACGAAGCTAAAAGAGTTTTGGACGACCGTCCGATTTCACCATTACGGCTTCCTCCTAGATATAAGAAACTCTTGCCGAGTCCGTCACTAGTTGAAAATCCGGCTGACACGCCCTTGTGGTCGGCCGAAGCGTCTATCATTGAAGATAAACCATCTGAATCCACACCAGACGAAAGTCAAAAGGTCGAGGCGGCAGTTGACCCGGTCGTGCCTTCAGAGGATCAATCTTCAGATGATACAGTCACCGAAGAGAACAAGAACGACACCGTTCAAATTCTCTTTGTAAGCACAGACTCCGATGAACATGGGGGCAGTCTACCCGTTCCTTTACCGCAGGAAGGAAGTTCGTCAGAGTCGTATCCGGACGTCTATTCGGTCCCACCTCCAAGCAACCTAGTTGTTTCATTTGACTGGAATCTACTAGGAAAACCCCGTTTACCGGCTAGTGTACCATTTCGAATCATTGCTCAAATATATAGAATGGTCATGGACGGTACCATCATAGATGAAGGGGCTTTTGTGAGTATCCTTTCCTCAACTGCTTGGAAAGCACTTGGTTCGCCATCGCTTTTGCCTGAGATGACATATCTAATAGGCTTTGACAAAGGAACCAGTCGACCATTAGGGATCCTTCTCGATGTGCCGATAACATTGAGAAGGAAAACTGTTCACATGAACGTAATGGTAGTCCAAGGACCCCTGGATTATAATCTACTCCTTGGACGAGACTATATTTATTTCATGGGAGCTGTCGTCTCCTCACTCTTAAGAGTAATGTGTTTTCTGCACGAAGGAAGAGTGGTCAAGCTCGTAGACCAACTTTCATTTCCCGGTTCACACATAGCAAATAGTCATATACCGACCCTGAATGGTATTTTCACGCCAGGAATGTCTCGTCAATCCCCAGTCCGTCCTCCTGATGAACGTGAGTGATTCGGAGGACATGACTGAAACCTAGGGGGCATGCACCTTGGTCTGTTTCGGCAGGAAAACCTTGGTTATAGGGTAGGTTCTGTGGAGGATATATGACTAGTCTGACACACTCGTCCGTTTAGGAAAATGGGATTAGGCTGGAATAAGATTCCCTCGTCAAAGTTATGTGAGTGGAGGCGTCTGCGCCACTCACCTTTTTCTATTTCGGTAGACATCGCCGAGGAAGTGTTTTGTTTGTGACACGGATGGAACAATCTTTGGTAACCTGGAAATTTTTCGCTATACCTGGGGGCATGAAAACCTTTTGGCATGCAAGAAAAGAGCGACCATTGGTCGTTTCCTAACTTGCATAAAGAAAGGATATGGAGCAAAGCTTTGTAAGGTGCAAGCTTCTTAAAAATGGCATCTTAGATGAGACATCCTTATTATACGACTGGATCGAGCAGTTTTAACGCGAATTCAAGCTCGTTAAAAAATAAACATAAGCAATGAGCAAGTGTTTCCCCCAGCATTTAAGCTCATTAAAAAATGAACCAATTTCCGGTAAATAACCATCGTGAATGTATTACTTCAGCCTTTGAAGCCTTGGTCGTGTTCTCATCATCACCTCCACTCTGTATTGGCTGATCATTCACCTCCACTTGATTGTTTACCCCTTTTGAGGAACAACTGCGAAGAGTGATCTTGTTAGCCTTCCTTGTGACACTGCCATGATTGGAAAATTCCAAACCTTATCTGGAATCAGCTCCTACCAGAATCTATCACTCGTTCCTAAAAAACGAGTCTCCTTTAAGCTCTTTTCAATTGACTTGTAAAATATGAAAAGATTTCCGAGCCATTGGCCTCTCCAGCTCGTTAAAGTGATCGGAAGTGCTATCCCTCCTTTAGATTTTAATCTTTTTGGACCTGAGGGATTATTACACAAAAATATCGAGCGCTTGTTTTGTTCGGCTCGTTAAAATTACCGAAAATTCATCCATTTTGTATTGTTTTATACTTTTTCGGACTCAAGGGATTATGAGACGAAAAAGGACTTTTGGAGTTTCCTTTACGTCCCTTTTCAGACTCTCTAAAATTGAAAAGGACCGAGTTATCTTTGTCGTTAAACTCGTTAAAACCTAATAGCGACAAGCTTGTCCATAACAGACAAGAACGAGTTTCACTATCGCTAGGCTCATTAAAACATAGCGATGGGTTTGCCCGAAGGGAAAATTATAGAACAAGCATATGTTATCCTCCTCAAGTTTGACAAAAATAAAGAGGTACTGGTCAGCAATGACTGGGGAAAAATTGGGAACAAAACTTGAAGAAACTTTGTTGGTAGCAAGTTGCTCTTGAACATGACACTTTCACTCCGCATCCGAGTCGGGTTGGGTTGTTCCATTCACCGGTCACATCACCATGGTTCCATCACACCATCCACATTTGGGGTTAATGCTACCAATCCATCATGTTAGTGTCGCTGATATGTTCAAGAGAAGTCGCTCAGAGAATTCACCTGTGTCTCAGCCACTGCAATACATTTACGCTCCATTCTTTCATGACCGCCACCCTGAACCTTATATCACCAGATCGTTTTCACCTCCATTAAAATCATTTGCTCCGTTCCGTGTCATTGATGTGGGATTCACTAAGGCCCTCCTATGACGGATCGCTTCTTGTCGACATCAACTCATTATCCAAGAATTTGGTCTAGGAACGCCCCTTTCAGTACTTTGAAGCTTGCATGCCTCAATGACAAGTTTCTCACTTCCGGCGATAGGTTTACATCAATGGCCTTCGACCGAAAGATTTTGCGTGGTGTTCGACGCCAAGTCCCTTATTCACACCACGTGAATTGTACTATAGTACCTTAAGGGTCATCATCATTATCGGTGATTCCTCTCGCGCCTGTTAACAGCTTACATCATTGGCTGGTAATCAGGCGATGTCTTTCCATGTTCGACTCCAGAACATCTATCACGTGGATCGACTTGTACTTTGAGTGAAGATCGAACGAGATTGAAGACCCCAGATCTAGTTTCATCCATCTGGGCTGCAATATATATTCAGGAAAATAAAGACATCAAGTGTACATCATTGCTGCACAGAAATCATCCAATCTAAGGGATGATGACTCTACCAGAATCATCAGTCTACACTCAGACGATTGTCTGTCCTATGTACATGAAAATGAATTTATAAAGCTGAGCATGGGAATGCCCGCCTCAGCTAGATCATGAAAATATTATGAAGATAATGTATTGTATTGTATCTTATTACAGGTCGCCTTCCAGCTTGAAAAAACTTCGGATCCTCATGATAAAGCATTTCACCCGACATCAAAAGATTAATGACCTCATGCTTTAGGGGGCAACTGTTATAGACATTTTTGGGCACTGCAACCCCAATCATAAATGTCCATAAATTAAGGGCTCCTAAGTCCCTAAAGATGTTGTTCCAACCCCTAAAAGAACAAGGTCAACTGATTACAGCATCTCCCAGAAGTTCTCCATGAAAAACTACTCAGAACTGGTCAAAACTGGACCATTTCACCTGCCCCATGGTCAAAGTGCGTTGCATCCCACTTAAATACACACAGTAGGTGCGATGCATGTTGAAAAACCCTTCTATGGGGTGCGATGGGCGAGAGTGGACAAATGGCAGGGTCAATTCGCAAGGTGGAGAAGCATGGAATCTTCCAGAAACTTCTCCTGTGACACTTGCCTCTCTGCATTCGACCAGGGATGAGTAAGAGATCATCAATCTCCAAGTGGAATCAAGAACTATCAAGAGAGGACACTAATCAAATCTCAAAAGCTGACTCATTCCCCTTGCAAACATCTATATATGGATCCCTCATCCTAGAGATCCAGAGGCTGGAATTTTGTATCTTGTAATGAAGTGTTGTTGGTTTCTGGGTGCAATATCATAGTGTTGGGTGATCTAAGCTTTTCATGAGGTGAAGAAGGGCTTTCTTGCTGAGAGGATGATGCTAGGTCAGAACAATTGGTTGTAATCCTCTTTTCTCTTTCTTGATTATCAATAAAGCTATTCAAGTTTTCCTCCACATTCTTGTATGATTGATGATTTATGCATTTGTGTGGTCAATATACATCTGGTCCTATATTATTTATGATAATAGATCTATGTTCTTGGATAGTGTTATGATGCTTTGATTCTACAGGTACTCTTTGAAGCTAGGTAGACAAGGAAGCGAGTGGCAAAGACCTACCAGAAGAGAGAGGAATCGAGCAAGGAACCAAGCGCAAGAAAGAGGTTGGTCTCCTTATTCTTCTCTTATCTATTTCTCATAAAGGAAAACGAAAGTAGTTTTTATTTTGTTTGTTTCTAAGGTAGCTACTAGCCTTAGTGGGACTAGCAGCTCTGCATAGACACTAGTTTTTCCGATAACACCTGAAAAATGTTGTGATCCTCTATGTGGGGTCTGGTCTGATGGGAGGCTGAATAATATGTGCTCAAAACCTAAGAGCCTCCTGCATATATAGGGTCAAACATCTCTAATCAGGATACCTTAAAAAGTCAGCGATGGTCCGAGAATCTCTTAACAAGCAATGAAACCTTCCTCTGATCTTGTAGTAGATATGGCATCCAAGAATGAAGTGCACCTCAGTCTCCACTTCCTGTAAATGACATACCTAGCAAAGTTTTTTTGGTCTATCCACTTGGTGTTCCGTCTCTACCCGAAGTCTATGAGAACCTACTCTAAACTGGCCTATAGGAATGCATAGATCATGCATCCAGTGTTGAAATGTATACCGGGGTCGAACAATGAGCTTGTCTCTCAACTCCAATAAGTGCTAAGTGTAGAAGGCCATCTTTGGGTGCAACCCTCTTGGAGGATTGACCCAAGTGACCTGGATGAATTTCCTATAGATTTCCTCCCTGATGATCTTGTTTAGCTCATGTCTAGTAGGTAAAAGGTGACCAGGATCATCTAAGGAATATCGGAAAGGAGGGATACGATCCAACTAAATTCTCACTAACTCTAAGAGATTTGAAACTCTTGTAAACCAATATCTGGATCGGCCTGAGGGAGCAGAACGAGCAATAGCCTTAGAAGAGAAATATGCCAAGTAAGGATATCGGTCCCTACTCTTTATCGAGTCTACAAATCCATGTACATGATGCAAGAATGAAACCAATATGAAGACCATCTCAATCCAAAAGGGTTGAGCTCCAAAATCTACAAGGATGATGTGCTGCAGAATTGTTAGTTTGCACCTAATGATGCGGTGGAGAAGAAGAAGCTAGACTCTCTCAACCGAAGCCCAATCTGACTCAAGTAAAGACATACCCCAAATCTCTGAGCCATATAGAACAATGGGATGGATCAAGGTTTCCATGAGGCTCATCTTGGACGGGATGTCCTGGAAGTGATGTCGAAAGCAATGTCTCTCGAGAAGGGCTAAGGATCCATATCCTTTATTGATTTGAGGCTAAAGCGCTGGTCACAAACTAAAGTGGGGACTTGAGAATTTCACCCCCAAGTAAGTATACATGCTGGTGATCTCAATCTCCTCCCCTCTGAATAGAAAGTGAAGGTTTAACGTTTTCTTCACCCCATTGAATATCATAACCTTAATTTTATCAAGTTGACCGTCAACTGTCGATGATAAAAAAACAGAGCTAATGCATCCAGCTACCTCTGTAATCCTTCTGGAGATGAGGAGAGGAGGACCATGTCATCAGTAAAGAGTAGAATAGATATCAGAACGTGGTGAAGAAGGAAACCATTAGTGTTTTAGATATGTTTGTGTAGAAATGTTTCTAACTCATCAATATAGATCCCAAACAGGGTAGGGGACAATGGACAACCCTGTTTAACCCCAATAGTGCTTCGGATGAAATAAGACATCCCATGGGCCACGTGAAGATGACTAAGAACAGACTCATATAGGTTCATAATATTAGTCAATAGGGTTGCAAAGATACTAATATCTTTGAATCTCTGGAGCAAGGCCTCCCTCTAAACAGAGTCAAAAGCTTTTCGAAAATCTATGAAACAACAATAGACTTTTGAGGAGTGGTGTCATGCCTCCTCAATCACGATGCGAAGGGTGAAGATGTGGTCAATGGTCTGATGAGTTGGTTGAAAACCTGCCTGCCCCCTAGCTCTAAGTTGTTTTTGTTCAAGGTCACTAGAGAGCTTCTTATGTAGAACAATACCATATAACTTCAAGAACATGTGGCCCACCATGATCGTTCTGTAGTTATTGGGATTTGAGCTGGAACCTAATTTGTGGATCGGATGGATGATGTGGTGTGAACATGTTTGTTAGGGTCCCACCCTAACCCCTTTATTTATGTAGTGGGATCAAGTCATAGTAAAGAGTCAATAAAGCCCATATTAATAATTGTAAGTGGTTAACCCGCAATTAATGACGGGACCACAGTTAGTTGCAAATGGGCCGTGGTATTAGATAGATGGTATTAATAAAACCCATGGTATTGATCCATGGTATTGCATGTATGAGTCATATATAAAGGATAGAGACTCCCTGCGAGGAGCATCCTATCTTATTTTTGTATCGAGCTCTGCTCTATTGGAGGTTTCCCCCTTGAAGAGGCCCGTGAACATTGCTTTCTGAATAATAAAATATTTGCTGTTGTCTCTCACTATTCTATGTTTTGGGTATCTTTCTTCGCATATTCAGTATTTGGGTATCTTTTTGCAGGTTAAGAGCATAACAAGTGGTATCAAAGCACTTTCCAGGGCCGGTGGGATCTCCATTTCTTAGCAATTTTTTTTTTTGCTAGAGACGTGTTTCGACGTCTTTAAACCACGGATCTGTCGTTGAGCGCATAAACCTGCGGATTTGGGGAGGCATGCACGCAGGAAATACAAGAGGTGGTCACGCTTGTTGGACTCCCTTGTAATCCCTGTGGGTACCCCTTCGAGTAGTAGCGCATTAGACAGAACCGCGTATGGACTGTCTTCCAAGTACCTTATGGGTATATCGGAAGCCCCTTAGCTCCTTTGCAACCTCGCCATAGATAAACTGTCGGCCGTCTTGCTGCTACAATACACTGAGAACAACACTCGGAGAGATTACTCGCCCGTACGATAGGGTAGTCGGGTTGTACAGCTAAGGGTACGGTTGATCCTCCTTAGTTAGAGCCCTGAAACATTGGGCCGAGTACTACTGTCAGACCCTTATGTATATTGTGATCTGTAGCACCTGACACTCCTCGAGACCATAGTTCCCTTTTCTATCTTGGGATCACGCATCATCTCTTCCAGATCCGCTCGCGCAAAGTGGTGCAGCAGCAGCAGACATTAGTCCCGCAGTTCCGACCAGCCATTCTGATCTATTAGATCCATCAGATCCGCAACAACAATCTGTTTCGCTGCTCAGAGCTATCCGATCCGCCATTCATATCTCTCAGATCCACCAAATCTGAGTAGTTGTGTGGGGTTCCTATATCGGGGCATGATTTTTGCAGGACTTTGGGCAGCATTGACATTTTGAGGATTCGTTACTGCAATATTCCTAAGGAAGGAGTAAAACTCCATTAGGAGTTTTCAGAAAAAAAAAAGTCTGAGATCTTCCGGGGCGCTTATTGGTGATCTAGCCCATCAGAATGAGGACGAAGAGATGAGCACGATGGTACCATTCAATTCTTAGTGAATTTTTTTTTTGGGCGGTCCCAAATTTCAAGAACATCAGGTTGGTGCATGGTAGAAACTAGAGCTCAAGCTATGGCCAATAAGAGGATGGACAAACTGGAACAAACCTTGCAATCCCTCCAACTTCAGCTTGACATACTAACCAGCATAATCCCGAAGGGCAAGGAGGAAGCCCACGAGGAGGCGTATATTGGCAATGGACACAGTGAGGGTGAGTCTAGCCACTCTCTTCACCTTTGGGGCCCCCACCAACAATCCCGTCTATGACCTCCCAAGTTGGATATGCATAAATTTGATGGTTCTCACTTGGCAGCATGGATAGCACCAATGGAGCAGTATTTCAATCTGAATAACATCTTAGATAATGAGACTCAGCTTATGGCGGGGAGCATGTACTTGGACACTGAAAGGTGGCAATGGTGGGAATGGCATCAACGTTGCAATGGACCTTTTGTGACTTGGACCACCTTCAAAAAAGCTCTTACAGACCACTTTGACCAGGAATCTTCTTTTCTGGGTCGTCTTACTAAGCTTCGACAGACTGGCACAGTGGATGAATATGTTACAGCCTTTGAAGTCTTAGCCTTCCGCACTAGGGGTCTCTCAGATGTGTTCTACACAGAATGTTTTATTAGCGGTCTTAAAGAAGCCATAAAAGCCCACGTCCTACTGCACCACCCTCCCACATGGACGAAGGCTTGCAAGGTAGCTCGTAACGTGGAACGTGCGTTAGCAGCCCAGTACAGTCGCCCAAATTTCATAGCTAAGGGTCGCCCCCCACAGGCTCACAACACGACTCAAACACTTAAGGTTCAAAAAGTGTCACCTGCAGAAATGGCCGAAAGAAGAAAGCAAGGATTATGTTACTACTGTGATGAAAAATACTCCCCAGGTCATAAATGCAAGGAGCCAAATTTTTTTCAAATTGATGCCACTGATTATAGCTCATCGGAGGAAGATCCACCACTGGAGGAACATGAGGCAGTAGAAGAGGACAACCAAAGGGACAATGTCCCTGACGAACCCGTTATTTCGTTACATGCTTTGGCCGGGATTTCTTCACCTCAAACTCTCAAAATCAGAGGTTTTATTAAACATTGCCCAGTAGTAGTCTTGATTGATAGTGGAAGTACACATAATTTCATCCATCAGAAAGTCACGGAAGCAGTGCATTGTTTTGTACGAGTAGTTTCTAACTTCCAAGTCCAAATTGCGGATGGGGGCACAATGAAATGTGAAGGCCGTTATGAAAATGTCAAACTTCAAATGGGGGATTATCAGTTGAAGACCCACATGTTTTCCATACACATGGGAGGGTGCAACATTGTCCTCGGTGCTGAATGGCTTCGCACCCTTGGGCCAATCACAATGGATTTCCAGGAGTTATATATGAGTTTTAAGCAAAACAACTCCACACATACCCTCTGTGAACTCCAGGCGGGAGCTCCCTCTATCATCAGCTCGCATAGGATGGAAAAATTGCTAAAAAAGGGCTATCATGGAGTTATAGCTCAATTTAATGCCATCCAGGCAGTCGAAACCAAGTCTTTGCTGATTCATCCTGAGATGCAACAGATTTTAAATAACCATCTGCCGGTATCTGACAAGCCTCATGAGCTTCCACCCTCGAGAGGGGAACATGATCATAGCATCACCTTTGTTCCAGGGGCCCAACCCCCAAATGTGTGCCCATACATATATCCGTTCACCCAAAAGAATGAAATAGAAAAAATAATCAAGGAACTTTTGGAAGCAGGTGTCATTCATCCCAACATTAGTCGTTATTCATCACCGGTGGTCATGGTGCTCAAGAAAGATGGGGAGTGGTGGATGTGTCCAGACTTCAGGGCCCTCAATAAGCTGACAGTCAAAGATAAATTTCCCATCCCGGTGGTTGATAATTTGCTGGATGAACTCAATGGGGCTCAATTCTTCACTAAGTTGGATCTTCGCTCAGGCTACCACCAAATTCGCATGAAGGAAGTCGACATTCCAAAGGCTGCTTTCCGAACTCATGAAGGCCATTATGAGTTCCTGGTCATGCCATTCGGTCTTTGTAATGCCCCATATACCTTTCAGAGCCTTATGAACCACCTTCTCAAACCATATCTCAGGAAATTTGTCCTTGTCTTCTTCGATGAAATCCTCATCTATAGTTGCACTTGGGCCGCACATCTTCAACATGTATATCTACTCTTGCAATTGTTTCGCAAGCATAAATTATTTGTTAAGATGTCCAAGTGTTCGTTTGGCATGGAAGAAGTTGAGTATTTGGGTCACATTGTGGGGTGTGAAGGTGGACCCCAAAAATATCCAGGCAATGCAGGATTGGCCTCAACCTAAGACCTTGAAGAGCCTGAGAGGATTTTTGGGTCTCACAGGCTATTATCGAAATTTTTTCCGCAATTATGGTCGCATAGCGAAGCCCCTCACTCAACTCCTGAAGAAAAAATCATTCTTCTGGAATGAGGACGCACAACAGGCATTTACAGCTCTAAAAAATGCCATGTGTTCCATCCAGTCTTAGCACTCCCTGACTTCACCAAATCTTTTGTCATTGAATGTGATGCTTCGGGTACAGGTATTGGGGTGCTCTTAATGCAGGAAGGGCAACCTTTGGCCTTCACAAGCCAACAACTAAGTGGGAAGAATCTGGGCCAATCTACCTATGAGAAGGAAATGATGGCCATTTTACATGCAGTAGAGACCTGGTGACCTTACATATTGGGCGACGTTTCCAAATCCGCACAGACCATCACAGTCTTAAATATTTTTTGGAGCAATGCCTATCCTCCCCACAACAAAACAAATGGCTCTCCAAAATGCTGGGATATGATTATGAGATCATTTACAAGAAAGGACAAGAAAATAGTGTATCAGATGCATTATCTCGCCAATTTGAGGAGGGAAGTACCCTGTTAGCAATTTCCCTTCCCATTCCAGAATGGATTGAAGAGGCTTGCAGGGAATGGTTTTCACATCCCGGGCTCTCCCAACTCATTTCTCAATTGTAGGTGGATCCAAATTCCACCAAGGGCTACTCGTGGCAGGATGAGTTCTTCGCTACAGGGACAGAGTCGTAATATCACCAACATCCACCCTCAAAAGTTGCATTTTGGCAGAATTGCACTCATCCCCCATTGCAGGACATTCAGGCTTTTAGAAGACGTATGCTCGCACCAGAAGATCATTTTTTTGACAGGCATGAAAAAGGACATCCTTACTTTTGTAGCAGAATGCAATGTCTGTCAACGCCACAAAGGCAAGACCGTCAAAGCACCAGGCACATTACAACCGTTGCCTATCCCGGCAGCAATATGGACAAAGGTTTCTATGGATTTCATTACAGGTCTTCCAAAGTCAGGAAACAAGTCAGTCATCATGGTGGTTGTGGACAGACTTTCGAAGTATGCTCATTTCTGTGCCCTACCCCACCTGTTTACACCGAATTTGGTCGCTCAATCTTTCATGGATCAGATCTTTAAATTGCATGGCATGCCCACTTCTATTGTGTCCGGTCACGACTCGATCTTCACCAGTAATTTTTGGCAGGAACTCTTCAGGCTACAAGGCACCCAACTAAAACTCAGTACTTCTTATCATCCACAAACAGATGGTCAAACTGAAGCCGTCAACAAATGTCTGGAAACCTACCTTAGGTGTTTCACTTCAGAAAAGCAACATCTTTGGGTATAGTGGTTACCTCTGGCTGAATGGTGGTATAACACCAACTATCATGCCACCACCAAAATGACTCCCTATGAAGCAGTATATGGTCAACTCCCTCCTTCTCCTAATTCTTATATCAAGGGGTGATCAAAGGTACAAGCAATGGATCAACTCCTACAAAACCACGCAACCATGCTCGCCCATCTTAGAGAGAATCTTCATCAAGCTCAAAACTGCATGAAGCAACAGGTAGACCAGCATCGCTTAGAGCACCAATTTCAAGAAGGGGATTAGGTCTTTTTGAGGCTGCAACCATATAAGCAAACATCACTCAAAGACAAGGGTTGTCAGAAACTATCTCCAAAATTCTACGGACCATATCAAGTACTTCAGCACATTGGAGAAGTAGCCTACAAGCTGGCTTTGCCGCCTACTGCAAAAATCCATCCAGTTTTCCATGTCTCATGCCTCAAGAAATTGATTGGGAACAATTGCAGAATTCAAACCAGTCTACCTGAATTGGACGAGGAAGGGTCAATCTGGCTCCAACCTGAACAGGTCCTAGACACATGAGAAAGGCACCAGCGTGGCCGCATGATTAGGGAAGTTCTCGTCAAGTGGAAAGACACCTCTCTGGAAGATGCAACTTGGGAACCAACCACTATTCTTCAGCAATTTCCGTAGCTTTAGCCTTGACGACAAGGCTATTCTTAAGGGGGAGGGCATGTTAGGGTCCCACCATAACCCCCTTATTTATGTAGTGGGATCGAGTCATAGTAAAGAGTCAATAAAGCCCATATTAATAATTGTAAGTGGGTAACCCGCAATTAATGACGGGACCAAAGTTAGTTGCAAATGGGCCATGGTATTAATAAAACCCATGGTATTGATCCATGGTATTGCATGTATGAGTCATATATAAAGGATAGAGACTCCCTGTGAGGAGCATTGTGTCTTATTTTTGTATCGAGCTCTGCTCTATTGGAGGTTGCCCCCTTGAAGAGGCCCGTGAACATTGCTTTCTGAATAATAAAATATTTGTTGTTGTCTCTCACTATTCTATGTTCTGGGTATCTTTCTTCGCATATTCTGTATTTGGGTATCTTTTTGCAGGTTAAGAGCATAACAATGTTAGTGGAAAACCTTCACGGACTACATGGTTGAAGAGATCAACTAAGTAGCTAACCAAAGCACGAAAACTGTTTTTAAAGAGTTCTACTTTGTAGCCTTCCTTACCGGCTGCTTTGTTGTTGTTCATCACCCAAATGGCCTCTCTAATATCTTTGTCTTAGAATAGGTAATAGGAAGCGGGTGGGGAGGTAAAATGATTTTGGGCTTGCTCGGGAATATCATAAAGGTTGGAAGTGTGAGAGAACATGGATGTAGGGCCAAGGTCATGTGGAACAGGGGAGCGTCAGGGAAGTATGGTATGCCATACTTTTTAAGGGAAGTGGGGAAGGAGAGTAGAAAGTTCCCATCTTCTATGAGAGACAAAGAGTCGTTTCTTTTGAAAAAGGGGACGACGATAAGAAGCTTTGAGGTCAGAGTAGAAGGGTTGAGAGTGGGTGAAATCATATTGAAGTTCTCGATGTAGAGTCTTGCATTCATCATCGTACCATTTTTTCATGGGGAAAGATCCAAATTTAGGGGAGATGGAAGTGGAAAGAGTGGAGTTGAGTGTTGCTTCCCAAATTGCCGATCAAAGACAGGTGTATTTAGCGGAAGCAGAATCTGTTGATCTAAAGATGATCTAAGGTTGTCATTGATGTCAATGCAAACATCACCAAGGGCTACCCTGATCTTGCAAGGGAATTCTGACTTGACAAATTACTCTATTTTGATTCAAGGATCTTCCATATGATTCTACTCATTGAGATGTTTTTGTTGATGTATGGCACGCTAAGTAATTCTTCACGGTTTGAGAGATATTCATGTTTGAAGTTAGTAACCCCAGTTAGTGGGCTAAAATGCTATGGGGTTGTGGCATGGAACTCATAATTTGTTTTGGTCATTGAATA